>CM032628.1:24341640-24864140 GCA_019097785.1 Fraxinus excelsior
GCTCTACCCAAATTCATCTACTTAAACTATATTCTACTCCTCATTATATGCAAGTCACCCCTTCTCTTATTTTCTTTTTCAGCTTTAATCTATATATCCTTACTCCTAAGGGAATCTATGACAATCTCGAGTGTTAAAGTGTCTCTAACATACTTAATTACATTTTTATCCTCTATATATGAATCAAACATAGAATTCAGTAAAACAATGGCCGTATCATACACTTTTTCATCACATTTAACGATATCTTGAACAAATTTGTTGAAAATATTCAAATTGTCATCAAAATCCTTTGAAGGATCCATTTTAAAGTTAAAAAAAATCTTTCAAACAAGTACAACTTATTAGGAGTAGACTTAAGCAAATATAAAACCTCAAACTTTTGCCAAAGTTGTTTAGTAGAATCAAGTTTTTCAACTTTTCTTAAAACAGTGTCGAATATTTGTAAAATAATTGAAATGTGAGCAAGTTCATCATATTCTTATTTTTATGCTTCTATTAAATTTTTAGAAATTTTGCCATCTATGGTTTTTGAAACTTTTTTTGAACCAAAATTTTCTTCATCTTTTGTTGCCAAATTGAAAAGTCTTATTTCCCATTGAAAGTTTCAATTTCGAAATGTGAAGACATTTTGAAAAACAGAACAATCAAAATGCACAAATAGATCACACAAAGTAATTTTAAGGCAACAATATAAACCGTTCTAGATTCCTAGAGTTTCGTGAGACACGAGATCTTAGATCAAGAGAACATTCAAACGGGTCAAGTCTAGGTGTTCTAACGGAATAGTAAATGCATCACGAAGGTATGTCAACAAAAAATTCAAATTCTCACGCAATTAAACACAAAAGCAATTATCAACTTACAGTTAAATCCAAACTTCAAATGGAGTAAATAGTTCCTAAATTTCTAGAACGAGCAATGGTTATCCCTGCACAGTAATCTCAATCATAATGTCATCCCACATGATGACGCGCTAATACTAAAATTTAAACGGGGTCAGCAAATTTTCCAGATCGGACTTATTTGAGTTCATAAATTACGAGAGGTGCAAATTTATCACTTTTGGCCACCACTATTCGCCTTAAAGTCTCCGACAACTGCAGCAACCAACATAGCAAAAATTGAATCACAAACGCGCACGGACAAAATCGTCAAGGTTTCACGATATAACCTGAAACAGAAAATTAACAACACAAAAATGTTAGAAATATTAAAATGAAAATTCTGTCTGATGAAACACTCACCAAAAACCTCCATACGTACCCGCAAGTGCCACCACCGGAGTCTCCACGAGCCGTCGTCGCCTACCACGTACTGTCCAATCACCTTCTCCTTCATCTGCAGAGTTTGAATCTGGCCTCAGTTTCTTCTGTAGGTTATCCGTTTGTCTGAAAAAGGCGTTTGAAGGTTCGATTTTTTTTTTCAAAATTTCACTGTTCTTTTTCCCAGTCTTTCTGCTTCTACATTTTTCTACAATTCATTCATTTTCCCCACCAAGATCTAATGCCAAATGTTGAAAAAACAATTTTCGCCTAGAATTTATTAGGTATAAAAAGAAACCCATCAATATTGATTTATAAGTAATACCGTTATTCCATTATAATACTGAAAAGTGACAACAAAAATTCTTATTTTAAACTTCAATCATTACTTTGAATGACAGGGTTATTATCCTTAGGATCATCCTCACACAAATCAAGAAACGTTGGGGCCGAAGTATTATCCTGTCATTTCAAGTGTAAATTGACCAAACTCTTTAACACTTACATCTTGATCAAGACATCCTTCATTTTCCCAATAACGTTTGTTCGTTCAAGATTCTTCTTTTTCATTTTACACCCACTCCAGTTTCTCACTCCATCCACTCCTAGTAATGTAATCAAGAATTCAAACGCCAATAATTCCAGTATTCATGCATTCTACCCCAACAATTCCTACCCTTTGTGCAATACCTCAAATCCCACAAAAACATGAGCACAATCTTTAATTTCCCTTTTAACAATCGATCAATTCAATCGAAGAAAGGCAATTTTGAGCTAATTGAAGATGATTTGGACGTTCTGAGAACTAGGATGGTATTCACAAGTTTTGAGAGCTAATTCAATATTTAAAAAGTTAAGGGACTTAATCGTAAACTTTCAGAAATTGAGACGAATCGATTTCTGACACTTGTGGATGACGATGATGATCGAAGTGTAAAGATTGAAAGATGAAGGACCCGTGGTGTAAATAATAGAGGACTCAAACTGTATTTAAGAAGAAATCGAGGAACCAAGTTCAGTAGTAATAAAAATATCTTGAGTTCGCAAGGGTCACACCATGTGATCACAAGCAGGGAAAATTGACAACCAATATGTTAAAAGTTTGTGTCATACGATCGTATGGTTGTCTAGAGCATATTTGATTTTGTTTCCAAGTGTAACTTAAATTCTAGATGGAAAGGGTTTAGAGCACTAGTTTAACTTAATTCTTGGGGGTTATAAATACAGATGTTCATCTATCATTCAAGAGGAGAAGGTTTTGATACACAAATAATCAGATTTTTAGACAATTTCTTGGATTTTGAAGAAGAAGAAGATTCAAGAAATATCTTTGAATGTTAACCCTTGTTCTATACTTAAAAGTGTTGAAATTAGGTCAAACAATACTTCCAAATTAAGTTCCCAAAGAGTTTGTATCACAAAAGGAAAGTTTGCCCTATCTATCAAAATTTGGCCCATGTGCCACATCACTACATGTGCATAGAAGGCTAAATCTAACATATGTTGATGAAAATAATGCCCTTGCACAGAGAGCTATGGAAAAAGGTAGTAGAAACCATTCATTCGTTGATTTTCATTTATTTCTTCCAATTTCATTTCAATATATTGAGTTTCACCTAACAAATAATATATACACAAGATTAAGCTATAATTCATCAAAAGTATCTCATGTTATTTCTATTTAACGGTTTATGAAAGCCCAAAATTGGCTAACCAAGAGGGAAGTGAATTGATTTTTAAAACTTTTCATTAAAAACACAAATTTTAATATAATAAGCTAGCAAATAATAGAAGACGACTAAACACAAATAAGCAAGTAAGTAGAACAACATAATTTGCACAAAGTAAAAATGTTAAGTAAAAGAGATGGAGAGACAAACGATATAATTATAGAGATTTGATCCAATGTAATGATCTACGTCCCTCGTTACCAAGCTCTCCAGTACGAGCAATACCTTTTTCACTATGTTGATTGACTTGTGGTGCAATCCAACCCTTACAACGCTTTCAGTGGCTCACAATTAAGGAGCACCAATCATTTTACCCAGCACGACCCACAATTTAGAATAAGTTTACAAGTGAAGTCTTATCTTCTTAATAGATGACTCGAAAGTTGAGTACAAGAAGAGAAGTAGACAAACACTTTAATGGATGACAATGAATGAAGCTCACGTGTTTCGTGTGTAAATATTTGACGTACGATTTTCAAGAATTAGTTTTGATCAAAGATTTTTCATGAACAAAATGATTTGACAATAAATGATATAAAAGATCAATGTTAGCTCAAGAAGTATCAAATTGAATTCTCAAAAGTTGTTTTACAAATGGTAGGTGAGTTGGTATTTATAGCAGTTGAAAAATGTCAATCTTTCTGTCCAACCAGACGACCATCCGGACGTCTAGTTCAGAATCGGACGACCTAACTTACCGTTTGAACAACCCTGTCAAAATGGTCAAAGAACTGACCGTTGCTGATGAACCGGATGTCCAGATGACTAGAGTTCTTCGGATCGTTTTTCTTTTTATTTGTTTGCAATCAATGATGTTTTTACATGATTTTTCAATACAAGTTTGTTTTGATAATTTTCAAGGAACATGTTGGAAAAACTTCCCTTTGAAAATAATTTTGTGCAACCATTTTTCATCACGTAAATTTTGTCATGTACGAGAAACCCATTACTTGAGCTCATAAAGTGTCATTGCCAAAAATTAAAGTGTTTTACCTTTACAACTGAGCCAAGAGAAATCTAGTTACAAAGTTTTGGACAATTTGGCGTGAGTGCTCCATTTGTTGATTGATTTGAAATGATGTAAAACTTGTCGCCATTAGTGCTCGATCGATATTTATTTGAGCTTTCTTGATTGACAACTTGTCGTTCAATGATTTTGTCTCAATTTGCCAACATATAATCAAATTAAAGATTAAATTAGAGATAAACATAGATTGTTTGTTATAATCAAAACATATGGTTTGACCATATGTCAACAATCTAGATAAAGTGTATAAATTATACTTATCAAATATCCTCAAACTTACAGATTTGTTTGTTTTCAAACAAAACTATAACATATCTCAATAAGTAAGCATGCAATAACTTTGGTTAATTGTCATTTGTCTTATGATTGAAATCATTGTATTAATTCTATGAACAACTTCAAAATTAAAATACAGAAATCAATTTCTACTTATTCAATATAAAAATGATGTGCGTATGTGAAGAATTAAGTAACATATCATAAATTCACAAGTTGCTTCAATTTGAGACCCTTAGTCATCAAATATATCATTTCTTCACTCGTGTGATATACTTCTGAAACTTATTCTTTTAACTCTTTTCCCAATGTTTGATACAAAGCTGAGTTTATATATTACCTTACCATCGCTAGTTTGGATATATTTCACTAATTGCAAGTCAATATCTTAATAAATAAGGATTCTCCCATATTTTGATTGTTTCAACTTCTAAAAGTCAAATAGGCTAATAATCTATTATTAAAAATCTAATTCTCTCAAATAAGTGACGCACATATTTTTCAAGTTTGTTGTGCATATTCTATTTCATGCATTAATTGGATCCATTTTTTATTTTAGATTTTTAATAAGTGTTTTCATTGAGATCTTTTATTAGGTAGCTTTCAATTATGAATGAGCATAGCTTTTACCCCTTTTTAATGCAATAATTAGTGCAATACTACTCATTAAATGCACATTCTTAAAAATCGACTTTTTCCTTAAGATTTTCACATAATTTCATCTATTGACCTTAGAGAATCCACACAAGATTTTTCACACATGGAATCTCCATTCATCTCAATATCTTACTGAAACAGTTCAATCACTCCCAAATTATTTTGTTTAAGGGTGTATAATATAATAGTTTTAGGATTTAGCATCTAAGTTCAATGATAGGAATGTAAAATGCATATTTTTATCTCCTTATTTAATGTGCTCGTATGACTATTTTGTGCCAAAATGTACTCATTATGCTCATATTTTTATTTAGGTGGTAATTCTATGGATATGGCGTAATTTGGAAGAAATAAGTGAAAATGAATCAAATGAAAGAAAGTGATAGTTCAGGGACTAAAGTGAAAATATTATAAACTTGTTTCTAACCTTGTGATGAAGATTTGAGAGTGTTAGAGGTCAATTGGATGAAAAAAGGAGTCAAATGGATGAAACATAGCCAAAATATTATCATATATCAACTTTCAAGCTGAAAAGTTTCACACCGATTTTCAGTCTCATCTTGAGATCAGTTTTTGACATGGTATATGATCGAATTCGAAGATGGTATCTAAAACAAAGTTGTAGCCCTTTGAGTTATCTTTTCAACATATCTTGAATCGTCTCAATCAAACATCGGGAGAGGAAGTTATAATGAAAATAATAAAGAGGATGCAGAATTTGAAACAGCAACACAACTCCCAGGTGCCGTGTTGCCCAGAAAGAACAGATTTTCAGTGCCTAGGCACTACTCCCATAGCGCCTAGGCGCCGTGCAGCACAAATTAGATTTTTTTGTATGTATGGGCCGCGAGAAACCTAGAAAAGGAGGCCAAAACACATCAAAAGCTCTCCAACTTTATTCTTCTCTATTTTTCTCTTAGATTCATGAATTGTAACTAAACTTTTACACTTGATCGAAGGAGATTGAAGCATCGGAACCACATATTGTGAGATCTATATGGTATTTCTTAATTAATACATGTTTTTGAGTATTGAATATTCTTCTACACTTATTTTCATGATTGTTATGTTTAATTGCTAAGAGACCTACTAGTTTATTATTCATTACAATCTACCGCTAAGTTAAATATCAAATTCATAATTATTTGATTCCTTTAACTTGTGAAGCACTAGGATTTGATGATTTTCTGCGATAGAGGTTATTGAATTTTAAGAAGAATGTTTAAATAGATTGAATGCAACCGTTGGTGTTTGTGTTATCTAGTTCATCGATTTCTCTATTGTGTAAAGCTGTTATTAAATTAAATCTCGAGCGCTGGTATGTGGTTATTTAATAATTAGGTTTAATTAGAACGCTGGTTTCTAACTAACTAAAAATAAGGAGAGATAAAAAAATAATTCCAACGGTGAATATTCAAAATATGAATTGAATTATCCTTGCATCTATGATCAATTGTGAATTTTCGAAAGTGAATATTGACTTGGACCAAGGTTAATCTTTTGATTGTTTCGTTAATTTAATTTGCATTGTTATTTATTGTGTCACTTATAATTATTTGTATACAAAACCCATCAATCATTGTACGAAGTATAAAATACTGAATTACACATTTTTCATGAGATCGACCCTTACTTCCACTGCTACATTAATTTTAGAGGTTTGAGAACTATTTTTGGGTGCTTACGACAGCACACCATTCAACTATTTCAATATATTCAAAGCACAAATCAACTCACTCCTTCATAATGTTAAACTAAATTCACTTGCTCAAATAATATCAAATTTCACATGAATAAGTACCAAATAATCTAAGAACCTAACTTATTCACAATTCATAAAATAACACATAGTTCTAAATATATACATCATTATCAGGAATGCTAGTTAACACACACAAGTGAGCAAACTAAAAAGAAAATCTTTTTGAAATCTTTGAGATTTTTAATTTTTTCGTATAAAATAAAATAATAAGTCTCACGCAGTCTCACAAAAGTAATAAAAAAAAACCTCAATATTTTTATCAACTCAAACTTAAATCAGGCATTCCTCAAATTTTAAATTATCATCAAGTAAGTAAAATAAAAGATTAGAGAAGGGAATTAGAGACTCTTCAGATATATGTCTGATTTAGAAGGCTGATTTAGGACAAAATATTTTGAAGCTAAAAATGTAGATTTCTGTGTTTAGATGTCCTCTTAGTATAAAATAAAGAGAAATCAATAGTTAATAATATGGAATAATTCTTACTAACTACTAACTTCAAACATGTTACAAACTATATGGCAACAGGGGGATGCAGATACTTAACTACTATCTAGCACACGAGTAATAAAAACTACATAATCTATTATCTAGAATGCATAATGAATAAAAATGAATAAATTTTGATTACCTTACAATAAGCACTTGTTTATAGTCATTAGCTTCACTTTAGTAATTTGTTTCATGGAATTTTGAAAACTTGTTCATGTAAAATCCGTAAACATATATGATCATTTGACAAGTACTATCCCATAGGGAATAAGCTTTAAATTAAATTGTATTAGTGTGTAATTAAATTTGAATGTTGTAATAAAAGTGATGATTTATTATTATTATTATTATTATTATTATTATTATTATTATTATTATTATTATTATTATTATTCTACTGAGCTTATTATTATTATTATTATTATTATTATTATTATTATTATTATTATTATTATTATTATTCTACTGAGCTTGTTTTAATGGATGAATGGATGGATGTGGACTTAAGAATCTACCTATCTTTATCATATTTTCAATTCTTAACCTATGTAATTTCTGATATTTTGTGTTCTCAATTATATCTAATTATTTATCCCGAGGTAATTTAAAAATATTCGACACATGATCCAGTCATATTCTTATTTTGAATTCATACGCAAAATAATGCATGCATGCACATGATTATCAATAACATTGCACACGCTATAAATATTAACATCTATTTCTTGTGTATTGAAATTCCAAAATTCTAACATATTATGACCCTCTCAACACTATAATAAGTAAATAATTACTTAATTTGTGGTCAAAACAATTAAATAATTCAATAAAACATACAAGATCAATCAAGAAAATCAAGAACAAACAACTACGAGTCTTTGAGTTAAAAATAAGAAAATATAGGTTACATCTTCATCAAATACAAACAATAATCTAACATATCATGATTTCTATAATATTACAAGAAGAATAATGAAAAGATGCCGGAACATGAATAAGAAATCTTGACTTTCAATTCCAAACTCTAAATCTTCAAGTTTTTTATGTAATTAGCCTACTCCGTGCTAGGTTTGATCTTCTCTCCAAAATATGTGAATTTGCCTCTTGTTCTTGATGGAATTTGTGATATGATGTGGTATGAGAAGCTAAGGAGAGATCTTTGAATGTTTAGTCCTTGTTCTGTACTTATAGGTGTTGAAATTATGTCAAAAAATGCGTCCAAATTGAGTTCCCAAATTGTGTGCGCATGGGCGCCATTTCGTTGCCCACACATAGAAGACCAAATTTGTTACAAATTAAGCAAACCATTCAAATAACATATAATTTAACAAAAAATAGAAGCATGAATAAGTGCATAAAACACACTTATGAGTGAGACGACAGATGACTGGGATGTGGAGCACGTGATGATTGAGTAGGACTGCATACACAGGATTTCAAACAAGAAGCAGGGAATAAAGGTCAATCCATTTAATTTTTAATTTTCTAATTTTGCTTATTTTTTTCTTTGGATTTAGGAATTCTACTTTTTTTTGGTAGATTAATAAGTAGTTTTTTTTTTTTTTAAATTCTCTTTTCTTTCGTTTTATTTTGGAAACAATAGATAAGTAGTTAATCCAGTTTGAATTTTTATTTTCTTTTAAATTCAAGTAGGAGGTTCATTAAACAAAAAGAAAAAATGTCCATTCTTTATTTGTTTGCATATATCTACAGATTATGTTATTTAAATTGATTAATTGTATTTCAAATTCTTTTTGGACAACTTACACAAATACAGTTAAATGTTGTCCCCTATTTGAAAAATTAGTATAAAACATGGGGTTCAAAGTAAATACATCAAATTACACATCTTAAGAAAGTATTTTATACGTTAAGTAATCAAACATTACTAGCGCCGTAAACAAAGCGAAAACCTAACCCAATACTATCAACAGTCAAAAATCTTATAGAAATATTTTAACTGATATCAAGTCTAACTCCCTACTTTGAGTGGGGTTTTCCATTTAAAAATGACATCTTGTATCACTTTTTAATTAAAAAGTCACTCGATTTTGTGCTATAAAATAGAGTAAATTTTAAAAAAAATTATACGTCAATTTTACTTTTGAAATAAAAATACTTGCAATATGTCACTTTTTAAATAGAAAGTAACATATCATATCACATATATAGAAATTTAACTTCACGATATACAAAAGTTCGATGGATCAAATTAACCTTACTAACCTCCTTGTTTCCGTATCTTAGTAATCATATGCAAAACAAAAGTGTGTAATCATATATCACATGTGATGATCCTTATCTAATACAAGATTTGCACTTTTGAAACAAAAAGTAACACACTTTAAAATCAAATTTCATGTATAATGTACTGTTAACTAAAGATTAACTCCCTTTTATCGTCATCTAATAATTTTGAACAATACAATAGAAAATGTTTAGTAACTTTTTCAATGAAGATTTCGTGTAAATCCTCATTTGTTTTATTTTTATGTGCATCGAATTTACAATATATTAAAATGCGAAATTTTTTATTTTAAGTCATTTATCAATATATTAGTGAAATAAATATGTCAAAATCTCAAGGAAATATTATATCAATATAAATTATGGCATCTTAAAAGATAAATTTGGATAATACCTAACTCTTTTTAAAGTAGCTTTTAGAATTGGATAGCCTTTTATTTTCAACCACTCCAATACCATACAATGAAGCATCCTAAAACCCTTTTAAAAACTGAACCTCAACTTGCTTTTACAAATTAATTTCATCAACAAAAGGTTTCCAATTAACTTTTGTTCACCATGGAGAACTAATTTGATCTATCAAACCTGCATTTAGATGCAATTTTAGATCTATTCTGAACTAAAAATCAGTAGGTCTAAAGAGATTGTCAAAGATAGTTATTTGGATAATTCGTTATCTTTTGTGATAGGATTTGTAACGTCTTTAAAAGGTATTTCCAATCAATATATCTTATGTCGTCTTTATATATTTACCTTTTAATTTTTAATAAATTGGGCTGATCGGACTAGAACTCATAGATCTTCGAGATAGATTCCGGTACGATTCACCTGTTATGATGGACCCACATGTGAATTGGCTGAGGTTCCATTTTTTAACACGCTGACCCATATGTGTCAGCAATTTCCTATTACATTTAAAAAGAATATCCTTATGATCACTTTTCAAATAATGTAAGTGGATCAAGTGCCACCAATGTCTAACTCTAACCAGGACAAACAAAATGTTACCAACTCCCTCTCAAGCTGAAAACGAACGCGGACTGTCATGTGAAAGTGCACCAAGAATATGTTTTCGCAAGAAAATGAGAAAAAGAAAGTGTACAAAAGAAGAAAAACGACAAAAAAAAAAAAATTATATGTAGAAAAAAAGAGAGAGGTGCGTATAGGTCAAAAACAAATTAGATCAAAAATATTGTGTGATGCATGTGAAACCTACCACTACCCTACCCCCACCCACCCATCGCCATCCTTTGTGGCTCTTTTTTCCACATATATAAATCATTTCTTGATCCAATTCTTGTGAGTAGCAGAAATCTTGTGAGTAACAGAAATGAGTACAGAACCACCAAAATATGCTTATCCATATCCTGCTCAAGGTACCAAAACTAATTTAATTTTGGTTAAAATTTCATCTTTATATCTGTCTGTTAGTTCTTAATTTAAGTTCAATAGACACACACACACACACACATATTATCTAAATCTTTTTAAGAGATTTCTTACATGTTAAATCAGTGATATCTTGACACACATAAAACAGGTTATTACCAAGGGCCTCCAGTAGTCGCACCTCCACAGTATTGTTAATAATTTCACCATTGGTTTATGTAAGATTTGCATATTAATTGCTTAACTACTCAAGACCATGTCATGTTTATTAAATTAAATTAATTAGAAGAATGCATGTATAATTATTTCTTCATACCTTTTTAATTTTAAACAATCTATTGTCTAACAAATAATTATGAATATATTTATCCCCTGCCAACACTTTTTCGGTTGAGCTCGTTGTAACGGACTTGCCTAGTGCGGTTTATCTCTCATGTGTGGTTTGCGTGCTACTATACGTGGAGCGAAATTTACCCAGTGTGCACTCACGGATAGCGGCTGTGGGTTCCTACGTCAATAAAAAATAAATTATGAATATATTTACTGTGTGTGTTTGGACTTACAAGTTCAAACCTGTAGTTTCGGTCTTGATAAGGCGGTGCTGTTATGCAAAAGTGATTATGCGAGATTGACTCACCTTTTGGCCCCACAATTTTGAAAATTTTGGCTTAAATCATATCAGCCTCGGGTAATCAATACTTTAAGAAATTTCTTTGATTATGAAAAAGTTCAAAGACTTGTTGCCTTCATTATTAGTAATTTTTAAGAAGAATAGTGATAGAAATCATGAAATTTGTTGACAATAACTAGTAATTTGAACGTGAAAGTTTAACTTTGATTAGACAGTAAAATAACTTTTAAATTACTAATAATATTTCCAAAATGACATATTTTATTATATCAAGAATCCAACCCCACTATGTGTAAGTGGTATGCCCTAGGTCCAATCAACTTTGGACATAAGCACTTTTAATGTATATATAACCGATGCATATTTATGGCAATATCTATTATTTATTTCAATTAATATTCTAATTAATTAAATAATAGAATCCGTAGATTCAAGTCTTGATGATTTGTTAATCACAAGGAGTTGTGATTGTAAGATACAAATTACATATGACTGAATCTTAAATCGTCTGTGGTCGTATGTAATAACGGGATACGGATATCGTTATTACGGATAGACCATCACGTGTGGCATTTCTTACTTATGAAGTAAGTAGTTGATCTTACAAACTAAAGTGTGGGGACACTTGAATGAACACGTGAATGTTTTGTTATAGAACAAAACATTGGAGACCCGCTGAGAGATTCCACATGGAAAACTATCTGAGTGTCAGTGGTTAATCTCTAACATTCGGTAGTGGAATTGGTCATTTGACTTGAGGTCATCATAGTGCCTTATGTGAAGACAGTCATACTTTGGTGATGTCGGATGTTGCTCTGTCAATGGTCGCTAATACGGCATCGTTCGGGTATGTCAAGAATCATATGAAGGTTGTGAATGATCAATAGAGGATTCGTCACTCTTAGATAGTAAGAGATTATGATCTACATTTCATCCAGTTAAGTTGATAATGAAATCCCCTTGGCCAAGGTGAACTCATAAGTCGGAAAAGGAGTTTTCGACTTACATTGACTTAACAGTAGGATAAAAGATATGATTGATAATTGAGATTGACACACGTCCATATCTCGTAATTGATCGGATCATATTGACGAATGGATTATAGTTTCACGATAAACGAACAAGTTTGGTTTTGTCATGCCACGTGACATTTCCCGTCACATTATTGCCCTGACACATTGCTAGATGTCAATCTAGGACGACGAATGTGAATTGATGATAAATTAAAAGGGGTATTTTAATTTATCAATTTTGATTAGATCAAAATATTAATTCACGTAGTTAGACATCGTGATCGGGAACCTAATGGGTCACACACAAAAGAGAATCAGAAGAATGAGATTTACCAAGCGAGAAAATTAATTGACAAGTGTTGGATAATTAATTAATTTGGTTGCTTATTAATAGGCCCGAATTAATTAATTGGATTAATTAATTCATGGACCAGATTTAATTAATTTGATTAATTAAATGTTGGACCGGGTTAAGTTAAGAGATGGGCCAGCCCGTCTGGACTTGTATTAATAGGCTGTTAGGGTTTGAAAAACTGCATATCATTATTCATTATTCTTGCTAGCACGAGAAAAGAAAACCCTAGCCGTCATTCTTATTCTCTGTGTGGATCACCATTGGAGGCTGGACAATTGGACAGCTTGGATTGTAGATCGTGATCATTGGAGTTCGTGAATCAGCAAAAGAGTTTGCAGAATTCATCAAGGTATTATTTCTATCACAGTTTCTATCTAAACATAAAGCAGATCCTTGTTTGGGAATCGAAATTGCTTTTTACTTCCGCTGCGCATGACTAAGTAGGTTCCCAACACTGCCCATATCCAACACCAGTCTCGATTGCCTGTAAATGCCAATAAAAAACACTTTCAGGTAGGGAATTCATATTTAGGAGTATCGCATCTCACATTGTGAAACCATACAATTTTGGGGAAGAAAATTCAATAAAACCTTGCTGAGGTCATTTAATTATTCTTGGTACAAGTAGAGTCGAATAGTCCAACCCTAAGAGCTGAATTTAAATCTCTTCTTCCTTTCTCAATGCCAAATTCTCATATCTATAAGGGAACAATACATAAATCAAATTTTTAAGTATTACCATTTCAAAATTAAGAATAGAGGTTTTAAATTTAAAAAATCAGGTTTTCATTAAAATTTATTTATGAATTAATTATTTTATTAATAAATATATAAATGTCACATATCTATGCAATTTGGTCATAATTCAAAAATTTTATAGGTCACAATTCGTTCATCGATCACAAATTAAAAATTTAAAAGTTACAATTTATTTACTGGTCACAAATCACAAAATTTATAAGTCACATAACTTATTTTATGGTAATAAAACATCAAATTATGGGTCACATACTACTTTTATTGGTCACAAATTAATAAATTTGTAGGTCACGGTATTTATTAGTCACAATTTATTCTTCATTGATCACACACTAACCAGTTTATTGGTCACAATCAACAAATCATTTGTGACCACCACCAACACAACACCACCTTCGTCTCCACCGCCAACACCACAGAAACGTACCACCATCACCACTACCACCACCACACTTCTCAGTAACAAAATCATTGTTTCAAACATCGTAGCCAATGTTTTCACCACCACCATCACATCAAACCATCAACATCACCACCACCTAAACACTACTAAAACTACCAGACTACCACACCACCAGTACCGACAACACCCATCCACTAAGAAAAAGAAATCATCTAGGCCGCTACAGGCGCGATCTGCAGCGCCCCTCATAGCTTCATCGCCCCTCACGTCGCAGACCACACCGCAACTACCGTCACCACCATCTCTACCACACCACACCACAACCGCCAACCCCACTAAAAAATTCTCAATCCACCCTGCCACCACGATCTCCACAAATCCACACATCACAACCTCAAATCCACCACACCGCAACAGCCTCCATAAGTCTACCAGATCACAATTGTGTTGCCGCCGCCATCACCAGCAAAACTGAAGAAGCTGCAGGTTCACATCGCGACGTTGTGACAGCGCGGCACAATGCATCAACGATCATAGGTGTCTCCGGCAACGGCTGCTCCTCGACAACGACAATTGCAACGTTGGATGGGTAGGCAGGGTAGATGAGAGAGAGAGAGAGAGAGAGAGAGAGAGAGAGAGAGAGATTAGGGTTTGTAATATTATTATTATTAATAAAATATTAATTTATAATTAAATGAATACCTGATATTTGTATAATGAAACTTTCAATCTAATTTTTGAATATTGATTTTGAAAAGTAGGATTTTGTGTAATTTTTCCTATCTTTAATCCCAACGACCAGTTTGGCAAGTAAGCCCAAGAAGCTACTTCATTGAGTCGGATATCTTCACCTATTAAAAAGGAAAATCAACAATACCTATTGACATGCTTTTATCTTTCCAAAAATATGAATAACATAGAATCATTAATTTCTTATTTTTAGGCATTATTTGTAAATTTCTGTACTTAATTTTCATTGTACACCTATATATTTTTTAAAGCAAAATACAGAATAATACACACAGAATTATTCAAACACATCCCCATTGTTTTTAACATGGTATTAGAGCACGCTGAATCATTCAACCAAACCCTCTCTTCTCCTTATCTCCTTCATTCCTCAGATTCACCAAGCTTAACCCTTGTCAATGGACTTCTAACCGGCGACAACTATCCCAAATGGAAAAAAGCCATGGCAAGAGCCCTCAATGCAAAAAAAAAAAAAAAACTTGGTTTTGTTAATGGTACCCTCAAACCCCCTGAACCTAACAAACCCGAATACACCCAATGGAACCAAACAAAAGATATGGTTCTTACCTGGATCCTCAATTCTATCAGCCCCTCTTTTGCCATTGAAGCATGAAGTCTTTATCAGGTTAAGAGATGCAATTAGAGTGACCAAATCAAGTTTAAGGAGGCATGTTGCAAAATAAACTTGATTTGAGCGGCTGAGCCATTTTTTTGTATTTTGGGATTGTTAATTATAGTAATTAATTGTCCACTGGTTGGCATCTAGAATAGTCCATGTTCTAGAATTATTTATGCTCTAGAATAATCCAATATCTAATATTGTCTTGTATTAGAAAATATTTATTGGATGTTAGTAGGTAGTTGGAAGATACATTTATTTTGGTATATAGAACAATTCAATTGAGCACTATAAATAGATGGCTTCTTTGTCATTTGGTCATTTGTGACAAGCCAATTTAGAGATAATACATTACAAGTTCCTTCTTTAGCCTCTTCAACCTCTTAAAGATTCTCTTAAAGTCGTATCCAAATAAGTCCTCCTCCTAACATAAATTTTATTCATTTCAAGTTTCATTGCAAGAGGCAATATTCAGGTAGGCGTGTTTGTTAAGATTTGTGATTTGGTTACATCCAAAACATTATTTTCAAAGCTAGAATGCTAACTTTGTTATTGGAGGAAAAAATAACTTAGCCACTGTTTGAGCCTCATTTTTGTAAGAAAATGTGTTTTGTAATAATGATTTTTATGAGAATATTAAGAAATAAGAATTTTTTTTTTTTGGTTTATGTGTAAAATTATTTTATAGAAGAATGTGTGATTGAAAATGAATTTTTGAAAAAATGAGAGCAAACATAGACTTAATTATATTACTGGTTTGTGAGAAATATTACCACATCATTGGTGATTTTTGTTGATTATTGATAAGGAAATAAATATATTAGAATAACATAGATTAGGGGAGAGCATAATTAGGTTTATTTTGTTTCCATATATGTATCTATTCCCATACGTGTACTTTTGATTTCTCTATAATGAAAGTGAAGGAGAGGAAGGAAATAATCTTATACTCTATAAAGTTTTCACCAAACTTGTTTATCAACATGGTATCAGAGCTAAGGTTGTAAGCAAAAACTGTCAAACCGGAAAATCGAATCGAAACCGTATTTTAGAAACCATCGGTTTGGTGCCACGTGGACCCGCAACGAAATGATTTTGAACCAAACCAAACCAATTAAAAACGGGTTGGTTTAGGTTTGAGAATTTTAATTGCGGTTAAAAATCAAACCGGATCGGCGAAAAAATATATAAAAATGAAAAAATGAAAATTTCTGAAAAATCCAAATAAAATTCAATAGTTTTATCATGTGTGGGTATTTTTGTCAATTTCTAATTTTCTAGTACATATATATTATTATTACCCAATAATCCTAATTTATATCTAATAGTCTCAAGACTAACCTAATATATCAAAAGTTCTTTTCCTCTTCAGAATTCAGATGAACTTCAGCCGACACCCGACACAGCCTTGAGCCACCAGCACTACACCAAATCGGAGACAAAGAAATCCTGGGTCTTTGGTGATAATATTTGCACGAATAAAGTTTCAGATCAATAATTTTTTGAGCAAATTGAGGTAAGAAATCTGAAATTATATGAGTTTCGCATTTCTCTCAACTATAGGATGATTGTGAAATAAATTTATTCACTTTGATGAAAATAGTTTATCTACTATATACATGATTCTATTATATTTGTGTGGATGTACTCTTGTTTTGTGACTGAATTAGGCATGCTAAAATATGTCAATAGAAGCTAAAAAGTGTTTATGTGCAATTTGATATGTGGATGAGCTATTTAATGAGCTAAAAGAAACCAACAATGACTCAAGTGGCAAATATACTTGCATCAATTTAATTGTTGTATTTTATTGTATGTTTAGATATTTTTTTAAACTGTTTGTTTAAGTGTTTTGAATTAATAAGGATGATATCTATTCAGTTAGCCTATTAAAATCTTGGATTTTGATCCAGTAGGCGTAAATTTTATCATTTAAGGTGTTGTTTTATTGATGTCTCAGTAACTGAATTATGGAACTATATGCTTTCAAATAAATATTTAGTTTATAGGTGTTTTGGACCTTATATTTAGTTAGTTAGACTTGTATTGTAACGTTATCATAAGGTTTTAGCCTAAAAATGGTGAACAAAAAACTATTATTATGATTTCACTTGGATTTAGTTAGTATTTAAATTTATAGTTGATATATTTAGTTGTTTTAGATTTATTGCTAGTAAGGTATAAATTATATTGAATTCAATGAATTAATGACATAAAAGTAGATTGACAAAAAAATATACGACGAAACTGGCGGTTTAAAATCGGACCAAACCGTTAGGTTTATGTTTGAGTTTTTTTCAAACCGTTCAAAATGGTTTGGTTTAGGTTTGACTTTTTCTCAAACCGATTTAAATAGTTTTGTTTGAAAATTTGTCAAAAATCGGTAAAATCAGACCGCTTACACCCCTAATCAAAGCAATAGTTCTAGGGTATGGTAGTTTCTTCTTCTTCTTCATACAATCTTGTGTCTGTGGTTGAATTGTGAATTTCCTTGACTGCCTCTTCTTACATAAATCTGGTGTTTGATTGCGCATGTGACCGCACCAGTTGCGTGGTTCTTTTGTGGTTAGGTTGTTGAGAACTTTTGAGTCTTTGTTGCATGCTATCTGGCCAATCTTCTGGCAATAATCAGAGTTCCCAAATCGATCGAAATTATACAACAATGGCTGGAGATGTTGATAGGTTCTAGCAATTGGACAGAGGTCTCAAGTTTGGGCTGAGGTTTGAATTCTTTTGGGCTGTCCTATTTTATTTCAGCTGTTGTTGGGCTATTATTTTGTGGAATTGGACAGCTATTTTGGATAACGCAATCATTGGACTTATCACCTAGTTGGTTAAGTTTGTGGGTTGATTTATGGGCTCTACTTATTTTAGTGGAGAGTGGGCCTATTGATTCTTTTTGAGTTCTTAGTTTGTTGTGGGCTCTATTAGTTATAGTTGATTTTATTGTTGGGCTTGGTTGTTGGCCAATTTCTGATTCTTTACTTGTTAGTTTGTGTGGATTGTATCATCTCATCCAAGATGGAGATGTTCAATCTGACGGCCCCATGACACCTGAAAAATTGAATGAAAGAATTATACTTACTGGGCTAGGTGTGTCGAGGTCTTCTTGTGAGGTAAAGGTTTATTTAGCCACTTGATAGACAAGCCTTCTGTCAAGTCCCCGGAAAGTGATTATGTAAATGTTGATTCTAGTCTCAACAATCGACGGGATCAAGAGGATAACGTAATCACTGGACTTATGATTAGTAGTATTGAGCCTCATATTGAGTCTTCAGCCCTTTATATGTCTACGGCTACGGAAATCTGGGAACATATTAAACATATATTCTGGGACTAGAAATATTACTCGAATCTATGAGACGTGTAAACAATACTTTGGGCATGAGAAGGGCTCTTTCAGCCTCGTTGAATATTATAATAAGCTTTTGGCTGTATGTCAGGAGAGAAATGTGCATCAACCCAAACAATAAGAAGACATCAATGTTGTTAATTTTCTTATTGGCCTTCCACCAGAGTTTGAAGCAGCTCGGGCACAAATATTAGGTGGAAAAGAGCTTCCTAGTCTTGCAAAGACATTCTCTCGTATTTAGTGCTCTACTTTATTAGATAATACAATAGCTTTTCGTCTGTCATGTGACTTTTGCTTATAAGATTCTGGCTATTACCCTTCTTGAAGGTTTTTCATGACCATCATTGCTTCCTATGCATCTACGTATTTGTCTTCCTTTTTCAACAAGTCATGCATCAATTTCGAGGGATTTTTGAAAGCAACATCTTAAATGATCGGTTTCATGTCCCGATCATCAATGCGGTAACCACAACAGACATTTTAAGGTCCTTTATGTCAATTGTAGCCAAACTAAATCTTGCCCAAATAATCATGTAAGTGTTCTTCTTTCTCCTGGACAATTTGCATCAAATCGATGGCAGTCTTTCTCTTTCTCTTGCTACTAAAGAAATAGGCCACAAAGTTCTTGGAGAGTTCGTCATATATTCTAATAGATTGAGTTTCCAGAATTGCTACCCAGTCCCTAGCCTCTTTCCTTAGAGTAGGTAGAAAGGATCGACACATTACTGCATTCGGGCTGCATATAGTCTTATTAAATCAACGAAGGTCCGCCAAGTTGATCTATGACTCTATCATATGCCTCTATCATCAAATTTTTAAAGCATTTGGTAGAGGGACTGCCATGATCTCTGGTGTGAATAGGCCTTCTTCCAAAACCATCTGTTTGCGTCTATCATTTCTCTTAGACAACCCATCGTCTATCTTTTGGGCAATCATTTCTTCCATTTTATGTTCCAAGTCTACAATAGGACGTGGAACCTAAAGATTCATGACTTCATGAGCCCCTAAGTTTGCTACCGCTTGCTAAATAATTGGGGGGACAACATCTTGTGCTGCTTGAGGCAGTTGTTCGCGCTAACCTTCGACGGGCTTTGGGGTAGGATGGCTGGTCTTTGAGCTTGGCTTAGCAGGAGAGTCATCATGGCTGCCAATTGAATCTCCAGAATGCTAAATTTACTATGCGTTACATAATGAGGGGGCGGCTACGACGGGTCTTAACCCCTGGCATAGATTTCAACTTCTCCGTATTTTTGACCAAGTGTGTATCACTCCCAATTCGTCTTCTTGACATTGCTTTTATGTTCAGTGGTTTCCTGCAGATAATGCCAATTAAATAATATTACAACGACCTTTGGATTTCCTTAGCGGAGAAAGGTGACTGATGTTATTCCGATGAACAAATGAACACCTATAAAAAGAGGTCGGATCTTTCTCCCCTATTGTACTTTCGGCTTGAGAATTAGTATAGGGATTTCGAATGTAATGACTTAGAAAATAGAGGAAGCCAGAAAATGATTATGAAAAAGGAAGATCCTCTTACCTAACAAACCTTGAAAATATTTATAGGCATTCAGCACTATGTAACCATTAGATATTTTTATCAACGTGTCCAGTGAAACACTTACAAGATGGACTTTACCTACGTACTTAGCAGTTAACTTCCATTGTAACGCCCCAAATTTTATTGACTTAGATTTTGGGGTGTTACTGCGAATCATTTCATAATAATATTCGAAACATAAATATTTAATTGAAAATTTAAACTTTTAATTTATTTGAACATTTATATATTGAGTCAAACATAGAGTCGCGCAATCTAGAACATTTAATAAAAGTAAAGAAAACACAACTATCGTAACATAATTTATTATTGAATATTTTTCCGAAAATTATACTTGGCAACCTACGCACCGCTCAACCACCATCCACGTTGACCGATCTCACGTAAAATGTTAAAATTTTAAAAGAATGAGTAATTTAAACTCGGTAGGATACGTGCATCCAAAAAAAATATAATAACTTTTTAAACATAAATTTACAACATTACATACCATCATTTCATCTAGAGCAATCGGAGATTAATCAAATGTTCTAACACATTTCTATGCAACATTTGAGAAAACCCGAAAGAGATCTCACATTTCATTTCATTTTGTTAAGACCCGCAGGTCAATTAGCATTTCATGAAATTAATTACGTAGAAAAAATAATAATATTGCAAGGACATAACAACTTGAACATAGTATCCTACCTCGTTTGATAATAGAATTGTTGGAAGAAAGTAAGAAATTCACGTTTCCATAACATTTTCCCTATTGTCATGTCTATGTGCCAAGAAAAATATCGAAATTATATTCTATAATAAAACATGAGTTAGCTAATGATTGCCAAACACAAAACAAAATTTTGGATACCTTATGGATTTAGGATTGATTCTTCTTCAACGTGATGCCCAAACCCAATGCAAAAGTTGTATATATATGGGCTAAGTCCTTAAATCTAATGGCACATAATTAGGTGTAATTGGTGCTAAAATAATAAAACTCTTCCTTAAACATAAAGGCATAGAATTAGGTATAAATGGTGCTAATTATAAGACACGTTTTACCTATAATATTAACCCATTTAAATCCTTAAAATCATTTTCTTTCCTATCAATTTACATGTGGCAAAAAATCCCTATCAATTCCTAAAATCAAGACAAATAAAAAAATATTAAACTAAACCTAATTGACAACTTCCATCAACTTCCCAACATCAAGGCAATGAAAAAGTAAAGAAATAATTGGCAACTTTTCCATTATTTTAGCACACGTGTTTGACTCATATGTTATTATTATTATTAATTTATATTCTTATATAAAAGAAAGCAATTAATAACCAGCAATACACGTGTCACCGACACCCCCTTATATTAGTTCATTAATCAGTTTAATTAAATTACAATTTAGAACAATGTTTTTCGACTCCGATAACTTTGGCCTCGCTTATCCGAATTAGCTTTTTCTTGAACATAATATGTATGATTAATTACAAGCTATCTAAAAAGTCCAATATTGATATGTTTATCGTTACTCTATCAATATTTAAATGTACCTTCTTCTCAAAGTATCGAATTGTCGGGTAAATGTTTCCCACCCAATCTATTCCTAAGATGGCATAAAAGCCTTTATCTCTAAAAGTTATATGTTAGCTATAAAATATTTTCCATTCATCTTGACTGTCCTAGTCATCGATTGGTATTAAGCGTATTGTCTAATGGGATAGTAACTTCTAGAACACTAACGGCTTCTTCACAAACAGTACGATATTTAGTAATAGTATATATAAGGAATGAGCAGCTCTGGAGTATTTTAGAACATAAGCAAGTAGTTTAGATATTGATGGAATACCTACCATCATGTCTTAATTCTCAGTTGCCCCCTTTTGGGTTAGGGCAAACACTCTGGTTGCACCCTTTTTACTTTGTTCATTGTCCCGCTTTGGTAGGAGGTTCATGGCAATTCATAGCAATATGGACATGCTTTCCACATCGATAGCACACATTCTTTCCATACCAACACTCACCTCTATGGGCCTTATTGCCCTTAGGACATGGAGTAAGAACATTATTCGGCTTGCTTGACCCTGACCACTTTTCAAAGCTAGCCTTCTTGTTTTGCCCTTACTTCGTTCAACCTATTCCTTTTTCTTTTTCCTAAAAATTCAATACTTTCCTGGATTGTCTGATCAATTTCCAATCAATTTGAAATTGCCTTAGCTCATTGTAGAACCTGACTGTACGTGGTGAATTCATGCGATGCCATGATTCCTGCAATCTTAGGGCGTAGTCTGAGTTCGATCCTTCTAGCTTTCGTCTGCTTTGTATCCACCAGATGTATCACATACCTAGAAAGTTGTTCGCATTCCTCTCATAATATTGACAAATGTTATCCTTCCTTGCTTAAGTTGCAGAAATTCTATCTCCTTACGATCTCTCAGGCTTGTAGGAAATATTTTCCCGTAACCTCTTCTTTGAAACCTGCTCAAGTGAAGTTACGTTGTTGTGCCTCATTTCTAGTGCGTGAAATGAACTCCCACCAGTGTCCCACTATATCGATTAGCATGAGCTCCGCACATAAAACTTTTTGGGTATCAGTGCAGGAGAGGTGCTTGAAGATACGTTCTAAACCCCTTATCCAATCCTCGATTGCCAAAAGGTCAGCCACCCCGTTAAAGGTAGGGGCTTGTTACGATAAAATTGTACCATGACTGAGCTTGTGGTGTTAGAGTTAGTCTGTGCATTCTGGAGATGCACGTGTGTTTGCTGCCTACCAAGATCTTGTACAGCTCTCAACAAATCCTTAAACATAGAAGTTTGTGTTGGTTAACGTGCCATTTCCTTTAAATCCACCAAATAAATTTCGTCTTAGAAATAGTCAAAATCTCAATTTATTCGAATGAAAAACTCAATTTCACAAAATTTTAAATCCTAGAATACATGAGGGACGATTGGAAGAATTAAATTGTAGACGATGAATAAAACTTAGGGATTATTCCAATACTGATACTTTTTTTAGGAACGAAATCATTTATTTAAACTAAACCATCTCTAGGTTATTTGTCTTCATCTTCACTTGTCCAAACATTTTGAATCCTATGTAGCATAGACGAAGGGGCTTCATCATTCAACGATATACATGACTCAAGTTCAGATTCTTAGTCAACTTCTAGTTCAGCATCTAGCTTGAACCTTAGCTCGTACTCTGGTTTTGGCTCTGGTCCTGGTACATACTCCGGCTCGTTCTCTGGCTCTGAATCAGATTCATAATACGGTTCTTCTTCTAGGTTTTCCTCAGGATCCTCCTATGGTTTGAGTTGAGGTTCGAGAGTAGAAATCCACCTATCTAGAAAGGTTTCACAGTATAGCCAGACTCAATCATTCTTGGGTGCTCTGGAGGGTTGCTCTCTAATATTTCGTCCCAAACCACAATGCCCATGTCTCTCCACAGAGGTGGTAGTGTGTGGGTAAAATTGTTAATAGCTTGGAGATGTGCAACCTCATGCCCTACACCCCTTGTCGTAGTCTACCTAGCGAAAACTTCATCTATATGCTCAATAAGTGTGTAAGTCTGGTTTTCCTTATAATTTTCGTAGGCTTGGATAACCGTTGCCCTATGGTTTAGAACACCCCTACTAGCTGTTGTGTCGCGCAGTGAGAATACTTATCCCCCAATTTGGCACGGCAATAACACTAACAGCTAGACGTGAGACATATTTTACCAATAGTGTACTAATGATATATGATCATATGTAAGTATTCTCCCTTATATCATACTCTTAGCGTAATTGTTCGGGCTTGTCGGCCTAAGAATGAGGGGAGGACGACCTTGAGGCGTTTAAACTCGAGAGCCAAACATGCGATTCGTGAAAGTTGGTATCAGAGCGGGACCACTCGAGCATGCAGTGTTGTTATGGGACAATGTCATGTGTTCTTGCAGGGAAAATATTTTGGACCACAGATCATGTCGGCAGCTGGCGGAACACGACGAGGAAGCTGTGGACAAAAAGGATGCAAAGGGTAGCATTGCGCAATTACCTAGGTGCCTTTCAAGGAGTTTTTGAGGAGCGCACCTTGCAGGGCACAATTCGACATGCGTTGAGACGCTGCGGTTAGAGGTCGTCCACCCGAGGAACCATGCTCAGAGGGACGGATGGTGAAGATTGGTGTCGAATGCGGTAAGTACGATGTACTACAGGTTTGTTAATGCCTATCCATATGGAGTGGTGTCGTTGTTATCCTTGCAATGAGACGGTTGCCTTTTGGGTTAGGGAGAATGTCATGCAGTGAGAATGCTTATCTCCCCATTCGGTACAGCAAGGACGCTAACATCTAGGCATGATGCCTACTTTACCAATAGTGCACTAATGATATATGATCATATGCAGGTATTATCCCTTACATCCTACTCATATCGTGCGTGTATGCTAGTTGTTCGGGCTTGCCGGCCTAAGAATGAGGGGAGGGCGGCCTTGAGGCATTGAACATCGGGAGACAAACCTGCGATCTGTGAAATGTCTTCCTAGCGGTCTCTCTAGTTCTAGTCATGTCTGCCACATACAAGCCAAGTCCAATTATGCTTAATATTTTATTAATGATAACATTTTGTCTTTTATGCTTGTATAATTCATATTAGGGATAAAATAAAATATTATACTTTTATCGAAATCTGATTAAAAGTATGCGAAAAAAAACTTTATAAGTGGTAACAAATATATTTAACATTATGCTGACAAGTTATACTAGAATATAACATTTCATTTCAAACATTTCTATGAGTGTATATTCTCAAAATTTAAATAATAATTTTACGTACCTTCGGTCTATCAGATGGTAGTCGATTGGTGAATGCTAAGTCTCAAGAACCTTGTTCAAATTCATGTTTGTTAACTAAGTGCCTGTTTGATATGTTACATTTTCCATGTAAAATGGAAAATATTTTCCATTTTTCCACTTTTGTGTTGTTTGATGTGTAAAATTTTCTATAGAAAACTTTTTCCCACCCACCTCCCCACGCGCCAGTTTTCCTCCAAACAAGGGAAATCATTTTCCCACCTTTTTTGTGAGAAAGTGATTTCCATGGCTGGGCAAGTTTTTTTTTTTTTTTCTTTTACTTTTTGGCAATAAAAGAAAACCACTTTTATGGATAATTTACATGTAAAATTAAGTCAAACGAACACTAAACTTTGATGAAAAAATAGTTTACGAGCAAAATTTTTTTTTTAAACTTTTTGGCAATGTTAACAAATTTCATAACTAATTGTAAAAAAAAATCATTTTAATGGACGATTTCTATGTAAAATAAAGTCAAACGTGAACAAAACGATCCAAAATTTTAAAAAAATTCTGGTTGGAAAATTATATCAATCACACACACTTAATTACAATTCCCAGTAAAACATTTTCTAGAAAAATCTTTTCCCTGTAAAATATTTTCTTTCCACCATTGCAATCAAACAGACCATAATAGTATCTTATCATATAGTTTAATAATTCAATTTTTTTTTCATTGGCATTTGTCTTGATGATTTGAATAACGCGCAACTAAAAGGCTTCCAAGAAAGGAGGGGGGTCACCAGCGGACCACTTAAATCCCAACCTCTCCTTAGGCAGTTTAGGTCTTTTTGACAAAACATTTCAATTTTACGAATATGCAAATCAAGAAAACTCTAGCAATGAGTAAAAACTAAATTGTCTTATGAAATCAATTTCTCTGAAAATATTGTTATTATAATTAACCATTATTATTATTATTTTAAACAAACATTACGCGAAGAAACAGCTAACCAGATAGGTGCTCTAGTACCATACCGTAACGCCCCAAATTTTATAGACTTAAATTTTATTACGAGCTATCTAACAAGTCCAATATTGATATATTTATCATTACTCTATCAATATTTAGATTTTGGCCCAAATAAAATTGAATTTAATATACGTTACTCTAGTCCACGGACTTTCAAAATGTGAAATGTAGCAGATGAAATAAATAATTTTATTCTGTAAATTTTCAAGGTGTTACATCCATTAATTAAGATGTTGAAAGTTACATGCGACAACAGTTGGGCGATTTTCAATCGATTTGTCACAGTGTTGTTCTCGCTAGCATAGCGTAAGTCGTCTAGTATAATAGAATTTAGATAGCATAGCAGTAGTCGATGTACAATGGTGGCAATCAGGCTAGCATAGCGATAGTCGGCCTACCATAGTGACAGTCAGGTTAGCATAGCAATAGTCGTTCTACCATAGTGATGGTCGGACTAGCATAACGACAATCGCTCTACCATAGTGGCAATCAAACTAGCATAGCGTAAGTCACCTAGCTAATTACCTTCACTAGGTTAGCAATCGTAATCAATCATTTATATTACATAGCATCACCCACTTTCAAAATAATCTTTGAATTTCGTAAAAACATAATGTTTAGTCATTGATTTTTCACAGTGAAATGTACTAAAAAACCAAGAAAATCTTATAATGTTGAAATTCTCTTCCATCAACCTTTGAAATATTTACCCTATAGTCGCAAAAATTAGCATTTGCTCATTTTTCGGATGGACAAGTTTTGGCAACAAAAATTAGACTTCGCTCATTTTTCTGAAGCGCAAGGTTTCTTTCTTCGGTGCTAAGAATGATATATAGTGAGTGAACTGTAGGATTCGGCTGCAAAGAGAACACTTTTGTGCCTCATGTATTTTTTCCTCATTTGCTTAATGTGTTACCTGTGTCAAAATGATGAGTTAGAGGAGTGATATTCATAGTAGCAGGAAGTTATGCAAGTTTTCAGTTATAACCATGGAGTTTAACCCAGCTCTTACTAGGTTGGGTATAAAGTAACCAAAGATGGTTAGAGTAAAGAAGATAAATTTTTTTGGTACTAAGGTGATGATATGAATTCGTGTATTGATGAGAATATACAAGTACATATGGATCAATTATAGGATCAATTACAGATAATTACATGTAAGTTACGAGAGTTACACCCTAAAATCAAGGTACAAATTATTACAAATGAATTATGGGAGTTATTGTAAGTGTTATGCCCTAGGTCCAATCAACTTTGGACATAAGCACTTTTAATGTATATATAACCGATGCATATTTATGGCAATATCTATTATTTATTTCAATTAATATTCTAATTAATTAAATAATAGAATCCGTAGATTCAAGTCTTGATGATTTGTTAATCACAAGGAGTTGTGATTGTAAGATACAAATTACATATGACTGAATCTTAAATCGTCTGTGGTCGTATGTAATAACGGGATACGGATATCGTTATTACGGATAGACCATCACGTGTGGCATTTCTTACTTATGAAGTAAGTAGTTGATCTTACAAACTAAAGTGTGGGGACACTTGAATGAACACGTGAATGTTTTGTTATAGAACAAAACATTGGAGACCCGCTGAGAGATTCCACATGGAAAACTATCTGAGTGTCAATGGTTAATCTCTAACGTTCGGTAGTGGAATTGGTCATTTGACTTGAGGTCATCATAGTGCCTTATGTGAAGACAGTCATACTTTGGTGATGTCGGATGTTGCTCTGTCAATGGTCGCTAATACGGCATCGTTCGGGTATGTCAAGAATCATATGAAGGTTGTGAATGATCAATAGAGGATTCGTCACTCTTAGATAGTAAGAGATTATGATCTACATTTCATCCAGTTAAGTTGATAATGAAATCCTTGGCCAAGGTGAACTCATAAGTCGGAAAAGAGTTTTCGACTTACATTGACTTAACAGTAGGATAAAAGATATGATCGATAATTGAGATTGACACACGTCCATATCTCGTAATTGATCGGATCATATTGACGAAGGGATTATAGTTTCACGATAAACGAACAAGTTTGGTTTTGTCATGTCACGTGACATTTCCCGTCACATGTATTGCCCTGACACATTGCTAGATGTCAATCTGGGACAACGAATGTAAATTGATGATAAATTAAAATGGGTATTTTAATTTATCAGTTTTGATTAGATCAAAATAATAATTCACGTCGTTAGACATCGTGATCGGGAACCTAATGGGTCACACACAAAAGAGAATCAGAAGAATGAGATTTACCAATTAATTAATTGACAAGTGTTGGATAATTAATTAATTGGGTTGCTTATTAATATGCCCGAATTAATTAATTGGATTAATTAATTCATGGACCGGATTTAATTAATTTGATTAATTAAATGTTGGACCGGGTTAAGTTAAGAGATGGGCCAGCCCGTTTGGACTTATATTAATAGGCTGCTAGGGTTTGAAAAACCTAATGAATTATTCATTATTCTTGCTAGCACGAGAAAAGAAAACCCTAACCGTCATTCTTATTCTCTGTGTGGATCACCATTGGAGGCTGGACAATTGGACAGCTTGGATTGTAGATCGTGATCATTGGAGTTCGTGAATCAGCAAAAGAGTTTGCAGAATTCATCAAGGTATTATTCTAAACACAGTTTCTATCTAAACACAATGTAGATCCTTGTTTGGGAATCGAAACTTGCTTTACTTCCGCTGCGCATAATTAAGTAGGTTCCCAACAGTGGTATCAGAGCCTACTTTGTGTTTGTTAGAAATTGTTTCGTGTTATTTAACAATCAAAAGTTGATTGTTAATGTTTTTTTTCTTGTTTCTAGCAATTGAACAAATTTTATTTTCATATTTTGAAATCTGTTAAAAAATAAAAAAAATAAAAAAGGGTTGGAACGGTGAGGCGGTGGCGGAGAAACCACCGTCCGGCGGCACGCACTGCTGCGTGCCGCCACGGCGTGGTTGCAGCAGCGACTGTCGCTGCTGCAGTAGCGGCGCTCCCCGTCGCTGCAAGTTGCAGCGACGGGCGCCGCTGCATGAAATCGGCAGTAGAGCCGCGCGCTACTGCCGTGGCCAGCGGTGCGTCCCGCTGTGTGACAGTGGCGGTGCACCGCCGTTTCTTCATAGAGGAAATAAGGGCGGTTTTCGATTCTAGGGTTTTCAGTCGGTTTTTGGGTGGTTGGAGGCGGGGGCCTCTCCTGCAATTTGTAAGATTGCAAGCCCCTGCCTGCAATTATGGAAAAAGGGTCAATTTTGCAATTTTTAAATGGAGGCCCTGTCATGCAATTGTCGAAATAGAAGGGCTTTTTATTAATTTGAAACTCGGGTCAATTTTGCAATTTTCAAAATGGTTTTGAATTTAAATATTAAAATGGTTTTTAATTTTATTTCAAATGGGTTTTTGACTCATATTATCAATTTTGACCCGTTTAAAATTTTATTTAAAATTGACGATTTTTTTTATATTTTCGTTAAAATTGAATTTTAACTTAAATATTAAACTTTTGACCCTAAATTGAATTTTATTTTAGTTAGGAGTTTTATCCTTAATTAAAATGTTAATTCAATTAAATTAGAGTTGGACTCTAATCTAATATTTAATTAAAATTTGATTTTAATTAAATTATATCACCCTAATATATTCTTGAAATTAGAGTTGGACTCTAATTTGACATTTAATTGAAATTTGATTTTGATTAAATTTTCTCACCCTAAAATCTTGTTGAATAAGAGTTGGACTCTAATTTTGTATTTAATTAAAATTTGATTGTAATTAAATAAGTTCGCCCTAATATCTTGGAATTGGAGTTTGACTCTAATTTTGTATTTATTTAAAATTTGATTTTAAATTAAATTTAATCGCCTTAAGTTTTAAAATTAGAGTTGGACTCTTGTTTGATATTTAATTAGAATTCGATTTTAATTAAATTATCTTATTTTAAAACTTTGAAATTAGAGTTGGACACTAATTTTATTTTTAATTAAAATTTGATTTTAATTAAAATAGTTCCGCCCTATAATAGTGGAATTAGAATGAGATTCTAATTTGGTATATAAAATTAAAATTTGATTTTAATTAAATATACCCGCTAATTAAATCAATTGATTAATTTGATTAATTGATTATTTAATTGTTCCGATCCATTTGTCTAAATTAGTTTAGACGGATTTAATTGCTAGAAACTTGAAACATGTTTGCATATAATATTAGATATTATATAGGAATGTATTTATATGATGAATGTTCTACTAGTGGATGATTATGGACTCGACCATGTGGATGTGTTGAATGGTTAGTTTTATTCTTGTTGTTATTATGAGCTTGCGAGCTCTAATTTATTTTGGACCTGCGAGTCCGTTATTATTTTGGGCATGCGCGTCCAATATTATTTAGGCCTGCGTGCCAACTAGTATAGGATACAAGTTGCAGCTGGACTAATTGAAGATACAAGAAGAGGAGGAGACCATAGAGATGGAGCATTGTATGAATCAATGTTATACCCCCTAAGAACTGACCAACTAGTCTTCCTTTAGGCTCGGGAGGACTAGATAGTATAAGTCCATAATCGTCCACACTATTATATGTATGTTTATTTGCATGCTAGATGTATAATAAGATATATATAATTATTACGATGACACCTTTGCATGCAAAACCCCTCGAAAAAAAAAAAATTAAAAAAAATTAAGTCAGTTTCTTATTCGCCTTCCATCATTATAGTGAAAAACGAGAGTCCTAAATCGATCTCAGTTTGTTGAGTACACTCAAGGCTGGTCTATTATGGATATGTTTGACACTATGAAATATTAGATATTTCTGAATGATGTGTTTGACTTAACTAAAACTTATCTTTTGTTGAGTACACTCAAGGAGATAAATTTTAGAGGCATATTAAAATATTAAGTCATATTTATATTCGCTTTCCATCATTATAGTGAAAAATGAGAGTCCTAAATCGATCTCAACTTGTTGAGTACACTCAAGGCTGGTCTATTAGGGATATGTTTGACACTATGAAATATTAGATATTTCTGAATGATGGGTTTGACTTAACTAAAACTTATCTTTTGTTGAGTACACTCAAGGAGATGAATTTTAGAGGCTTGTTAAGCTAACACATAAGATGTGTGAAGACAAAGAGTTGTCGGTTAATGATCTGGGAGTTGTATGGAGATACAATTGATAATAGTATCTACATAAATGTTTTATTAAGGCTTGTTGAGTACACTCAAGGTTTTGATATAACAAATGGGATCCCAGCCCACTGGGAATCAAGTATGGATTCCATAAATTTATGTGAGAGGGTCATAAATTTAAGTTAAACAGTGGGAGCGAAATTAATTTAATAAAAGACCATATTAAATTAATTGATGCATTTTATATATTATTCTTTTACTTTTCGTCGTTTACATTTATTGAATCTTGAGTAACCATATATATTTAAGCGGCATACTGTATGCCAACAACCAAACCAAATTTTCTTGATTAGCACCGCAATCTGAGAATTGTTCTCATGCATGATAATTGATTATGTCCCGGAGTAGCCCTTTCTATAGACACTCGTTGATGACTCGATAAAGGAAGAGGTGGCTGCTATAATAAACACAGTGATGACGATAGTACTGCAACATGTGATGTTTGCGGCTATGTCACTTGAGTTACAAAAGCAACATACGAGTATAGATGCTAACACATGATTTTCATCTCAAAGTGTTGAATGATAAATAATCACGTGTGGAAATATATGAGATTTCCTAGCAACTATACCAGTGTATAATGGCAAAAGAGTCTCCGGCCAGTTCTGATGTGCTGAAGACGTTGACTACTTCGAGAAGTTGTCTCAATTGAGTTCAATCATGAACAATGAACTAAGTATGACTTTGTTCTACAATCTTTGCCAGTAGGTTATTCATGACTAATTATGAATTTAACATGGATAAATTCGAATGCACACTTATTGAGTTGTTGAACATGCTTAAGACTGTTAAGCCCGATATCTATGTTTATAATGGGCAAATGTTAGTCATAGATTCATCTAGTGAAGTCTAAAGGATGTTTTAAGAAAACATCTAAGATGACTAAGACAGTTAAAGCAAATAAGGACAATACCAAATCTAATGACCATTATTATCATTTTGGAATGATAGGTCATTCGAAAGAAAATTGCAAGGCTTATATCTATTTCATTAGTTTCATGGGTATTGGATACTAGATATGGATCACATATTTGTATAAATATGCAGAAACTAAACAGAAGTAGATCACTGCAAAAAGGGAGAAGTTGACATGTACGTTGAAAATGAGCAAAAGTTGCCGCATTGCCTGTAGGAGCTACTTCTTGCCTTTGCCTTAGGCTCAATATTAGAATTAGAGAAATATTGTTTTGTTCTTGCCATTACCAAGAGCATTAAATAAATTTCATGTTTGGACATGAATTATTTTAATGTTAAGGTCAATTGTTGTTCCTTTTATCTTGATAAGATCTTAATGGTTATGGTAAATTACAAAATGACATTTATATTCTAAATATTGAGTATTCTATAATGAGTATAGATACCGAAATGCATAAAAATGATAATTTGAATAACACCTATATCTGGCATTGCAGATTTGGTCATGTAATTCCAAATTTACATGGAGATGTACATCTGGGTCAAATGATTTCGAATTATTTGACAAATACAAAATATGTCTATTAGGCATAATGACCATATCTCCTTTTACTTGAAAAGGAGAAAGATCTGCATAATTACTGAGTCTAATACATAGTGATGTATGTGGACACATATCAATCAATGCTAGATAAAGTTTCTCTTATCTCATCACATTTACTAGACGGCTATTTCAGAAATGGTCATGTATATTTGATGAAATTCAAGTATGAAACTTTTGAAATGTTCAAGGGATTCAAACTAGAAATTGAGAAACAAATAGGTAAATAAATTCTCACACTAAGATTTGATCGATGTGGAGAATATCTAAAATGTAGAATCGTAGATTATCTAAAAGAGAATGTGATTCTCTCGCAGTGGATTCCTCTACGTGCATTGCAACATAATGATGTATTTGCAATGAGGAATCATGTACTATTAGATATAGTGCAATAAGGACAAGCCATGCAAATGATTCAAAATCGTTTTGAGATCATGCACTGATTGCCACATGCCACGCACTAATCGTGTCCCATCTAAATCGGTTAACAAAACTCCATACGAGTTATGGAAAGACAGAATGCCCCACTTTTCTCATATGAAAGATTGGGGCAGTGACGCTTATGTGAAGCGCACTGAATCGGATAAGTTTGAAACTAAATTCGATAAATATATATTTGTAGGATATTCAAGAGACAATTGAATATCAATTCTATAATCTCATTGAGAAGAAGGAGTTCATCTCAAGACGTGTCATACTCCTAGAGAAAATGTTTGTTCTAGGAGAGGACAGTGGGAGTAGAGTAAATCTTGAAAGAGTTCAAGGATTCACAGATATAGTTAACCAAGTAGATAACCTGAGTCTGATCCCAAAGTGTTGAGGGACATACTCTTGATCAGGAAGTGGAGACTCCTGAGGACACGACAGCTCCATGTAAATCTTGTAGGATCATTCGACCTTCTGGAAGGTAAGAATCCATGATTATTAATCTAGCATTACTAATCAAGGATGATGATCATACTAATTATGCATAAGCAAAGTCAAGTGTTGACTCGCTGACATGACATAAGGCTATGATATCCGATATGAACTTAATGTTGCCAAGGTTAGGACCTTGGTCAACCCGCCTAATGGATTAGAACCCATAGGTTGTAAATGAGTTTACAAGAAAAGTTCAATATGGATTAAAATAAGCCTTTTGGAGCTGAAATATTCGATTTGATATAAAAGTCAAAATGTTTGATTTTATCAAAAATGAATTGTTTGTTTAAAAGAAGATAGTGGGAGCATTGTCGCATTCCTAATATTATATGTATGAGACATACTAACAGGAAACGACGTCTTTATATTTCAATTGTTGAAATTATGGTTGTTAAATAATTTCTTCATAATAGATATGTGAGAAATAGCTTGATCTATAGAGATAGATCTATAAGATTGCTTAACTCATCCAGATCTATATAGATAAAATCTTAAGAAGATTTTATGTGGAGAAAATGAACTGGGAGTTCATGGATACATTGTTGCTAACTTCTAGTCGAACTAGAATGATAGCATATTTCAATTAGGATATTGGTTTACTCTTAAACGATGTGTTGAAAATGTTCCAAATCGAAAATCATCGTTGATTCAATAATAGAAGTCTTATACATCACTGTTTTAGAAAGCAACAAAAGTTGTTGTCTGGGTCAAAGTGTTCATTAATGAACTTGGAGTAGTTCCTAACATTGTTGATCACATGCTTCTGTATTGTGATAATAGTGGAGCCATCGTGCAAACGAGGGAACTAAGGTCTCATCAATGATCCAAACATGTGTTAAGGCAGTATTATCTCATTGGAAAGATAATATAATGAAATGACGTAAAGAAAGAACGAATTCCCACAAGTTATTAAATTGCAGATCCATTGACAAAGAGTTGTCGCAGTATAAACATGATTGTCATGTAGACTCTTATGGCATAAGATACATAAGAGATTGGATCTAGTGCAAGTGGGAGTTTGTAAGTGTTATGCCCTAGGTCCAATCAACTTTGGACATAAGCACTTTTAATGTATATATAACCGATGCATATTTATGGCAATATCTATTATTTATTTCAATTAATATTCTAATTAATTAAATAATAGAATCCGTAGATTCAAGTCTTGATGATTTGTTAATCACAAGGAGTTGTGATTGTAAGATACAAATTACATATGACTGAATCTTAAATCGTCTGTGGTCGTATGTAATAACGGGATACGGATATCGTTATTACGGATAGACCATCACGTGTGGCATTTCTTACTTATGAAGTAAGTAGTTGATCTTACAAACTAAAGTGTGGGGACACTTGAATGAACACGTGAATGTTTTGTTATAGAACAAAACATTGGAGACCCGCTGAGAGATTCCACATGGAAAACTATCTGAGTGTCAATGGTTAATCTCTAACGTTCAGTAGTGGAATTGGTCATTTGACTTGAGGTCATCATAGTGCCTTATGTGAAGACAGTCATACTTTGGTGATGTCGGATGTTGCTCTGTCAATGGTCGCTAATACGGCATCGTTCGGGTATGTCAAGAATCATATGAAGGTTGTGAATGATCAATAGAGGATTCGTCACTCTTAGATAGTAAGAGATTATGATCTACATTTCATCCAGTTAAGTTGATAATGAAATCCTTGGCCAAGGTGAACTCATAAGTCGGAAAAGAGTTTTCGACTTACATTGACTTAACAGTAGGATAAAAGATATGATCGATAATTGAGATTGACACACGTCCATATCTCGTAATTGATCGGATCATATTGACGAAGGGATTATAGTTTCACGATAAACGAACAAGTTTGGTTTTGTCATGTCACGTGACATTTCCCGTCACATGTATTGCCCTGACACATTGCTAGATGTCAATCTGGGACAACGAATGTAAATTGATGATAAATTAAAATGGGTATTTTAATTTATCAGTTTTGATTAGATCAAAATAATAATTCACGTCGTTAGACATCGTGATCGGGAACCTAATGGGTCACACACAAAAGAGAATCAGAAGAATGAGATTTACCAATTAATTAATTGACAAGTGTTGGATAATTAATTAATTGGGTTGCTTATTAATATGCCCGAATTAATTAATTGGATTAATTAATTCATGGACCGGATTTAATTAATTTGATTAATTAAATGTTGGACCGGGTTAAGTTAAGAGATGGGCCAGCCCGTTTGGACTTATATTAATAGGCTGCTAGGGTTTGAAAAACCTAATGAATTATTCATTATTCTTGCTAGCACGAGAAAAGAAAACCCTAGCCGTCATTCTTATTCTCTGTGTGGATCACCATTGGAGGCTGGACAATTGGACAGCTTGGATTGTAGATCGTGATCATTGGAGTTCGTGAATCAGCAAAAGAGTTTGCAGAATTCATCAAGGTATTATTCTAAACACAGTTTCTATCTAAACACAATGTAGATCCTTGTTTGGGAATCGAAACTTGCTTTATTTCCGCTGCGCATGATTAAGTAGGTTCCCAACAGTTATACCATAAAATCAAGGCACTAATAAAAATAATTATGATTTATATGCCCCCGCAAGATTGTTCATCCGTCGCGGATGCCAATCTTGTGACGATGATCATGAAAGGGCTTTCGAGAACGTGGCTTTGTAAGAGAATTGGGTCATCAGTGTGAACATGTGAAACACGTAGTTGAAGTTTGGCATCTTGATCTTGGAGAAAATGGAAACCAATGGCCACATGTTTCATTCGTGAGTGAGAAATTGGATTGGCACAGAGATGTGTTGCTCCGAAATTGTCGTAATATATGGTCAGAATATCAACGGAAGAGAAGTTCATGAAGGAGATTTGAAATCCAATTAACTTCAGCTGCTGTTGAGGCAATAGCACGATACTCGACTTCTGTAGAGGAACGAGCAATAGTCCTTTGTTTTTTAGAGCTCCAGCTGATAGGATTGGAACCTAGGAATACCACATAGGCTGAAGTAGATGAACGGTCATCAGGGTTACCCACCCAATCAACATCTGCAATGGCATGAAGTCGAAGAGGATAGTAGCGACTGATATAAAGAAATTGTGTTAAGGTAAGAGGAGTAGAAACTTCCTTTGCATTGACTCTTTTGGTCTTATCAAGCCCTTGTTTGATCCACATTTTTTTTTATTCTCATTCTTCTACTCATTTTCAACCACACATTTTTCAATAAAATAATATTTTTCATCACATCAATAAATTTTCCTTCTTTTTCAACCACATATTCTCCACCACATCAATCAAAAAAATGCATTCTTTTGAAAATAATGTATACCAAACGGGGGCCAAGTAAATCACGAATATATCTTTCCCGTTAAAGAAGTAACCCGGAAGAGGTACGAAAGACCTCAATGCCAAAAAAGTAATTGAGAGCGCCAAGGTCCTTCAAAGAAAACCTACTAGCCAAAGTGGAGATAAAGTGTTGAATCCGAGAGGAAGTAGTGCCAGTAAAAATTATGTCATCCACATAAACCAAAAAATAAATGAGATGACCATTATGAGCATGCATAAATAAGGAATAGCTAGACTTAGAATTGAGAAAGCCGCAAGATAATTGAAAGTTACAGAGTTCATAATACCAAGCCATTGGTGCTTGTCTTATACCATAGATTGACTTCTTCAGTTTACACACATAATTTGGGTATTGAGAATCAATAAAATCAGGAAGTTGTTGCATGTAGACATTTTCAGTAAGTCTTCCCTGTAAGAAAGCATTATTAATATCCTACTATCACAATTGACAACCGTTAACCATAGCAAGAGTAATGATGATACGAATGGTGGTCGATTTTACAAATGGACTAAAAGTATCATTGAAATCAATTTTAGGTCTTTGGTGAAAACCTTTCGCAACTAGGCGAGCCTTGTACGGAGCAATATCAGGATTCCTCTTAATACGAAACACCCACTTATACCCAACAATGTTTTGTGTAGGATTAGGAGCAACAAGGGTCCATGTTGAATTTTGAACAAGAGCATCATACTCATCATTCATCTCTGCTTTAGTTAGAGGATGACCAATCAAAGCACGGTCATCGATAATAATTTTGAGACTTTGCAAATACTCAGCCATAGATTTTCCATCTAGGCTCACTTTCATGAGTGATCGAAGAAGACCCAACATCTGTGTATTGGATTTGTTAGCAAAAGTGGTCTCTAGTTTGAGCCATGCTTGTGTAGAGGTGTTACACAAGTTAATAAGAGGGGCCACTATTCCAGCGACAAAGGCTTGCATCGCTTGAAGAATAAGACGATATTGTTGAACCTATAATTTGTGTGCAAGATTTGTAATATATGTATTTGGACTAGTGTCAAAGATTTTTCCTGGTGGACATTGAAGAGATTCATTAATGTAACCCATCAAATCATAACCAAGAAGAAGGTTGTTGAATTAAGACTTCCATGAAGCATAATTATTGTTCATAGACATCTTGAAGGATATTTTGGTGGAAGTATTGATAGATATTAGTTGTTGAGAGATTATGTTATTTCCACTTGAAACAACTGTTGTGATTTCAGAGGGTAAAGTGGATGAAAATGAATTAGCCATAAGATGGAATTTTTGGGAAGCTAAAAGAAGAAGAAGAAGACGAGGGGGGAGTGGTTATTCTTGTCTGTGCAAGAGTGGCTCTGATACCATAAAGAGGATAATATTTTCTAGTACAAATGTGATGGTATTCATTAATGTATTGATGAGAATATATACAAGTACATATGGATCAATTATAGGATCAATTATAGCTAATTACATGTGAGTTACGGGAGTTACACCCTAAAATCGAATACAAATTATTACAAATAAGTTACGGGAGTTATACCCTAAAATCAAGGCACCAATGAAAATAATTATGGCTTATCTGAGAGTCAGCAGATTTCTACTACAGTGAACAATGGCGAAGATGACTACTTGGACAATGATACTTATGATGAATAAAAGACCGGTAAATAGTTCCGTGAACTTATGCCTCAGTTTGACAACCAATATAAAGAGTTTATTTGGGAAGAGAAATGCTACTCATACATTCTTGTTTACCACTTGGTTTACATAATGTATAAGTGACAAGATTCACAAGTTGATTCGACTTTTTTTTTTTGGTCCAACATGGTGTAAAATAAGGATGGCAAAAAAGCTCGGCGGCTCGCACGGCTCGGGCTGGGCTCGGCTCGGAAAAAGCCCGAGCCGGGCCCAGCTCCACCGAGCCAAGGCTCGGGCTGAGCCTCATTTTGAGGACTCGGCCCGAGCCGGGCCGACCCGTGTGGCTCGGGTTGGCTCGCAAAAAAAAAATTGTCAACTTATTCCATTATCATGAAACTAATAAACTAATTATAAGTGACAAATTTATCTCATAATGTATCACATAGATTATTTTGAAAAATGAGTGATATTTGTTTGTTTAATATTTATTGTATTCTTAGTTTTTTACTGTTTTCATTTCTTTAAAACTCTAAGTACCTAAATATTTAAAGTAAGCATTTTCTCATTTACACAAATGTTTATTATTATATATTAAGTGAAATTATTAGTGATATATATTGCTTAATTACATTTAAAATTTTAGCTAATTTCATCAATGGTTACTAAAATTTGTAAGAAAATTTAAATCGATCATTAAAAAGATTTCTTACTTTGTTATAATGGATAGTTACTCATTTATAAATCTAACATGTTATCCGACATAAGCTTATAAGGTGCCACAAAAAAAAAAAAACCCGAGCCGGCTCGAGCTCGGCTCGGCTCAACCCGCTAGGCTCGGGTCAAAAGCTCGGGCCAAGCCTCATTTTTTTTGGTCAGGCTCGGCTCGGCTCAGCTCGGGCCCAAAAAAGCTCGGTCCAAAAAAGCTCGGGCTCGGCTTGAGCTTTTTTTTTCCGGCTCGGCTCGTTGACATCCCTAGTGTAAAATCTTGTTGCTTATACATTTTATGTAAACCAAGTGGAAAATAAAATTGTATAAGTAGCATTTTTCATTTGGGAATATAAGTTTTGGAATAGAGAATTTTTTGAATTTACGTGCAAAATATTTTAGTCCTTGTTTGATGGCCCATTAATTCAAACCTCTTTTTTTTACGTACTTATTTTCAACCACATTCACATAATAAAATATTTTGCAAATAAATCCAAAACTTTTTTCCTATTTTTTAAACCATACATTCTTAAAAATTTCACTATTTAAAACATCATTTTTTTTTTTCAAAATAATGACCATCAAATTGTGAGAATGTGTGGTTGAAAATTATTGTCAAACAGTTGCCACCTTGAATTTGTAAATATTCAATGGTTTTCCATACTAAAGTCCAATTTTGTTATAGTAGGAGCTGCCCTTTTGTAGTGCTTCGATGTATTTTTGTAGTGCTTGTAAATAGTATGGAACGAGCAAACAATAAGATACAATAACTCAAGTTTAGAACAAAATTGAACAAGGAAATGACACTAAAATCATCGTTACCACAAAGTATGAACTCTTGAGTACAATTTTCAATTTCTTGTCTTCCAAATCAACATCCAATAACCACGTGAAAGGTAAAATAAAGAAATAAAGAAATGCATAATTTAAAGCTTTCACAACTCAATCATGGATACCTGAAAGTAAAGAGAAAATGTGTTGAGGATTAGTCTGTGTATCTAAAGTATTTTTTCCATACGAGCCGTGAGAACTGTAGAGGAGGAGCAATCAAGATATTGCAAAACGATCATTTCTAACAATATCTTGCAAATTATATTACATCACTGCACTTTATCCAACATAGTCAATTCTCAAAAATTAAAACAGTCAACGACTCGAGAACTTCCTCTAGAACTCAAAACTAAAGTAATGCTACTACATATCAAAAGACTGAAGATTTTTACCATCTTTCCAGTACCTCAACAAGACTATTCACAGGCTCTTAAATACTTTTTGTTTTTAATCTGCACCACCCTGGTCCAACGACATGTTGTATACTGCATTGCAGAAATATTAGAGGTCGAATAGGGGTGCATTCACATCTATACATGGGGTCAAAATTGAGGACAGAACAAGTCTCTCTTCGGCTGCAGATATTCACTGAGGTAAAATCAATTTCATGCTGTTGTGATCATCAGTGCTTTTGGTCCGGTTTTGTACCGACTCAAATGTCTGCGTGCACACGTTGGCAAAACCAGTCAATGCCTGAAACACACGAGGCAATCCCATTTGTAGGCTGTTCAATGTTACTAACCTAGTAACGCTGATTGATTTTTCGTACATGGCCTTTTCATCCTCAGCCTTTGCCCTTGAAGCCTCCATGGCTGCTTGTTTTTCTCCGACTGGATTCTTACTTAAATCACTACGGATTTCGGACATTGCATAAGGACCATACTTGCACTCAAGTGTTCTAAGCTCGAGTACCTTCTTTTCATGCTCTTTGAATGCTAATTCTGCCCTCTTTTTTTGCTTTTGCTCTTCAGCTTGTTTCTCTATAACGGCATGGATCACTGCTAGGAAGCTCTTAATTCCCTCTGATGCAACTTTATCAGGAGCATTTGTGATTGCACGCTGCCAATCATCACAAAGGGAGTAAATGGCTGAGTCTTGCACAGTTCTTTGAACTGGTTTGTTGCATACTTCGAAAAGGCTAAGGCGGAGCCAGCCAGTGAGGGACTGAATATAGTCATGTTGCGCTTTCACAAGGTTGCAGAAGGAGAGGTGCCACTGTTGAGCTTCAACCTCAAGTTGTAGAGTTGCTTGTCGATGAATTTCAGAAGTAGGATCGGTAGACGGAATACAGTTGAGGTACTTGAGCTGCTGGACTATGTCTGTTTGAACTTGATGGCACTCATACATCCTTCTCCACATGTTCATCAACCTGCGAAGCAGAGAAGAAAATGACTAACCAATCCACTATTTATCTCTAATACCTGACAAACCTGTAAAAACAATAATACAACGATTTCAACCCAGTTCTAGTGTTATGATGATTATTGATATGTTCACAAATAGTTGGGAGAATTTAGCACAAACAACTTCTGCCTGCTTCAACTGCCCAGTAATTGTTCCTAATTCTCCAAGTAAACAATGTCTTCCTATGAAAAAATTTGAAGTAAATGAAAGCAGTATCAATGTTGCTATTCAGGTTAGACCAAAATGTCCTCAAGCCAAATGTGCATCCTGTGTTCATATTTATCAACTCGACAAATCAATCTTCTTGAAGCAGCAGAACTAACATTTCCCTGAAGCTTCAAAGTTCTTGCTTGAGCTGAATTTTCTGTATTCCTAATCCATTGTGAGCTCTACAAGTTACGTTTGGACAATGATAATTTCACTTGCTACAAGAGTATCAATATTAGTGCTTGAGAAATTTAGCACAATTCCCAGGAGTATTTGACTTGAGCACCTAGATCAAGCAATTTTTGGATTGCATGTACAGTTTTCATTGATTTCCGCATCGACACAAATTAGGATCCATATAGCCAAAGTTTAAAAAGGTGAAACTAAGTACTGAGGCGGTTTTTCTTTACGAGGCGAGGCGTAAGCCTCGAGGCGGATTGAGGCGTAAGCCTCACAAAAAAAAAAAAATTATAAAATAATACAAAAATACAAAAAACCAAAGTTGAAGCATATAATAAATAGGATAGATAGTCATTAGCATATTGAGATATAGTCCACCTAAAGAAAGAAGTTTAGAAAAAAAAAACATTACAAAAGTTAGAAATCACTCCATTTGCAATGAAAAAAAAGAAGCAACTTAAACTAAAAAAAAAAAAACCTAATAATCTGCACTATCATTACTATTACTAGCATCGTTAATGGAATTATTATCAAATCTAATTTTCCCATCATCTTCCTCTTCGCTACTTTCAAATTCTACAAAATCATCTTCCACATCCACCAATTGCAATGTAAACTCATTTTATTGTTTTGTTTGGGCCCAAAATGCCTTTTTAAATGATCCTTTTCTTTTTTAAGAAGGGCTCTTTCTGATTTCTTTTCATACAATTGAAAAATCAAATTTTAAATGAGGCGCACGCCTCAGATTTAGAGGCGTAAGCCTCATATTTTTAGCCTCAAAAATACCGCCTCGAGGCATACTATATGCACCTCACGGTGAGGCGGGCCTCAAGGCGAGCCTCACTAACGCCTTTTTAAACCATGGATATAGCTGACTTCAATTTCATTGAGAATAAGATGGCTTTTGTTAATTTTCTTCTAGGTTGACTCATTAGAATTTAAAAAAAAAAAACACACACACACACACACTCTTCAAGCATGATTTTTCAATTCTAGTAGCTTCAAATGGAGAGTATAATTTTGCTAATTTTTTTAACATTAGTAATCAAATTAATTTTGAGAAACTGATTCTCAAATGCTCAAATCCCAACTGCCAAAGCATCACGGTAGTGTCCTAACGCCAGGTACAAACCTGAAAAACTGCAAATGCAATCCCTGACAGCAAGCAGAAGTCCCTCCCTTGTTTCTTCCATTCTTACTTACAAATTATGCACAATATCAAAATCAGAATCTCCATTCTCTCTTCTGCATCTATTTCTCATTTTCTCCCCCACAATGGAATCAATAACCAAGCCAATTCTAGAACCATTTTTTTTGGGGTCATTTGACAAAGCTTTTGATAAATGTTTTAGCAGATTTTTATAAAAGTTGATGTAATGTGTGGTTGAAAAATTGATAAAAGTTGTGAGTCACATGAAATGTGTATGTGGTTTAAGTTTGACCGGTTTGAAAAGTTCATAAAATTTTATCAAAGTTTTATCACACAAGCACTTATTCTATTTGATCTAGTTTCCTTCTTGGAAATGCCCAAGAATTGTGTGCTTGTGTGCTCGTGTGTGAAACCTGATTTTAATCAAACTCATACCGGCCAAAATGACCACAAACCCTTTATAATACTATACAAAATCATACTCAAGTGTGATACGTATGTAACAAATCTCACACAATAGGATTCTCCCCTTGCACCAACATTGACAGGAATTCCTTCCATATACCCACCCCGTTACCCGTTTAAGGCGGGTCGAGGTGGGCAAGGCCTTTGCCATGTTTACCACCCATTTAAGTTTTTTTTTTTTTTTTTTTTTTAATTCATTTTATTGCCATCATTCATTAAAGTGAATATATTTATTTATTTAATTTTAAAATCTAAATTATTCATATATATTTGGTAAATTAAGACTTTTATTGTTTGTTATATTTCTTAGATAATATTAGTTGTCATCTTTTATTAGAACTAATGAAATTTCGGAGAATTTTTCATTTAAAGTATTGAATTCTTTAAAAAAATAAAAAATTAAAGGTATAATTATCCTAATTTGTATACAATGACTTCTAACCGACACTAGATGAAAATTTGTCTACCATGACTAATAGTGTAACTAAAATGAAAAGTTAAGAGGGACCAAAAGGGGATAAAGGTACATCTAGTAGGACCTCATGGAGGAAAGGAGATCAAGCCGACGACACAAGAACGTGAGTAGTAGTGGGAATGCCTATGAATTCCTCCACCATTTGCCTAAAATTGGGGGTATCAGTAGCAAACATAGTTGTAGGCACATGCTTTGAAGCCCTAAAAATTCTTGCATGGTATGCTTGTTGCATATTGTTGGTTGGGAAATATATATTATATTACTGATGTTTAGACCCTAATGTGGAATTAATCAATAACAAGCAACAAGTCACTTAGAGCCTGTTTGGAAGAGCTCAAAATCAAATTAAAATTAAAAATACAGCCGTTATTAGGTCCCACTCGTCTAACAAAAGTCAACAATAACGGCTAATTTTTCAATTTTAATCCGATTTTAATCTCTACCAAACACACTCTTAATTATTGTCTCTAGATGGCCAAGATTAAATTCAATTTAAACCACATGTGTCAATCAATTAAAATATATCAAAAGCAATAAAAAGTAAATCAACATCAAGAATTGATGACAGAAGAAAACCCCTTGAAGCTTCCCAAGGCTTCAAAATCTCCGAGCAAACCTTGTCAAAACGATCCACTAGAAAAATCAACTTACAATTGGTCCAAACATTGTTAAACTTTGGCTGACTTTGACCACTCAACTTGTAAATCACCGAAGAACCTCAACCTCTTCAATTGTGTGACTCGCATTGGATCTCCATTGGATCGCCAAGAATGATCCTCGTTCCGGAACAACTTGAACTCCAAGTTGTCTCTTCCCAAACTTCAGAACTTTGAAGGCATAGGTAAGGGTTTGGTGTTTGATCTAATGATCTTTTGTGTTTTGATCTGTGACTGAAGTACAAGATTTATGGATATATGGATTTGAACTTCAATGTATATTCTCTTGAGTTAAACAAGGCTCAACCAATGTAACAAGGTTTGGGATGAATATATGAAAAATAAATTAAGTGGTTGAATTAAGAGATCTTTGGAATGTGTTTTGGATCTTTAAGAATGTGCTCTAATGTAAAATAATGATTCAACATACCTTGGGACGTTTCATGGCTTGTACATTTATAATCGATAATGTTTGAGGTTGAATAGGATTGAAAAACTATTAAAAAATCGCGAAACAGGGTTTCACCATGTAACATGGCTGTTTGAGCGCCCACGGGATGCCCAGCAAGCGGCCAAGGTTCTATTTTGGGCACTTGAGCCTAGAGGGCGGCCAGCGAGCTCTCTCTGATCAGCCTTCAATATTTTCATCATATCTTTCTTTCCCGATATCGAATTAAGATTTTTTAAAAAGCGTTGAAAAGCTAATTTAAAGAGCTACAATTTTTCTAGGAATAGCATGTTTCAAATTTGAATGTTGTTGTTGCTTGTAACTGAGAATTTGACGCATGAGTTGTGCGGCGCTTTAACACTCCTTTTGACTTACAATTGTATCACATTAATCATATGTGATCTTTTTAGACATCTTTGAGCTCTTTGATTCCTTTAAGACCTATACTACCAATCCATTATTATTTTAAATTTAGTTACAACTCAATAACTCCTGATTTTGGATACGGGAATGGTAAATTACAATTAGGACCAAACATATATTGTTATGAGGTTGGGGTGGAAAAGGTGGGAGAGCGAGAGGTGTTAGTTTCTCATTGGTATTTCCTATGATTTCTCTTGTCATGGGAGAGGAGACATTAGTTTCTTTGTTTATCATTAGTGTTTTCTACGATAACTTCTATTATTTTCTCATTGTATTAAGAGAGAGGTAACTGTAAGTTCTTTCACAACAATGAATCCTTCTATTGTCCATTGTTCACATAAATATGCGTTCACTTCAGTACCAAAATTTCGCAATTTCACTTTCTTTGAGCTACCTTCCCATAAATTTTGGAAACTAGTATCATAGTTATGTCCCAAACTTGGCTAAAGGGATGAGTCAAATGAATCCTCAAATGTGTATGAAAGATACGAAATGTGGTGTGGTAGACTTGCAATGGCAGGAGGTTTCGTGATGTTTACTCTCGACATGAAGAAACTCCGGGTAACCCAAGCTAGGAGTGGTGGATATGAGGTATACCATGATAAAGTCTGTCATCTTATAAGCTTGAAAGGAGATGGACAGAAGAGATCATCGTTTGAGGAGAGCATGATTATGTAGCACTTTGTTTGAGAAGGGGATTGTTAAAAGATGTGTAAACAATCCCACATCACTTCAAATAGTTGAGCTAGTTCTCCAGGGTTCATTATGAACTAAGCTAGTTCTTAGAAAAGGTTAACCATTGAGATGTAATCCTAAATCCCAACAAATGTTTTGTGTTCATTATCGTGTCAATAAATATGTAATCCTGCTTTTCCAAACATGACTATTAAACATTATTCTCAATCATTCTACTTTAATATCTTAAAATTATGATTTACTAGTCATTATGCAATAGTGATCATTTTTTCTCTCTTATTATCAACTGTTTAGAATATATTGCATCAACAAATGGAAACTGGTGGGATTTTTAATATTTATCCTCCTCTTCAGTGCATGGGATTGTAAAAAATAAAAAAATAACCGTATACAGGAATTCAAGTTGACAACTAAACATAGAGAGGACTAACCCCTTTACGAGCTCAACAAGTTGCGGATAGAGCTCTGATTCCCTCAATTTGACAATTTCAGCAGAAGTAGTCTCAATGGCCTGTGAAGCTACCAAAATGTGTGACTCCAACTTCTCAACCTCTTTTTTGGCCTTCTCAGTCTTAACATAGTCGGCCCTCTTAATCTCCAGCTTCCTCAGGTAAGCAGCTTTTTTCCCATGCTCTAATTTCATAGTCTCAGAATTCTACAACAATCATAGACCAATTATAATTGCATATATCACAGTAGGATTGAATACCAAGGAACTTTGTTCATTATACCATACATTCACATCCAATACCATACAAACCTTATCAAGATGCACCGAAAAGGCATTATATAAAACAGTGAAATTGGAATACCTTAACCTCCTGGTAGAGTTTCTTTTCCCAGGCATACAACTTCTCCACTGTTGAACAATTAGAGGTATTTCCAACTGGATCCTCACAGTACTTGCCAAATGCACTGCTCGAACCCCATGTCCACAATGAGGGGCTCAAACTCTTCCCGTACTTGTAATCCTTACCTATACAAGAAAACTTCACTAAATAAGAGAATATGAATATTTCAAAACTAGAAAATATGTATTCCTCACCTATACAAGAACAATTTCACTAAATAAGAGAATATGAATATTTCAAAACTAGAAAACATGGCAACAGTGGCGAGAAATTACAAAAAGATCTTTGGTCAGTGAAATTAGAAGTTGGGATCTCCAATATAAGGGAGACTGGAGCACAGGCATCAGCTGCCTTGAGAAAATAGTCATCAAGCTCTTTCATGATCTCAACTAGATCTTTACTTTTGGTGGTGGGGACTACAGCAAGTTCACTACTGACGGTGGTTGTGGTGGACCTGGCGGTGGTGTACTTGGGAAAGCCACCAATGACGGACGGAGGGGCAGGCGGCACACTGGCCACTTCAGAACCAGTGGTTGTCTCCTCCCATTCCTCCTCATCCACTGATCTTCCTGCATACGGCATGAAAGGGTCCCAGAAATCCCACCCAGATGAAGACGGCGGCATCAACGGCGGTGGTGGGTGGATGGCGGAGGAGCTCGTTGTTGTTGCTTCGGATGTGGTGCTCATTGGAGGAGGCGGGGGTGGTGAAGGAGTCAGAGGTGGCAGTTGAGGAAGATGGTGTTGTTGGTGGGTGTTTTGGTGATAATGAAGATTAGTCTCGCCGGTGGCGAACTGGAGAAGGGCAGAGCCGGTGGTTCTGAGTGAGCGGAGATAGATACTGTGAGCTGCTGACAAAGCTTGTCTGGCTTTCACAAACTGTTTCATGTACTTCCTTCTAGCCTTGCATCTTGACACAATTTCTTGCCTCTCTATTCTTGAATAACAACAACCCATCTTTTCTTTTCACTTTTTTTCTCAAATCTTTCCCTCAAATTATACTCATAAAAAAGCCAGATTCAAAAGAAGGAAAAGAGAAATAAATACTCAGAAAACATTTTTCACTTTTCCATTTTGAATTACAGGCTTTTCTGGTAAATCTCTCCGTTCCTTTCTCTCACATACACAAACTCACCATTGATGAACAGTAGTGGGGCGGTGGTGGACCGTGGAAGGAAAGGAAGGGTGGGAGAGTAACACGACAGTATTTTTGGGTATTCCGAGGCAGTGAAATGTGAATTCTTGTACAGTGGGCCAAAATTCTCGTATATACAAAATGAGATAATGACCGAGATGCCCCCAATATACAAAACCATTTTGCAGTAATATTACCCTTTTCACGTGCAGAGTATCTTTGTCGACCCGAACGGCCGAACCCGACCAAACAATTTGGTGTGTACGAAGTAGCAAGGGACAGACCAGTCTTTGAAGTTTTGAAGTGGTATGGGAAGAGAAGGGTAGTTTGGGTAACTGGGACTTTCAACGGTCTTGACTTATTTCAAACTTAGGTTTAGGCCATGCGTTACGGATTCAGAGAACAAAGATTATTATGTGCATATTCTCCAAATCCTAATCCGTATTCGATTAAAATTTAGTTTGTGATTGGATTTGGACCTCTCTTGCACAACTTACGTGGAAGTCGATGGACTCTTTCGGGGTCCAAGCCATCAAAGAGATAGAATTCTATCGGGCAGGATGAAAGTCAGTCCTAGTGTTTCGACATTGTCAAGTGAAAAGACCATCGCTCAATGGATAAGAGTTACTCTATTGATAACGGTTGATCTTCTCCAAGATTTCACATCGATGGTAGGTTTGTCACCTCGATGTTGGCTCTTCGCCATTTGAAGTTGTATGTTCCAAGAGTTAGGTTGTTCACCCATTAAAACGATACGTGAGTTGGTTTCATAATGTCTTGAGAATCAAAATCAATAATTACTTTTTATCACATATTTCGTGAATTCATTACTTTTTAATCATACATTTCATCAAATTACTTTTAATCATACATTTCACCAAACAAGGGCTTAAATCGATAGCCATTTTAATATTATTGACAACAAAATTGAAGTTTAAAGAGAATGGGTTTCAAAGACGTTATTCTAGATGTCATATAGATCGACGACCATCTTAATATTATTGATAATAAAATTGGAGTCAAAGAAAATGGGCGTCATAAACGTTAATGTACCTATAAAAAAAGACATTTCTATTCTCTTGGGGATTATTATGTTGCTCGAGTTTACTTTGTCGGGCTTTCGTCAATATCATCCAGTCTTGTCATTTGTTAACATCCATTCGATCTAGTTTATCGCTTCACTTTGAGATATGAGATAGGTCCAACGAAGATAAATTGTCAATGACCAAATAGCTAAACCGGAAGCTAAAAGCTTTCTATGTGATGTAGACTTGGAGGTTCTCAAGTCATGGACGTGCTTCTCATTTGGAGAGGAAGCTAGTTAGCAAATTAAAGAGTTGAATTAATGTCAAATCAGTGTAGAGCATATTTAAAAAATAAAGAAAAGAAAGACAAAGATGAATGGCCGGTTCATAAAATTCACAAGTTTTATCTACTTTTCAAAGTATATCATTATTTTTATTTATGGATGGTGAGAGATCAAATCTATGAAGTCTTGAGACATAACCTCAAGGGCTAAGGTTGTATTGTAGATATGACAATGAAACAACAAAAATGGGTTGAAGAAACAGATTAAAGATCGAACAATAAGTCGAACTAATATGTTAAAAAATAAAAAATTACACATTTTTTTTACACTAAAAAAAATGAAATGGGCTGAGACTTGACCGTCCCCAATACATCACTTCGACAGAGTTGTTTATGTTACATGGAATAATTAATTTGTGTAATTTATTAGTAATTATTTTGTCGTTTAGGGAACTGTGACAGTGAATTCGCCACCAAACTACAGCACATTCTGGCAATAAGATTCTATTTTACTTCCAAGAAAATAAATGCATAAATAAAGATTGGAAATAATATAGATTATATATTTCTAATTTTTAAATCTTAAAATCATATAATAGTAAGTTAGTGACTGTTACTTCAACACCTCAATTATAAAACTTTTTATATGCAGCCCTTTTCTTTTTTATTTTTTATTTAAAAAAAAAAAAAGAATGAATGAATTAAGTATCAAAAGTACAAACATGTGGAGAGATCGCATCACGCATGGAAATGTTAAAATAGAATAAATACACATCACTCTTTAAGTATTTAATTAAGACTTGTTTGAGCCCTATTCTTGGGGAAAATAGATTTATTAATATTGATTTTTTTTTTAGAATATATGATCAAAAAGTAAGAGAATTTTTTAATTTACGTGTGCGGACATTTTATTGGAAGAATGTATAATTAAAAATGAGTTTTGGGGGAAAAAAAAAGAAGGAATTTTTAAAGAATGAGACTCAAACACGTGCTTATTATACTAACACCTCTCGTTTCTTTTCGCTTTTTTACTATTTTTTCTATGTGGTTTCTTATATTTGTACAAAGTAATTACTTCACAATAATAACAGCGTATTCTGTAATAATGTGACGAAGCTATTTGATAATATATATATATATTGACGGTAAATATTGCAATCATTAATAAATTATAACATTCCTATCATTCGGCATTTCGTGTCAACTTCACCATTAACGTCATCGAGATATGATAAAAGTTTTATAAATTGTACATGAACATACACATGTAATGAGTAAGATTGTGCTCGTAAAAGTGTAAGCTATTATATGCTATGCATGTTTGCTTATGAATAAACTTTTCCCAACTGATAACATGAACTATCATCGATTTTAGGTTTTGGTTCCTCAGAACCATGACTATTATGCATTGAACACTCGTACAAAAACATAGTTAGGTTAGGATCAAGGCTTCGAGTCATAATAAAAAAATTAGTCATGTGAAGTACTTCTAGTAAGACAACATTTCAAACACATCCTTCTTAGCACTTCTCAATGACAATTGCAAAGCCTCCCAACCAACCATTCATCCATATTTATAGATTTTTACATTATGCCTGGTGTACTTGACGGTTCAGATCTACAATACTTTTCTCAAAATTAGATTTTAATGAATTTTCAATAGGCATGTCACCGAGCGCTTGTACTAATTAGATCATTCCTCTGTGTGTGTACAAGAATGATCTAATGAGCACTGATGTTCATTTTATATTAAGCACCGATGACTTATCATATCAATCTATTGATGGATAACAAATTAAATTCAAATGTTGAGACATACCATATTATAATCCTCCAATAAATTAATACGATATGTCGTCGGTACTTATTATAAGATGAGCACCGGTGTTAACTAGATCGTTTCTCTATATATATTGAGATACAAAAATAATGACACCACGTTACTATAATTATCAATTTAGGTAGCAGTAGAGCTCACAGTCCACAATTTGTGATCATGAAAAATAAAAATAAAAAAATTAGTTCTTCATTAAAAAAGTATGCTTTTTACTCATAAAAGTCAACCAAAAAGGACAATGGGGTATGAGGATTCCAAGGTACACAACATTCTGTTATTTATTAAATCAAGTTTATAGTCCTTTACTACAAGTGTCGCCGGATCTTGTTAGATGCACATTTTGAAAGTAAGAATGCATTTTTTTACTGTTGATGTGATGGGAAATATTTGGTTTGAATGAATGGAAATTATTGATGTGATGTGAAAATATTATTTTAAAAAAAAAAAAAAAAAAATGGTAAAAAAAATGAGAATGGAAAAATATGTGGCTCAAACAGGGGCTATTGTAATCACTTTTGTCTATTAATTTCTCGAAACATAGAACTTGGGCTTTGGTTGTTGAGGGTCCAGTTTTGTGAGACGAGAGCTATCTGAGCCCTAACCGTGATCGATTTATATTAGATACCTGAGAAAATCTTTGATTATAGGCTATAATTTTGTTGTAATCGGTTGCGGCCTTGGTTTGAGGTTCCATTTGTATATTTAAATTTATAGTTTGATACATATAATTTTTCTTCTTTTAATGTCACTAAAGTATGAAAATATTTTATAATCAATGAACTAGCAATGATGAAGTGAATAGTTTGGGGATTTTCTGAAAATTGATTTAAAGGCTTGGTTGGAAATCTGTCAAAAACCCGCCAAACCAAACCACCTACACCTGTCGATGGTATCATTCAGAAAGTTATAACAATGCTAAATAGAAATATGCATTCTATCGCTAAGGTGCTCGTGTCACTCTTTTGAGGAGTGTGCTATTTTCTACGCCACTATGTAATGAAACTGTTGACTCGCTAAAAGTGCAGTCTAATCCGAATGTCTCAAGGAGTGAAGTCCAATTGGAGAAATCAGGACAAAGGCCCAAGTTGGAGTATTGGTGAAGTAAAAGCCCGCTAATTTGGTGTGGCATCGCCCAAGCCTGCGCGACGTCTAGAATCTGCGCGAATGGAATATCCTACTGTCGCCCAAAGCGACGAGTCTATTATCGTCCAGACCTTCGAATCGCCCAAGGGTGTAGCCACGTCAGACATTGTATTTACTCAGAACGACAGTTATTGAAACGGATATCGAGTACTTTCGTCACGATCCACAATTCTAGGAGCCCAATTGGGAGCAGTTGAACGACAAAAACATGATGGCAGCAGTTAGATATAGCAGTTCCACGATTACTCAGCCACCATGAGGGAAGTGGGTAGTTATGGATTAGTCAAGAAGTTTCCAAACGGTTTACCACAAAAAAAATCATCAGAGCAGTATAAAAGGAAGAAGAGATATAGAGAACAAGGACCCCGAATCAAAAACTCTCAACAGAGAATATGTAATTTTAATTTCTTAGTGTAACTTTAATTTCCTTCTTTTAGTACTCGTGTGTTTGCGCCCCTTGGAGGCATTATGTTCATCTCCGATTGTAAAGCTTCACCAATAAAAACACTCATTTTTAGGACTTTGTTTCAAGATGTTTGTTCCTTACACAATCGTTTGATTTCCCTTTTTAATTGTTAGCGATCCAAAAATCGCGTGAAACAATTTGGCACGCCTGGTGGGACGATGGGTGTTTGGTAAGTGAAGATACAAAAAGTGAAACATTATGCCTCATAAAGGTTCTGATAAGGAATCAGCGGGTTTAAGAGTAGTCCAGTCTGTAATCAAACGATACGAGGAGCAGCAAAACTCTCCACGAACAGATGGACAGAGTCAGAGCAGTCACAGTCGTTACGAGCCAATGACAGAGTTGAGTCCTCGCACCATGCGTGCATTGCTTGGAGAACTCATGCAAGATGTCGTTGAACAGGTAAACTTACGAAATGTTCATAATATGGACAAATTCGTTCAAAATGGGAACATACACTATGACAATATGGCTAAACAACTGAGTACATTAAACGAAATCATGAACAAGTTAGTAGGCCAAATATGTCAACCTATTGCACCCATAGGGAGTCACTTTCAAACTAGGACGACAGTAGGGCATACTTCGCCACACAATTTCCCTGGTTTGAACCCATCAGGTCAAAGTTTAAAACCACCTTTCGGTCTATCTACCTCAAACTAAGGGGTTGTTGGAACGTCAAATTTGAATGGTGATAACGTGGTTACAAACCTGGGGGGTAATTCAAGCGTAAGAGATAATGGCCAGAACAATGGACAAAACACCATACGTGCTAATGATGGGTTAAGTACTCAATTCAATGGCCATAATGGCCTAAATAATTGCACTTTTGCCGCCAACCAAGGACCAATTGTCAAGCCTCATGCAAATCAACCAGTAAATCAACCTGTAGGGATTCCGTATGATCCTAATGTCATGTTGAGGAATCAAATAACGGAAATTATGCAGGATCAAATGGCTGTTGGAGTACGTCCTGTCATTAGGCCGACCTATACGAAACCATATCCTGATTGGATAGACCAAGCATATCCATGGCCTAGGGGGTACAAAGTGCCAAAATTTTCATTATTCACTGGTTTGGGAGAAGTGTCTACCCTAGAGCATGTAGGGCGATTCACACTGCAAAGTGGTAAAATGAATGATTATCATAAGTTGAAGTTGTTCCCTAGTTCGTTGACGGGAATAGCTTTTTCCTAGTTCATTAATCTGCTAGTAAATTCCGTTCAAATATGGCAACAAATGGAGCAGTTATTCCATGCTCAATTTTATAGAACTGAGTCTGAATTCACTCTGGCCGATTTGACGAATTTACGTCAAATGCCCAACGAATGGGCAAAAGGTTTCCTTCAAAGGTTCAAAACAGCCAGGAGTAAATGTTTTGTACCTCTACCTGAGAAGGAATTTGTTAAAACCGCACAAAGTTGTTTAAGCTTCGATTTAAAGAAGAAATTTCAGGATAGGGAGTTCCCGGATTTGTTCCAACTCAGCGCGAATGTAATCAGATATGAGTGATTAATAAAAGAGGAGGAACAGATGAAGAATTCTAGTAAAGGAACTTATTATAAAGACCCAAACTTCAATGTTCATTACGTCAACAATGAATATTACGATCAAGCTGAAATATGTTTGGCCGAGTTAGTTAAGGGAGATGCATATGCTTGTCCCATAATGGCTAAACCTAGAGCGTTGGGCAAAGATAAGTCTGTAAGAAACGAAAACAAAAAGGCTAGGACATTTTCATTTGATGTTACTAAAGCTGACCTTATATTCGATAAGTTATATAAGGACAAGCAAATAAAGTTGAGCGATAAGCATAAATTGCCAGACCCTGAGCAAATTAAGGGTAAAAAATATTGTAAATGGCATAATGCATGGTTACATATGACTAAGTATGGCTTGGTTTTTCGTCATGTGTTACAGGATGCTATTGAATCAAGATGAATCACGTTCGAAGAAAAGAAGAAGATGGTAGTGGATGAAAATCCATCCCACAGCCACTAGGGGTGAATATGGTGACAACCGGCTTCGAAGACAAGTTACCAAAATTCAAATTGGTGATTGATGATGGGGGGAAGATCCCAGGCCTCATCCTAGTGTTTTTGAGCGTATCAAAGGGAATGAACCTAAGAAGGATGAAGACGTCCTGTGTCTGAGGTGTAAAGAAGAAGTGGGACTAAAGGCAAAATCGCCAAAGATATAGCAGCATTACCGTCACCCTGATTTCATCCCAAACGCTCAGCCTTTTAGAGGGCGAGGTACATCGTTCTATAGGGGACCACCTTTAGAGAAACGGTTCAGGCCGACCAATTAGGGGAGAATGTTCAAGCCACAGCCTCACCAACCGAATGTATGGCATTCATTCCAGTATGATACAGGAAGGGTAGTACCTTTCAACGAGATGACCAGAACGCAACGGAGGCATTTTCAGCGCAATTATGGAAGAATGATGAGGCAACAACATGGATTACCACGTCCTAAGGCCCCTAAACTTCCCAAAGTAACCGATCAAAATGTCCTCGAAGACAGTGAAAAAACTGGGACAGGTGAATCAATGGGGGAGTTGCTAGAAAGCTCATCCGGAAGGTCGAGGTTTGAGCGAGATAAAAGGGATGAATAAGATCCGGACCAACCTCTTACTATCCAATTCGGTACGTTACCTCCTATCATGGCTAATAATTATTTACTAGCTAATGAGTTCAAGAGTAAAAGAAAACAAGAAAAAAGAGGGAAGGACAACGAATAAGAAGCATGTGTGCTGGAATGTGATGAAGGCCAAACTTCTAAAGAGGCAGACGATGGGAAAGAAGATGATGGCATGACCGACATTGAAGAAGAAATTGATCTGGAGGCAGAGTGGAGGAAAAGAGGAGTGTCGCGCAACACCTTATTGAAACAATTACACCAAGAGGGAGTTCGTGAAGTAGACTTGTTGGGAGAACCATCCAGGCGTTCTTTCGATTGTTATGTGCTATACAGGATGCCCAAGAGGAAGAAGATTGTGCATCGCTCTGAAAAGTACGGATCACCTCCGAGAATAATGCCTCCCATACGGGCTGGGTAACTAGAGAAGAAGCATTAGAAAAGGGGAAAGAAAAGGTCCGGGAAGAAAGAGTCTAGTGCAACATGCTACACGTGGATTTATCCCAAATGGATAATTCAACAGATGACAAATAGGAAGTAGAAATAGACGCTGCTGAGAAAGTCAGTGAAATGCTTGTGGCAAAGGTACTCATTGATAATGGGGCGGCTATAAACACTATTCCGTCCAGAATGATGAGGAAAGTGGCCAAGACCGAGAGTGATATGATTCCAACAGAGGTTATCCTGACGAGTTTTAACGGGAAAGCTACTTCGGCTAAAGGAGTTATACCACTCGACATAACTGTAGGAACAACAATCAGAACTACAGTCTTTTTTGTAATAGACGGTCCCACCAGTTACAACGTGTTACTTGGAAGGGAGTGGATCCATGGAAGTCGCTGTATACCTTCATCGTTCCACCAATGTTTGGTTTTCTGGAATGATAAAGGCGAAGCAGAAGTGGTGCAGGCAGATCATAGGCCTTTTATGGCATAAGCAAACTCAGTAGAAAGGTTTATGTACGAAGTGAATTATGGGCCTGTCAGAATAGTCCAAGACGGGGAAGAACCCAAATTGTCACACAAAGTGAAGAGCCATCTTCAGTCGATGCACTTACCGAAATGCTCAGTCAAATGAGGCCAAACATAGTGGCCTTGGAAGAGCCAGTGATTGGCAAAAGGCTAATCAAAGAACTTTAGATGAGTTCTCAACAACAGAGTCAAATGGCCGACATCCAGGCCTTTAAAGCTAAATTGATGGCTTTCAGTGAAGAATGTAAGAACGTGACGAAAGAAAAAGCAGCACTAAAAGCATTGGGAGACAATTTGCAGTGTTCGAGATGGAGCAGACTATTCACCAAGGAGTTAACAAGGTAGATTGTTTGGAGGAGGAAACACTTACAAGACGTATGGACGATGAAACAATGAGTATCGCCAAACCTGGATACACTCAAGCACAGGACCCCCTGATCAAGGTGAATATTGGTGGTGAAGAGGAAGATCACCCAACATTTATTAGCCAAATGCTCACTCAAGCGGTTAGTGATAAATTAATCGCTTTATTAAAGGAATACAAAGATTGTTTTGCTTGGGAATATGAACATATGTCTAGTTTAGATAAAAACTTGGTAAACATAGTTTGCCAACTAAACCGGATTTTAAACCTCATAAGCAATCTCCTAGGCGTTTTGCTCCAAATGTACTTCCTGAAATTAAGAAAAAAATAAAGTGATTATTGAAAGCGGGTTTTATTAGAACGGCTAGGTATGTCGAATGGCTATCCAATATAGTGCTAGTATTAAAAATGAATGGCAAGTTAATGGTGTATATAGATTTCAGAAATTTGAATTTAGCCACGCCTAAGGATGAATATCCTATGCCTACGGTAGATTCTTTAGTGAACTCGATTGTTGGGCATGTAATATATTCTTTTATGGATGGATATTCAGGATATAATCAAATTTACATAGCTGAGGAAGACATACACAAAACTGCCTTTAGATGCCATGGATCATTAGGATGTTTTGAGTGGGTAGTCATGCCTTTTGGGTTAAAGAATGCAGGGGCGACTTATTAAAGGGAGATGAACTTGATATTTCATGACATGATAGGTAAATTCGGGGAAATCTATGTAGATGATATTGTGATCAAATCCGTTAAAGAAGATGACCATTTTGAACAACTTAGATGTTCATTTGAGCGAATGAGGCAACATAAACTAAAGTTAAATCCTTTAAAGTGTGCATTTGGGGTTAATGTAGGAAATTTCCTTGATTTTCTCGTGCACAAAAGGGAATTGAACTCGATAAAAACAAAGCAAAAGCCATCCTAGAGGCTAAGCCCCCTAGTAATAAAAAAGAGTTACAAAGGTTCTTAGGTCAAATAAACTTCTTAAGACGTTTTATATCTAATTGTGTAGGGCGAACGAAAACTTTTTCGCCTCTTTTAAAGTTGAAAAATCAGGACGAATTCGTCTAGGAGGAAGAACATCAAAAGGCTTTTGAAAGCCTGAAGGCATATCTAACAAATCCACCAGTATTGGCGTCCCCAATCCAAGGAGAACCATTGAAGTTGTACGTGTCGGCTGAGCAGGGATCGATAACCGGGATGGTTGCGCAAGAGGACCAATTTGGTGAAGAAATGACCATTTACTATCTAAGTGGCGATTGACAACATGGGAATGTAATTATTCTGCCATCGAGAAATTATGTCTCGCATTGTATTTCACGTGTACAAAATTAAGGGCCTATTTACGGTTTGTGACAGTTTATTTGATTTCTAAAGTAAACTTGTTTAAATACATGTTCTCACATCCTATTTTGCATCAAAGAGTAGGCCTTTGAATTTTAGCACTGTCCGAATTCGAAATAAAATACGTACCCCAAAATGCAGTTAAAAGTCAGGCATTGGCTAATTTTCTGGCCGATCATTCATGCCTTGACATACCTGAAGAGATTGAACTGGAGATTAATTCATTTGAATTAACACCATGAATCTTATATTTCGATGGATCAAAGACTTCCAAAGGAGGAGGTGTAGGAGTAGCCTTAATAAATTCATTGGGATTTTGTTACAAATTCGCATTCGCTTTGGATAGGATGTGTACCAACAATCAGGCCGAATACGAAGCCTTAATTGTTGGTCTAGAATTGATGATAGATATGCAAATAAAGAACGTGATTATTAGGGGCGATTTCCAATTGGTAATTCACCAATTGATTGGTGACTATAAATGCCAAAGTGACTCCATCATAAGTCAATACGAAATCGCCCAAGAATTGTTGGAAGAATTTGACCAAGTAGAGCTTCAATGTGTCAATAGAATGTACAATGACATAGCAAATAAGTTGGCCCAAATGGCGTCAGGATATTCAAAAGCGCTAAACTGGGAATCTACATGTGAATATGGAGTGATATTGCCCGTAGTCCAAATAAGGGCAAGAAAGGCAGAGGTTAGGTGCATAGAATATGGAGATGCAATAGATTGGAGGGTCGAGATTAAGGGGTTCCTTAAAGAGCCTAAGAAGGAAGTAGTAGAAAAATGAGGTTACGTTCGCTAAATTACACATTGATAGATGGAGAGTTGTTTACGAAACGTCATGATGGTGTGTTATTAGAATGTGTAAGTATACAAGAAGCTAAAACAATTATGGCCGAAGTGCATGAAGGAATATGTGGAGCGCATCAAGCCGGCCAAAAGACGCGATGGTCAATTGTTAGAAATGGGTATTTCTGGCCCAAAATGGGAGAGTCATGTGTTTAATATGCGAAGAGTTGTTTAGCATGCCAAAAACATGGCCCAATACAAAGAGCGTCAGCAAGAGAAATGACGTCTATCATCAAGCCGTGGCCGTTCAAGGGTTGGACGATAGATTTGATAGGAAAGATTTACCCCTATCGTCCAAGCAACACACGTTTGTTATAGTTGCAACAGATTTCTTCACTAAGTGGGTTGAAGCAATACCTTTAAAGGAAAGTACCCAAAAGAATGTTATAGAATTCATCCGCGATCATATTATTTATCGATTTGGGATTCCACAAACTTTGATGGTGGATCATGGAACATCATTGAATGGGGATCAGGTGAAGGAATTCTTAGGCGAATTTGGAATTAAGTTAGTAAATTTCACGCCCTATTACGCTCAGTCTAATAGGCAAGCGGAATCTTCTAATAAGATTCTAAAAACTATCATAAGGAAAATGATAGGTGAAAACGCCAGGAACTGGCACGAGTGTTTAAACAATGCATTATGGGCTTACAGAACATCGCCCCGTTCAAGTACCAAAATTACTTATTTCCAACTTATTATGGACAGGAGGCCGTTTTGCCTATGGAAATCAATGTGCAGTCGATTAGGGTGCATTGGCAATATAAGCTAAGTGATGAAGAGTATACCGAGTCGCAAGTTCAAAACTTGTTGGAATTGGATGAGTTGAAGTTAGACGTCCTAGATAGATTGCAAATTCAAAAGCAAAGGATGGCTAAGTCTTATAATAAGAAAGTTATAGCCAAATCTTTTATCCTGGACGATTTGGTTTGGAAGACGATACTCCCTTTAGATAGCAAGGATCTAAAATATGGCAAATGGTCGCCCAACTGAGAAGGACCATATAAAGTCAGAGGCGTGTTGCCTAATGGGGCTTAGCACTTAGATGATTTAGACGGTACTAGGCATTTTAGATTCATTAATGGTAATTATCTAAAAAAATATGTTCCTTCCTTATGGGAAAGCGAACAAATAAAAACATGAGTAGCACGATTGCACTGAGTGATTGTAGGTGAATAAACTGGACGATTTGCGTTCAAATAAACCAGAAAATACAAAGTGCATTCAAAAAAGGTTCTTTATTACCACGTATCTCTTACAATAGGCCGCTAAATACAGCAAGCTATTATATATCTTCTACTGACTATAAAGAAAGAAAGATGAAATAGTCAAAATACGTTTAGCCGCAAATCTTAGTAGGCTATGAATGGTGTCCCGGTTGATGGCGACAGAAAGAGTGAAACCGATGCAGCCCACCTCCTCAACCGACGACGAGTAAGAGGGTGAACTGACCTCACTCGCCTTCCTAAATGCATAGCTGCAACGGCAGACAAAGAGGCTGAAAAGCACCCAAAATGGCCTGCAAAGCAGCTCCAAAAATTACCTTCCATCATTGAACTCTTTACAGAGAACATAGATGGGAAGAATTTTGTTGCTGGCCAGAAAACATTTCATATACCTCCCATACCAAACGTGATATTAAAGTAAAAGACGCATTTCTGCGAAAGATGAAAATAGTGATTGATTGCTAGGAGTGCCAAGCAATGGTAGGAAAGTAGATTCGAAGAAAGGAATGGAGATGAAGATGATAAATGAAGATACCCACACATTTATAGAGGTTTGAAGGCAAAAAAATAGAATGCGAATGGCCACATTCATGCGCAGCAGTTGAAATTGAATGGCCTAAAAACTTGGGGAAAGAATGCAAAATACTAAAAGAGAACATGCATGAATTTTAGCGTACAACAATTAATACTTGGAGAATTGGCGATTAAGGACGAAGACGTCGATTAAATTCGCAGGAAAATAGAATAATCATTCATTAACGATAGTAGATGATATTACATTCAAAATTGGCAACGACAATCAATGAGAATCTAAAAAAGGAAAGTTAAAACATCGAATGTTTTACAATTCGCCCCAAGCTGAGCGCATCTTTTCCCTGAGCCTTCCCAATTCTTCTTTCTGCTGAGAAGAAATGACGTCCAACTCGATCGTCGTCAACCTCCAGTTTGTTATACTGCTCAATCAAAGATTTATTCCTGTCAATTCCTCGGGAAGCATTGCGGCTTTTAGCAGCTATTCTCGCCCTACAGTCGTCCATCTTTGCTTGAATCTCTTTCATCTCCGCAGCTAAATTTAATAGCAAAGAGTCCTCAACCATGACCTCAGAAGAGATATCGGTCAATTCAGCATTGGTTTTATTAATCTCTTGAAGCAGAGACTCTCTTTCAGACACAGCGCGAAAATATTGAGTACTCTTGGCCTTCAATTCCACATTCCTAGCTAGCAAAGAGAGGATATCAGCATGAAAAACCTTCAGCTTCGCCTTAAAGTTAGCGGCCAATTTCCACATCCATGAAAGAAACATATTGAAGCAGCGATTGTTTAAGAGATTTCATGTGATCGTCCGGAAGAACAGAAGATGGCGCAGAAGAATGACTAGTCGAACCAGGGCGAGATGTTTTTGTTTGTTCCCAGGAGGTGAATAGATCTTGGATGGATCGTACAATGTCATCAGCATCCTGCGAAGAAAGACGCCAGTATTAAGGATTTTTGTCACAAAACACAGAGTAAGAATGAGGGCAAGGCAAGAGGCTACCTTGTAAACAGTGTTACGAGATAGGCACACCACCCGTCGTTTCAACCACTTGTGGAGACTTCCCCTTACCCAGGTATGAGGATTCTGCCACACTTGACAAGTCCACGGGAATCCCTACATAACTCAAAAGGCAACAAATTAGGAGCCAGTAGCACAAGTAGAGGCAAGACGCCAAAGCACACATATTACCTTCTGGTTTTACACTTGGGGGGTCAACGCCATGGGAATGAAGTGGTGTTCCTGCTGGCAGCAATGGCAGGACTAAGGATTTATCTGTCAAAATAGCCCCTCCATCATCTGATTCGGGCAGAGCAGCCTCAACAGAGGGTGACGAAATGGGGGTTGCCAAAATTGGAGCCTTTGAAGGAGAAGTCGAGGTCTTCTGAAAAAATCCAGGTGGGTCATTAATACGTGGAGAGAAAAGTCTTATGGAATAACACAAACCCAATTACCTTTCTCCTAAGGATAAGAGGAGGATCATCATCATCATCATCCTACAAAATTGGGGAAGATGGAGTTGGCCACTTACGGCTGAAACCACCTTTGGATATGGTAGCCTTTGGAGAAATAGATGGAGGAGTAGGGCGTTTGGTGCGAATAGGCGATGTAGGATTCTAGCTAGATAAAGGGATAGCAGGAATGGGAGAAATAGAAAGGGAATCCACTCTATCTAGCAGATGGAAGATACGATTGACATCAGTTAGGAACAATCTGTTCTTCACAGACGGCCACAACTGGTCTAAAAAGGGAGTGTGTGATAGTAGTAGAATTGAAATGGGCATAGGTAAAGCTTTCAGTCAGAATATTATTATGCGCATCAATGGCTTGTACCTCAGTTTTATTGATGGTGTAAAAACGCTCTATCAAGTTCCTAGAATAACAAGGAGGAACGGGCCATGTTTGGCCAAAACCAAGTTGGCGAGCAAAAAATTGGGGTGCATATATCTCAACCCCTGCCTTGGCATTTGTCCCTATGACAATGTCATGAAATAACCCTCTTCCTACCAAAAACTGAACCCAAACAGATACGGATTTGTCTACTTCGGCTAGAGTAGAAGAATGCCGTACGTAAAGAAGGATTTGATGAGGAGAAAAAGGGAAGAGGGAAGGAGTCAAATTCAAAGTATAAAAGAACGTAAAAACGTCCCTACTGGACATATTTACATGGCTTAGTTGATGAATGAATAGCCCATAGCAACTAACCTTGCGAGGAGGGGATAGCGGAACGCCAAGTTGTTGGAAATAAGATCTCAACCACAATTGAGCAAGCTATAAAGGCCCACTGCCAGTAGGAGATACACCATTCCTCAACTGGAATTGGAGAGAAGCCATACCTCTATAAAAGGTGGCCAAAAAGAAGGAACACACATTCAAGGGTCTGCCTCGAGCTAATTCATGGGACAAAGGCAAATAACTCATGGAAGGTTTCAGACTGGGAAGACAAAGAACATACTTACAAAGCCCGACCTGAAGGAAAGCGACACGCTCAGCATGGCTAGGCTCAAAGACCAAGGTATAGTAATGACCTTGCATGCTTGAATATGACTCAACTATCTTTTTGTCAAATTTTGGGGCAACACCATAAATCAAAATGTTATTAGGGGAGATGGTGTCGCCCAAAGTTGGAAGATTCACTAAAGCTCAATATTCCTTAAGATAATGGACATCGGGCCAAGGGGGAAAATGAAAGTGTTATATTCAGATGACCAGAAACTAAGGGCGATTGGAAAAAGCACTGGATCATAAATAGGGAGGTGAAGAGCGATTTCTAATAAATCCAAAATTTTAGCACGATCAAAAAGTGCTTTGGTGGGACCGTGATTTATCATACGTGCATGCCATCTTCGAAAACTAGGATCAGTTTTGGGCCAAGTGCGAATACCTTTCTCGCGGATTGGCTTCAATGGCAGGGATTCCAGAAAAGGAAGAAGTCCAATGCATGGGAATAGCTGACCCACCACCGCCTTTCCAACCAATTCAGCATCAATAAAAGATGGGCCTAGATAGAACTCATTAAGGTCAGGTTTAATCTGTGTAAGAGGATTTGAGTTTACGTGCGATTTAGCGAGAAGGTTTTGGAAATCCTCAAAACTGAAGGTGCCGTCAGATTAAGTTTGTGAATACGCCATTGGATACAAGATACGAGCTTGTTGGAGTTGTCCTGAGAAACTTAGCAAAGAAGCAAGAAGATGAACAACGAAAGTAGTGAGGAAGGAGCGCAGAATGCAGAGACGTGGTTTAATGGTACTGCGAAATGGCGTGTCGTTTGGGTTTATAAGGATTTTTGTAGCGTTGCACTTTTTCAGGTAAGTAGAAAGAAATGATGATTGAAATTCTTGGGAATTAAAATGTCGCTAAAGCAAAGTGAATATGGCAAAAATTAATAATCAGTATTAATTTTGCCATATTGGGAAGTAATTGTTGACTCACTAAAAGTGCAATCCAATCCGAATGGCCCAATGAGTGAAGCCCAATTGGAGAAATCAGGACAAAGGCCCAAGTTGGAGTATTGGCGAAGTAAAAGCCCGCTAATTTGGTAGTGGCATCGCCCAAGCCTGCGCGACGCCCAGAATCTGCGCGAATGGAATACCCTTCTGTTTCCCAAAGCGACGAGTCTATTATCGTCCAGACATTCGAATCGCCCAAGGGTGTAGCCACGTCAGACATTGTATTTACTCAGAACGACGGTTATTGAAACGGATATCGAGCACTTTCGTCACGATCCACAATTCTAGGAGCCCAGTTGGGAGCAGTTGAACGACAACAACATGATGGTAGCAATTAGATATGGCAGTTCCATGATTGCTCAGCCACCATGAGGAAAGTTGGTAGTTATGGATTAGTCAAACAATTTCCAAACAGTTTACCACGAAGAAAACCATCGGAGCAGTATAAAAGGAAGAAAAGACATAGAGAACAAGGACCCCGAATCAAAAACTCTCAACATAGAATATGTAATTTCAATTTCTTAGTGTAACTTTAATTTCCTTCTTTTAGTACTTGTATACTTGCGCCCTTTGGAGGCATTCTATTCATCTCCGATTGTAAATCTTCGCCAATAAAAACACCACTTTTTGGGACTTTGTCTCAAGAAGTTTGTTCCTTACACAATCGTCTGATTTCACTTTTTAATTATTAGCTACCCAAAAACCACACGAAATAGAAACATCCAAAGAGTGTGGTAGCTAAAATTGAAAGGTCATATGCTGCCTGTGAATAGCCTAAAGAGTCTCATATTCATTGGACGTCGTGGAATATGGTTTATCTTCTAACCTGAGAAGGTGGTTTTGTTATTTGTTACAAGGCATGCTGAAAGAAATTCGAATGAAACATAAAGATAGTTAGAAAATGGTCAACTTCTTTTGACTGCTGGTTTAGGAACGAATAGCTTTCATCGTCGATTTTGTATGCAAGTGACGCAACACGAAACAAGGAATTCATGCGAAAACCTTAATTACACAATTTTTAGAATCCAACAAATTATGAAAGATAAAATCACGAAGTTTTATTAATTGCAAGATGATCAAAAATGAAGAATTAAACATTTATTTACAAGGGTTTACATTAAAAATTATTTTAAAAGAATTAAAATTGAAAAGAATTCGAAAATAACTAAATGACAAAAAATAGCACTAAAACTTTAAAAGCAGTTTTCGAGTTTTAAACAAACTCGGATGGCTAAAATCCATCATATGTCACATTAGTGAGTGATAAGTGCATTTTTGTGCACTTATTCGGGGCCATTTTATTAACATTTTTTGTCGTTTTATTATTTTATTTTACTCAATTTAGGTTATTTTTATCTTCTTTTAGTTTTGGACCTGTTTCTAAACAATTGAGAAAGAAAGAAGGATAAATCGGTCAATTGATGGAAGATTGGGGGACCAACAAGCACTTGAGTAAGAGTTGAAGTACTAAAATTGAAGTAATTTGATGAGTAGGACCAAGATGGAAGAATGAATGAAGAAAATGACTGAAAAGAAAATTCGCAAAGAAATTATAACTGGGCAACCTCAAAGGTCGCCCAGGTATAATTGTTGGGAGGTCGCCCAAATTCAAAATCATCAACAGAAGCAAAAAAAAAATTAGCCTCGGTAGCCGTCCCATTTTGCACTGGGCGGGCGCCTAGGCCACTTCGGGGGAAAAAATTCTGGTTTCCTAATTTGATTAAAACTCTTATGGAAACGAATCTTGTGGGGTATTTTAAAACCCTAGGGCTGTCCAAAAGTAGGGGAGGGAGTTTCTATCAAGATTCTTATAGAGAAAAGAGATAAGAACGTGAAGATCAACTCCAAGAACACGAAGATTCAATTGAAGATTAATCGGGGTGATGTCGTTCTTTATCTATTTTTTCGATTTTCTTCTCTCCACCATACTAGGCTATATTAATTTGTGTTAGGGAACGATGAACTTTGTATTATGATTTTTAATTCTTAGTTTTACATTCTTCACATCAAAAACATGTTTTGGAATATTTGAATGAATTATATGATCTTATTTTCTCCATGATTACAATGCACGATAATTGTGAGTTTGGTGATTTATTTCATGCATTCGAGAGAATGGAAATAAATTCGAGATATATAAATCATCATAGGGTCCGATAGGGAAAGAAATATACCGCTATGCCTTATGTAAATCTTTAAGTGTTCATAAAAATTCATGCATTCTCATATATTAGCATCCATCATAGAAATATAGTTGGGTTATATATGGGAATAGGTTTGACATTGCTCGAGAGAGATTGTTGAATATTTTAGGAACATTGATTTGTCAATATTGCAATCGTGTGTCAAAGTGTAGAAGTAGGGTTAAAAAGATTATTACTTAGAAATTCGTGATCCTAGCACATTCATTACATATTAGAAAACACCTCAAATCATATTCATATCAAATTTGCATTTAGTTAATTGATTTATTCATACTTGTATATTTATCATTAATTTACTTATAATTTTATCAACGCAAACACTTTCCTTTATTTATTTCAATTAAGGTCAAAATAATTAGAATTAGAACTAATCAATCATTGTGAGAATGATATTCAGACTCAAAAAATCCACTTTATTATTTGTAACGAACCGTACATGTAATAACCCAATTTTTATAATTCAAAGTCAAGGGTTGAATTGTTTAAGTCAAAGTCAAATATGGAGTTAAATGAGAATAAGTTAATTTTTTGGGACTTATTTTTATAGTAGGAAAAGAAAAGGTTTTTAAATGGATTGTTTTAGAAGTTGTGGACTTACTTATTTGGCATTGGAGAGTTGAGGGACTTCCTTTACAATTGACCCTTTTACTAGACTTTTCCAAGCCTTTTGTCTCACTTCCCACTATACACACACACACATTGCACGCAGAGAAGTAGAGAGAGTGAGAGACCAAGACAGAGACAGAGACAAAGAAATCGAAAAATAGAGAGGAAGAAAGGAAAAAAAAAAGAAAAAAGAGAAGGAAAAGGAGAAGAAGATTTATGAGATATAAGTACCATTGGAGCTTGAGATTACGGGGTTTTTAGTCTATATTGATATTAAGGTGGTGACGAAGAAATTGGGAAAGCCTGCCGACCTTCTTAGACGGTAGCTTGTTTTGAGTGAGTGGAAGTTTATTTTCTAGAAATAAATATTTATTGGATTTTATAGTTAGTTCTTTTAAAGTTAAATGTGGTTTATTGAAATCATTTTTTTTCTAATATGTTATATTCAAATTACATATTTTAGTATATGTTAAAGTTGTTTTAAAACCACCAGAAAGTACCCAGGTGATTTTACCCCAGTCTGCACTGATGTGAATGTGTTTCCACAGTGTATGACATCAGATGGTTATTTTACTCAATCTGCACTGTTGTGAATGTGTTTCCACAGTGTATAATCAGTTATGGTGATTTTACCCGCTCTACACTATTGTGAATGTGTTTCCATAGTGTATGACCAGATTATAGCTCTGCGCGCGTATGACCAGAATTTCAGAATTTAAGAATTACAGAATTTCAGAATAGAATAGCTTTGCCATGTATATCGGTGTTCATCGATACATGAGTAAAGATATTCGGGGTACCTTTTTGGTGTGATAGTTCAGTATTTCTATAGTTTATTAGATTGATGATCATAGAATCCAGAATATTCAGTTTTTAGTATAACGTTTTCAGCTTATAGCATTGGACAACAAAAATGTTTTAGATATTTTCGTATATATGAAATTAACTTTATTCATTATGTTTTTCAGTTATTTATTTGGAGGTAAGAATGAAAGATTGTATGATGCTATCATGTTTCAGTTTTTAAGATTTTTATCAGATTTTCGACTTTCTCAAAATTTCAAAAGAGTAAGAAATTTCAAGAAGTATATATAACTGGAAGAAATATATTTTTATTTATATACTATCCACTCACTGAGTTAAAATCTCACATATTTTGTTGACTATTTTCTTATCAGATAGTAGCTGAGTTGAGCAGCATCAGAGCCTAGTGATCCACTGTGTAGAGTCACATTTTGTCTATTTACGTACGACTCCTTTTGTCAAATTTACTCAGTACATACTTCTTTTGAGGGTACATGCATTTGTTGTCAGAAAGTTAAATTGTAATTCTTGTATCCATGTCATGGGCTCATTTCATATTGAGTATTTTGAGTACATTTGGGACATATTTTTGTAAAGTATTTGTAAATGTTGACCTTCAAGTATTGTATTGTAAATAGTTTTAGATGTGAGGGACTGGTGTGCCCTGTCTTGATCTGTGTGTATTGGTTTAAGTATATTGATTGTGGTTTCAGGTGGATTAGTCCACATTACAGGGGAAACTCTGTCAAAATTTTTAGAAAAATGGGTTACAGTTAGAACATGTCATAGTTGCCTTGGTGGTGGGTCCGACATTTAGCTGGTATCTACCATCGGCGCACGACACGTGTCAGGTCCATTAGGGTGACTTGGGACGGGTCGTGTTAGTACACTTGCGGTGGTTTTAATTCAAAACATATTTTCGTGAACAAGTTTTTGGCACCGCTGCTGGGGAATGAATTTAGTTTAATTTTATTTATTTTGACACTAATTCGAACATTAGTTTTACCTTTAGTTATTTTTGTTTTAGTCATTAATTTTTATTTTTATTAATTTACCTAAAAGCTACTCTTAATTCTTTTTTAGGTCTTGTATGTGAAGATCGCTGGGAAGTGAACTACTACCAATGGACTTGGAGATTGAACGGACTTTTCATCGCAGACAAAGAGAAGTTAGAGCAGCAAAGCTGGAACACCACAAACAACCACCAATGGCAGATCAACAAATTGAACCAGTGAGGAATCCTGCAGTTCCTGGCGATGCAGAGGAAGGAGATGACAGAAATACATTGCTTGGGGATTTCTTGTCACCTTTTGTTATCCAGAGTCAATCCAGTATTGTGTACCGCCCATTGGAGCAACCGAACTTCTAGTTGAAAACTAATGTCATCCAGCTCTTTCAAAATGGGCATCAGTTCTACTGGTTGGCTAATGAGAATCCACATATACATATAACTCGGTTCTTGGAAATGTGTCAACACTTCAAGTACCAAGGAATATCAGAAGATACTATCAGGCTGAGCTGTTCCCACACACCCTACAGAATAAGGCACTTGAATGGTTGGATTCCCTTCTTGTGGCTAGCATAACTACTTGGAACGATTTGGCTCACAAATTTTGCACAAAAATTTTCTTGCCAGCCAAAGTAGCAAGAATGAGGCACGAAATATCAATCTTTAGCAAGGGTGAATCTGAGCCTTTTGATGAGGATTGGAATAGGTTTAAAAACATGCTAAGGAAATGTCCTCAACATGGGTTCGACAGAAAGACGCATATCAGATTTTTCTATACAGGGCTGCTTCCTTCCTTTAGGAGCATGGTGGATTCATCATCAAATGACTCTATAATCACAAGAATTATTGATGGAGCATGGGAATTGTTTGAGATAATGGCTAACACTTCAGCTATATGGTCCTCTGCGCATGTGGGTACAAAGAAATTGTCGGAGTCTACGAGGTTGACACCTACTCAGCCTTATCTGCAAAGATAGACTCATTATTTCATAAGGTGGAGAGCATATCACAAACAGCTAACGTTGCACAAGCTAAAAAGTCATGTTGTGAGGAGTGTGGAACAAATCATAACACATCAAATTGTCCTATTCTGGTACAAGGCATGGAACAAGTGGATTTTGCACAATGAGGACAATATCAACAAAATAATCCACATTCAGATACTTACAATCCAGGTTGGAGGAAACACCCAACTTTTTCATGGACTAATCAAAATCAGAATAGGAAACATGATCAGTTTCAGTAGGAGAAGAAACCCCAGTTGAAGGAGATGTTTGCAAAACTCATGGAAAAGACGGATAAATACATGGAAACAACTAACCAGTTCATGAGAAAGATAGAAATAAATTTCCAAAATCAGGGTACTGCTATTAAGAATCTAGAGACATAGATGGGACAGTTAGCTCTTTTTATGACAAACAGAGCACCAAGTACCCTGCCAGCAATACTGAGACTAATCCCAAGTAGTAGGTAATGGCCATAAGTGTTTTGGGAAATAAAATAGTTGATGGTCCATCTATGCAAGCAATCACCACTAGGAGTAGAGTGCAACTACTGAAAATATACATCAAGAAGCCGAGTGCAAGTAAGGAGACATTACCTTCTTCAGATGAGGAGCAAGTGGAACAGACTGAACAAACAATAGAGACATCTACTAAATAGAGTTCCAATACACCACGGGTTAAGGCAACCATTCCTATCAAACCTTATGAGCTTCCTATTCTATTCCCGCAAAGGTTGAAAATACACCAGCTTGACCAGTAGTTTGAGAAGTTTTTGGATGTGCTAAGGAAACTCCACATTAATATCCCGTTCATAGACGTACTACAACAAATTCCAAGCTATGCAAAGTTTTTGAAGGACATGATATCACAAAAGAAAAGACTTCCAGAATTTGAAACTGTGGCATTGACAGAGGAGAGCAGTGCAAGAATACAAAAGAAATTGCCTCCCAAGCTCAAAGATCCAGGGAGTTTCACTTTACCTGTCTCAATTGGAAACGCTGGTACATTTAATGCTTTATGTGATACTGGTGCTAGTATTAACTTGATACCACTGTCTATTTTTAGAAAACTCGATTTGGGATAGACTAAAGCAACAACGGCAACTTTACAACTGGCTGATTGATCACTTACCCACCTAAGAGGGATTATAGAAGATGTGTTAATTAAAGTGGAGAAATTCATCTTCCCAGTGGACTTCTTCATTCTAGACATAGAAGAAGACAGAAACATTCCAATAATTTTAGGAAGACCATTCCTAGCAACATGTCGAACCTTGATTGATATGGAGAAAAGAGAGCTAATCTTGAGGGTCGATGAAGAGCAAGAAGTGTTTAAATTAAATAATCCACCCAAAAAACCACCAGCTCTCGACAAGTGCCAATGTATCACTGAAGATGACCTATCCCATCAACAAAATTGTCAGAAGAGAAAACCAAAATTTGGAGGATTTTTTGGTAGAGACGAGAACGGAGAATTCAAGGTGTGGAGAGCTAAAAGAGGATGTAGAGCTGGAAATCGCAAATAGTGCACTGGTGAAATCCTTCGATTTGAACCACCATGAGCCTATCGAAGTAAAAGTCGAGCTATAGACTATATACAAGCGTTGGTTGGGAGGCAACCCAACAATTTTTCCTTTTTATCTATCTTATTTTATGCATTAGATTATGAATTTCTATTTTGAGTTTTTTTTTATAATTTTTCATAATATTGGTTATTCATCGTCTTTACAAGATACAGAGAGTCTATGCATGGTCCACACTTCTTTTACTCCATCATTTTCAAATTCACAACTACATTGATCGGGGAATTATCCATATCCCCTTGCTCTTTATCTTTTGTAAAGTTATCCTTAGTGTTATGTGCGATTAAGTTGCATTTTGTCATTTTTTAAACATTGAGGACAATGTTCTATCTAAGTTTGGGGGTTCGACTATTTCAGTCATCATGTTACTGCAATTTTTGTGTGATTGTATAAAAAAAATGAAAATGAAAAAAAAATCTAGTCTTATGTGCGATTTTTCATTAGTTTCCAATATTATTAGTTGTTTATTTACTAACATTAATTTATAATTTTGTGTGCTTGTGTGGGTTTGATAACTTTGCCGATCATGATGTGAATATTAGACTAGGTATGAACTGTGAATGGTGGAAATAGTGCATTATTAGATTAGTCAAAGCTTGTTTATGCTAAACTTGACATTTTTATTGCACAATACTCATGTTTACATATTTGGTTGATGATTTGGTTCATTATGTAGAGAATAGGTGAACGTAGTGAATAAACCCAAATAACCTCTTTTGTACTAAACCATGACCAATTTCTAGAATAGTTTGGAGGTTTGAATTATTGCAAGGGAACACTGAGATGAGTAGGGGTTCCGTGCATGATGTTATGTGTTGATTGTCTAAAACTAATGAGAGGAAAACGAAGCGAAAGTTTTAAGTTAGAGTGTAGTTTTAAAAACTTTGTGTCTAAAAGAAAAGGGGCATTGTACTAATCATTGAATAAACAAAAACATCTGTTCGAGCCTGTATAACTCGAGTGATTAAGCCTGCAAGGGTTTAAAATCCGATGCCCTATGGTCATCTGACTTGGGAGTCATCGGCCTAAAGCTCGCTACAGGGGTATATAGAAAGCAAATGAAAAATGTTATATTAAAGAAAAAAAATGGTATCAATCTATGGATGAATTACATACATACTCTTATGTATAAAATGCATTGATTAGCTCCAGACACTCGGTTGATAGAACTATATCTCTAATAAGAGGCAATTAGCTCAGTTTAATCTCAAGGGCTAAAGAAATCAAAAATAGGAGAACCTCTGCTTATTAAAGTGTGAAATTGTGATAGTCCGATACATCCGAACTAAGAGATGATAAGAAGTATCTTAAATGAGTTCAACTTCAGAGCACATCCCGAGATAATTGAGTGAAAAGAATAAGTTTGGGGGTGTGCACCTCTCAAGCGAAGTAAAGAAATATGCGACTACTTTGGGTCAAGTGTTGAGCTAATCATGATCTTAATATGTTAGCATGAGTTTTCACACACATACACGTCAAGTTATGCATGTAACATGTGGAGATTGATTTGATTTTGCACGGTTGTAGTTGTTCATTTTGTTTAGTACTAAGTCCAATCCTGAGACACGGCAGGTCGTTAAACCATGTTTTATATGGAATTAAGTTTTAGTTTTGTTCGAGGACGAACAAAGGTTTAAGTTTGGGGGTGTTTGATAAGTACATTTTTGTGCACTTATACGGGGCCATTTTACTAACCTTTTGTGTCGTTTTATTATTGCATTTTACTCAACTTAAGTTATTTTTATCTTCTTTCAGTTTTGGACTTGTTTCTAAACAATTGAGAAAGAAAGAAGGATAAATCAGTCAATTGATGGAAGTTTGGGGGACCATCAAGCACTTGAGTAAGAGTTGAAGTACTAAAGTTAAAGTAATTTGATGAGAGGACCAAGATGGAATAATGAATGAAGAAAATGACTGAAAAGAAAATTCGCGAAGAAATTATAACTGGGCAACCTCCAAGGTCGCCCAGGCATAATTGTTGGGAGGTCGCCCAAATTCAAAATCATCAATAGAAACAAAAAAATTAGCCTGGGCGGCCGCCCGATTTTGTACTGGGTGGGCGCGCGGCCATTTCGGGGGAAAAAATTATGGTTTCCTAATTTGATTAAAACTCTTATGGAAATGAATCTTGTGGGGTATTTTAAAACCCTATGGCCGTCCAAAAGTAGGGGAGGGAATTTTTATCAAGATTCTTAGAGAGAAAAGAGGCAAGAACGTGAAGATCAATTCCAAGAACACGAAGATTCAATTGAAGATTAATCGGGGTGATGTCGTTCTTCATCTATTTTTCTGATTTTCTTCTCCCCACCATACTAGGCTAGATTAATTTGTGTTAGGGAACGATGAACTTTGTATTATGATTTTTAATTCTTAGTTTTACATTCTTTACATCAAAAACATGTTTTGGAATATTTGAATGATTTATATGATCGTGTTTTCTCCATGATTATAGTGCACGATAATTGTGTGAGTTTGATGATTTATTTCATACATTCAAGAGAAGGAAAATAAATTCGACATATATAAATCATCATATGGTCCGATAGGGGAAGGAATATACCGCTATGCCTTATGTAAATTTTTAAGTGTTCATAAAAACTAATGCATTCTCGTATATTAGCATCCATCATAGAAATATAGTTGGGTCATATGTAAGAATATGTTTGACATTACTCAAGAGAGATTGTTGAATATTTTAGGAACATTGATTTGTCAATATTGCAATCGTGTGTCAAGGTGAAGAACTGGGGTTAAAAATATTATTACTTAGGAATTCGTGATCATAGCACATTCATCACATATTAGAAAACACCTCAAATCATATTCATATCCAATTTGCATTTAGTTAATTGATTTATTCATACTTGTATATTTATCATTAATTTACTTATAATTTTATCAACGCAAACACTTTCCTTTATTTATTTCGGTTAAGGTCAAAATAATTAGAATTAGAACTAATCAATTCTTGTGGGAACGATATTCGGACTCAAAAAATCCACTTTATTACTTGTAACGAACCGTACACTTGCGGTGGTTTTAATTCGAAATATATTTTCGTGAACAGTGAGTTCAGTCGGCTTGTTGTTTTCTTTTCGAAATGGTATTATTGGTCTAAATCGGAGCTAGAATGCCAAATCTGATCTTTACCTTTTTTTTTTTTTTTCCTTTTTGATCTAAATCTTCCTCAATCCATTCTGCCATTTATTCTACATCAGCAAGCCACGGTCTGGAGTTTGTTCCTGGGACTGAAATGGTGGCATTTTAACAAGCTTAATTCTGTATTACAGAGGGATTTAGCAGCATGAATTAACCACATCTCTTTTTGTGTCCAGCAGCAGGATGTGTTTTGCCTTTAAAGAATCACAGAATGGGTTCTGCCCTTCTAATTAATAGCTGTCCATCCATGTTTCAGAAACGGTTTAATATCTGTCATCCATCGACATCATGGTGTTTGAGACTGAAACATTTGATCCCCTTTTACCGGCTGCATTTTTTTCGCAATCCGTCTTTAAGTCGGTTTTTCTTCCCTTATTTGTAAACATGATTTTCCATCTTGGCAGGAAATGGCAAGGGTGTCCCAGAATGGCATATGCCATTCAACTCTCGCCTAAACACCTGATGAGGTGTACGGTAAAGAAATGAAACGAACTGTAAAGCATGAGAAGGATGATTGTAACCAGGGATGAAAACTTTGATTACAGAATGTCACGTCTCAAACGTGACAGTTTTAACAAAAAGTAGTTTATGCAGTCAAAGTTTTTGCCTAACACACCAATTGTCAACAAAGTTGTTAACCGTGGTTTGTACAAATAGAATTATACAGCAGCACATGAAATCACAAACCTGATTATTTTCTCATATTAACAAGTTTCCGTTCAGATTTAAATACTTTTTCAAAATAAAATAAAATAAATAAAATAAAAAATAACTAAATTGAATTAAAATGTGAAGTAGCATGGTAAAGGATAAAATTGAATTTTTATTTATTGTTGCATAAAGGTAAATGAATAAACTAGAGAAAATTTTCCAGTGAGGGGGACAGACTAATAGCAACAGAATTGCATCATCCCTCCCTCTTGAGGAATGAGAATTGAGGAGAACAAGTACATCTCCAACCTAAATTTTATAAGAAAACATATAAATTAAAGTTATCAGCTAATGTCAAGCCCTTGGACTCAAAGACAGTGTAATGTCTTGGAAAACTTTTAGCCTTTTGTCTACCTTCCTTTGAGGAAATCCAGTATCATTTCTTGTTTCCTCTGCCTTCTTGGTTTCACTGTCAGAACCCAAAACTGCGGCGATTATTGCATTCTCAAAATCCTCACTGTCAGGAAGCAAATCTACCCACTTATCTTCTGTTTTCTCCAGCGAGGATGCCGGCTTTCGTACTTTATTTTCTGGCTCAGCAGAAGATATCATTTGCTTTCCTCCCATTTCATTTTCACTTGAATTTTCTGCATTGCCAGACCTTGTTCTCTTAAGGCTTTCTGGAAATTGCGGAGCAAATTTGGACGAAAAGAACGGTGGTGCATCGATATTGAGTGAATTTCCCCAGGAAACAACTGTCTTGACACTTTTTTGTACCAAGGGGATGTTAGAGTTGACATTCTCATCAGGAAATTCGTTGTCGGGTTTTGAAAATTTTCTGATAGGCTCCTTGCAAGGTTGAGGCTGCCAGATTGCAGAAGAGCCCAGAAATGCATCAAACAGCTTACTCTGTTCGACCCGATCTCCGCACTTACTTATTATCTCAGATTCAAGATCTTGAAGCATTTGTTGTGCTCTCTCATAGGCCTTGAGATGCGAATCAACACCTCTAGGGCCATCAACCATGGCTGGTTTCACTCTTCTAAGAGTCTCTTTCGCCTCGTCTATTCTCCCTTGTTTCATCAAACAAATGCCCAAATTGCACATTTTGTTATTGTCTGGTGCAATCAAAAGGGCCCTCCTGTAAGCATCCTCCGCTTCAATGTAATTGTTTTGCTGCATCAATGCCCATCCTAAATTCCCCTTCAAAACACCCAAAAAAAAAGGAAAAATAAAATAAAATTGTTTGTTAATTCAATTCCATTCAGCATGAGAGAATCGAAATTTGTTTAGACAGAATTAGTACCAGCAAACGAGTTGCCTCTTGCTCCACAGAAACTTGAAATTTTTTCCCCTGTGATCTTGCTGTCTTGGTTCGCTTCCCGTTGAAAGCCATCCCTTGCTGAATTAGATACAATTTGTGCCTCAACAATGCTACTTGATCATCCAATCTTCCACATCTCTGCATTCATGCAAGTTAAAAAGAGAAAAATTAACAAGATATGATTCTACATATAGTTAAACAAGATAATTGAAGAGGAAAATTCATAGAATACCTTGTAAAGGTCCACTAAAATGTTGTCAAGAGACTCTTGAGCTTGATCTGAGCAGCGATGGCGCAGTGACTTAATTGCTTCAATGGCTTCTTCAGCCCTATTTTGCTGCTTCATCACAATGGCCATATCTTTCAGAGCGCTATCCACTCTATCACCCGCATTTATTGCTGCCCAAAACAATGGAATTGCCCTCTCTGGATCTTTATCCACTAACTGATACACAAAAAAATATCAAGAGAAAACAATATTGGCTCAATTCAGCACCAAATCCACTATATCTCAAAAGGAAGACAGAACAAGCAATGAAAAAAAAGAAGATATTCTCTTAGTAATGGGATCTGCAACTTACTTGAACATTTTTGGCTCGGACATAGGGGGTATGACCAACTGGGACTTTGTGGGTGACATGAAAGGACTCGGATTGAGTTCGTGAAATACCAAGAGGCTTGGCCGGTGATGAAGGAGCCGATTTAGTTGGTCTGAAACCGGGGGGCGCATTCCACATTTCCTTCATCATCTTCAATTTTTGTGGGTTTTGTTGATAACTAAATTATTTGCAGCTCAGAAGAAGGAAATTATGGAATCAGAAAAAATGGTGGTGGTTTCAGAGAGCAGAAATGGAAATGGAGAGAAGTGCAGAGGGAGAGCAAGAGAGGACAAGAAGGCAGGGTCTATTCTTGAATTGGATATATTTGAATTTTTCGCCCGTTGCAAATTACCGTTTCACGAACTAGCCGTTGCGCACGTAAAAAAACTGTTTCCGCTTGCAGACCATTATTTTCTTATTTTTATCGACACCCTAGAATTTCGCTGTTCCTAATACTAGTTTTCTCTGTCTTTTTATTTGGGTAATTGGCGCAAAACGTCCCTACCTATGACGGTTGTTGTGGAAAACGTCCCTACGTTCGATTTTTTGGTGCAGAACGTCCCTACCTTTGCATTTTCTTGCGCAAAACGTCCTTTTGACCAATTTTTAACATAAAATGACAATTATACCCTCTTATATAAATAAAACAAAAAAGAAAAGAAAAGAAAAATAAAGAATAAATTGCAATCTAGTCCAAAACATTTTTAAAAGTGCAAATCAATCCAAATAAATTATTAAAATATTAAAAATAATCAAAAATAAAAATAAAAATTTTTCTCTCCTATCCACATTTCTTGTCTCGTCCTTTCTTTCCCCGTCTCCTTTCCCACCTCGACGGAAAAGTTTTTATTTTTGATTTTTGATTATTTTTATAATTTATTTGGATTGATTTACACTTTTAAAAATGTTTTGGACTAGACTGCAATTCATTCTTTATTTTTCTTTTCTTTTCTTTTTTGTTTTATTTATATAAGAGGGTATAATGGTCATTTTATGTTAAAAATTGGTCAAAAGGACGTTTTGCGCAAGAAAATGCAAAGGTAGGGACGTTCTGCACCAAAAAATCGAACGTAGGGACGTTTTCCACAACAGCCGTCATAGGTAGGGACGTTTTGCGCCAATTACTCTTTTTATTTCCAAATACAATTCTACCCTACAATATTTTCTTAAAAATGTGTTTGGTGTTTTAGGCTAAAAAGGAATAAAAATTAATATTTTAGAGGTATTTTTAGTATTCTTTTTTTTTTTTTTTTAATTTATAGAACAAAGTTGATTGTTACGCCCTGAAAAACTAGGACCCGTAAAGGGGCCCAATTCGCCTACATGGTGAACAATACGGGGGCTCATGCCTTGCTTATACATTAGCCTAGGACAACCCAACTACATGCAGGTGAGCCAATTCAAGTGCGAACGACCCGACTACCCCATATAGAATACCTGGACCACCCCCTTTACATGTAGACCCTAGAGACGACCTAGGACGAGGCGGTGACGAAATCTTGCATAGTTATCACACCATGTAAGTTCACAAGACAACTCACTGTCACTGTCATCGCCGCAATCCTATTTGGTCAAATCTAAAGTACAAGCTAAGCTTTATGGACACAAATGCGCTAATAGCATTTAAGGTTGAGATTGATTGATGTATATGAAAAGAAAGAGGAGTCGTTTGGATGAAGCCACGTGCACCATCATCCAATGGACTCCATTCATTTTGCTCTAATATAAAAACTCACACTTAGTGTCATTTAAGGATTATGCAAGTTTAAACTTTCAAAACTATATTCTTGCCACACACACACTTTATATTTTACCCCAAAGCCAACCCCCCTTTTTCATGATGGAGGCTCACGTTTAAAGTTATCCCATACACTAAAATTACTTCATCAACTGACTTGATCGTTGGAGTGCGCACGACCAACTCTACCATTCTCTAAGAAGGCCACGTGTGACTAACGATTTGTCAAAGTGTGCAAGAATCTAGATTGCGTGGACGTAAGAGGCATTTGGATCTATTGATCACATCACCGGTACGTTTTTTGAGATCAACATTGATTTTAATTTGAAATTAATTACTCATCTGAATGTAAGTGGATCACATTGATTCATTATGTAATGGAGAAAATACCTATCAACTTCAAGTACAATATTGTCAATAAGAGTCCATTTCCGCGTAGACTAGTTGAAGCACGGCATGGCATTATATTTAATTATTAATTCAACTACTTAAAAATTAGAAAAATAAATGAAATTATCATATCTGAAAATATATTAAGGGTCCGTTCGGTAGAGATTAAAATCGGATTAAAATTGAAAAACTAGCCGTTATTGTTGACTTTTATTAGACGAACGGTCATATTTTCAATTTTAATTCCTACCAAACGGAGCCTAAGTTTGAATAAATTTAAAATGGGTAATTTACAAAAAAATATCCCTATCATTTGCACTCATTGCTAAAATAGTCCATAGCATTTCAAACTTGACATTTACACTTTTATTTCAATCATTTCTTCTGAAGTTATTTATTTCTATTATGTTCTATTAAATTCTTCTGTGAAATAGGGTAATTAGCACAAAACTTTTCTATCGTTTGCCTTTTTTTGTGTAAATCGTTCATATCATTTTAATTTTGACATTTGAATATTCGATCGATCTTTTTTTTTTTTTTTTGCTTAAAAGATCTTTATCATCTATTTTATCAATTAAAGCAAGCATTGTAAAATGAGTAATTTACTCTCATTTTTAAATTAAAAAAAAAAACTGAAAAAATAATGTAAAAATTGCATCTAGATAAATTTTGTTCTGATTTTGAATTTTGTTCAAGATTAGATAAATTCTTATATACGAGGCAAATGAAACTTGGATGAGGAAGAGGCACCATTCTCTCTCTCTCTCTCTCTCTGCTATTTTTAATTATTTTCTTACTTTTTTATATACTAGGTGTAAGCAACGTGCAATGCACGTTTGCTTAGTTTATATTTAATAGTTTTGTTTAAAAATTAATTTGTTATTAATAAAGATGTAATTTTTTGGTTAATTAAATAATTAATGATGTAATGTTTATATAATTGATAAATAATTAAATAAAGTGCTTCTCGCTGTCATTTCCAACCCAAAATCACAAACAAAAAACTCAAGGTATGTTAAGGGGTAAGAAGATGAGTTTACTTAAACTCCATTTGATTCTCATTAATATAGAATGAGAATGAAAAATATAGCCGTTATTGGACCCAACACAAGAGATAGAAATTCAAAATTGATAAATTAATGTGATGGATAACGGTCATATTTTTCATTTTTATGAGTTTTTAATGAGAAACAAACGGAGGCTTAAACTTTTTGCATGACTTAAGTCTTTACTCTTTTTTAAGTAATAATACAATTCATTTTATCGTTAAAGTATTATATGTATTATGATAATATATGTATATCATGTGTTAGACTTAGTATTGGTAAGTGATGGGTAAATTTTCGAGGACGAAAATATTTTAAGAGGGTGAGAATGTAATACCCCAAAAATTTTCATAAAATATAATTCAATTTTTATATACTATATTTTAATATTTTGAAAGTTAGGGACTAAATGATACATTTATCAAATTATATTTTATTTGTGTCAAATATTTAGATATTGATGGAGTTATCGTAAATATATGAATATTGGTCTCGTTGGATAAATCGTAATTAGATATATAAATCAAATTCGAGAAAAAGTCGATTCGGATAAGTTAGCTCCAAGATATTTTAATTTGAAGGAATTATCAAAAGTTCATTTATTATTATTATTATTTAATTATAATTTTGAAAGTAGGGGTTGGTGAAAAAAAAATTTCCGTTAAAAACAAGAAATTCCGTTAGTTTTTCCGTTAAATCAAGAAATTCCGTTAGTTTTTTCGTTAAACCAACAAATTCCGTTAAATAGACACTTTTTATATATAGAAAGATATACTTTAATTCTCTTTTTAATTATTTTGGTGGTGGTTGATAGGGAATGGACGTAGGGGTAGGAGGGGTTAATTGAGAAAAAATATTTTTCTTTTATTAGAATATTTTAAATTACTTTACTTAGAGACTCGTGTTTACTTTTTAAAAAGTTTGGAATTCTAGATGGATTTTTTTTAAAAATTTTTTTTTCCTATTTTTTAATTTAAAGATGAGGGTAAATTAGTCATTTTACTATGTTTTAATGAAGAAAATAGAAGGACCGTTTGCACAAAAAAGGTCGATCTGAGTACCCAAATGTCAAAATTGAAACAATAAGGATGATTTACGTAAAGAAGGCAAACGATAACTACATTTTATGCTAATTGCCCGTATTTTCACGAAAGGATTTAATGGAACATGACGGAAATAGCCAACTTCGAACGAAATATTTGATATAAGGGTGTAAATGTCAAGTTTGAAATGATAGAGACATTTTCAACAATATGTACAAACGATATATATAAAACTCAAATTTTTGGACAAGATTTGTTCTTTAAATTTACGAATCCCCCTTCTTCTAGAGAAGTTCTTATATATATATATATATATATATTACTAATTACCCATTTAAATCAAATAAATAATTGAAGAAATATAATATATTGGGGCCCTAGTCAACCTACGTAAAAACACAAGTGGAAATTAGAGCAGTACGATCCAAAACTAATAAAATTGAATAATACACTGAATTAATAATTTTTCATTAATACTTTAAATTAACCGTAATTATTACGCTAAAAACGCTCAAACTTGATGAAAGGAAGTCATTATGTTGAAATAACAAAACACTAACCTTCATTGTTGAAGAAGTATGACATTTCGTAAAAAACCACCGACAATTAACAACGCCACCACCATTAGAGACTCCAACCATGTGTGATACCATTAGAGACTTGAATGATGGGTGAAGAAAGCGACAACACCATTCTGACTTTGTTTAGATTTTTAGGAATTTTTTGTTCTTTGTATGTGTGTTGCGTACAGGGGCGGCCCCAGGGGGGTCAAGTGACCCTCCAACTTTTTGAGAATTTTTTTTATAATGTCATGTTTGGTATCAATTAAAATTCAAGTTTTAATTTAAATCAAAATTAATAATTAATTTTAATAACATATTTTATGGAATTCATAACTGTTTAACATTTATCGAAATTTACTAAAAATTTTATTTTAATCTCCACCAAACATGAGCAAAATCACAATAAATTTGATTTTTTCTTCTTTCTCTTGCTCTCTCTTTTACTCTTTTTCTCACGTCTCTTAACAAAATCTTAACCCTTCTAATTTTTTCTTATAATTTGTATATAATTTCTCTACAAATCTTCACTTTCCAATCAAATCTTCAAGTAATTAGAACCTAAATTTGCATTTTCTCCTATCAAACTGTATATATAAAATATGTCCGAACTCATTATATCCAATTTGACTTATATTTAATGAATTGTGTTTATTTGATTGATTATTAGTATTGAATATTAGTTATATATTTTTCCTTTCGATTACTTGAATTGATTGTTTGTATCAAATACATTATAAGATTTTTAAACGTAAATATATATTTTCTTGTGATGAACAAAACATTAATAAAATGGATGAAAATAATTAGCAAAATATTAATGAAGAAATAATTTTTAAATGAAATTCTGCATTGTCGTTAAGTATGAATCATTCAAAAATCAAGAACAAGATATTCGATTTGAATATGGTTTGATTGTGCCCCCTAACTCAAAATGTGTGTGTCCGTCCCTGGTTGTGTGTAATATGAATTTTCATAGCAGATCCTAATTTCTGATGGGTATATATATAGCATTGGTAGCCATTTTTATGGTTTTGGAATTTCATGTCATGCTGTTGTATTAATTCTTTTTTTTTCATCCTTATTAAAAATCTTTTGTGTTGTCATTACTAAATTTTATGGATCAATTTTGTTGCCAATTTGAGTGAACTTCATTTATGGACCCCTTTCTTGTGTTGAAATTCTACCTCATAAACAAAGCTTGTGCCAGTATCGTGTTTGTGGAGTTTTTTTTTTTTTGGAATGATACTCATGTCTCAGTTGCAAGTTAGTTCTGCATGTAGATTTTTTCTCTTTTTGTATTTTTTTTACAGTATGTCTAGTATAGACAAATTGGAAAACTGAATTTTGATGCCGAAAAAATGAGAGTTTGAAGGGTGTTTTTGGCATTTGATTTATTGGTTATGATTTTTGGAGTGGCTGCACATTGAGTGTTTTTCCAATTTGATTCAGTTGGCTTCTCTATTGCTCCAAAATGAAGATAACTAAAAAAATAAAATTACAAAGGTACTTTTCTCACCTTAGGATTTTTATTTCGGTGTTTTGATTTTCCATGTCATTTCTTTATTTGCTCTTTCTCTGTAATTTTTCTTTCTTATTGTCTGAAATATTCAAGGTTTGGTAATCTCTGCAGATTTTGCTATCAGTAGCCTAACAGTTTTGGTGAATCTTATTTGACACACATCATGCTTCCTGTGTTTTTGGTAGCAGTTGATGAAAATGCTGATTTCAAATTTTTCGTGTCCACTGTGATAAGAAGCAATCGTTTTTCTGAACAATTACCAATATTGGTATCTAATAGTAAATGTATCTTAGGCATTGTTTCTTATGATCTTATGTTTGCTTTTAATACTTTGATTTCCTGGTCTTTAGGTGCCATATATTTTCTGTCACTTTTTCAAGTGACAAACATAATTTTTTTTTTTTTAATAAAAGTGATATTATATGTTGACACTTAACTTTATACATTATTTTTTTCTTTCAAAAAACTTGTTATCTAGGGTATGTTTGATGGATATTATTGAGAAAATAATATATTTTAAATAGTGATATAATGAGAAATATGTGGTTAAGAAATAAGGAAAAAAATTGATATAATGGAAAATATTATTTTATTGAAGAATGTGTGGTTGAAAATGAGTTTTGAAATAATGTATTTTGAAATAATGTTTGTCAAACAGGAGCCTAATAAATAGGTTGGCCGAGTAGGTAGATGACGGTGATGGTAAATTAACTTAAAGATGCTTGGCGCTTTCATTGGTATTTTGTCGGTGAATTGATTTAAAGATACTTAGTGGTAAACGAAGAAAGAGGATGGACGATGATTGTGTCACTTTTTTCCATCACTTTGTTAAACTGATTTCAATGCTTTAATTGGTGTTTGACACTTTTTTTTTTTTTTTTATCATTTTTTTAGTGTTTCTCACTTTTTGAATTTTGTCACTTTTTAGCATATCACTTTTTTTTATGAATTTTGTAACTTATTTCTTAGGTGCCATATATTGACGCAAAGGTTGCCTCAACTCATGTATTGCCAGCCAGCTCTTGTAACTCATGGTTCTGACCAAAACTTGAATGTAAATTATGCCAGCATTGTAACGATTTTGTGCTTAATGGGAACAATAATACCATAGTCAGTTCTATTAGTAATGATGGATTGAATCAATTTTATGTAGGTATGTTTGGCACTTGAAATTGAATTTGCATAAAATGATATATTTTAAGGTTTTGATTGATATTTTGTCACTTTTTTTTTTTTTCATTTAAATAGCTTTTTACAATAATTTCACATTTTATTTTATTTTTTATTTCTTGTCTTTTTTGAGTGATAAACATCATTTTTTTTCTATTACTTTGTTGAACTGATTTCAATGATTTAATTGGTGTTTGACACTTTTGTTTTTTAATTTCTATCAATTTTTTTTATTGTTTCACTTTTTTAGCATATCACTTTTTTTGAATTTTGTAATTTGTTTTAGTGTTTGACACTTTTTCTCACTTTATTGAAATTTCTATTACTATTTTGAGTTACGAACATCACATTTTAATAAAAGTGACATTGTGTCACTTTTTTATTTTATTTTATTAAAAGATGACATTGTGTCACTTTTTTATTGACATCGTGAACTTGACACAATGTTACTTTTTAATAAAAAAAATTACTTAATTTTAAATAGATTTTTTTTTTTTTTTTTTTTTACTTTCAAAATACTTTTTATATGATTTTTCAAAATATCCCTAATTTTAGGAGTATTTTTGTAAGCTGCCATAAAAACAAGTGGGTCGATCTGCTTCGTTTATTGTGTAATCATGTGTTGGGCCTCTCTCCACAGTTGTTAGGAAAAATTCATAACTACAAGGTTTTAAGAATATAATTTCAAAATTAATAAACTCATAAAAAATCAAAAAAGTAGATGGTCACATTTGTGACATCATATAAATTTTGTGACCTGTAATTTTAATTAAAAATTTTACAATTACATACCACACAATTTATGTGTCACGGTTACATACTAAATCACAAATTAAAAAAGTTCACAGTTACATACCACGCAATTTATATGTCGCAGTGAAAAATTAAACAATTAATGTCACATTATATATTTAACCGATTCTAGTCACAAGTAAAAATCTTCTATTACAACATGCTTCAGATCTATTATCGTCAGATGTCCACCACCAACTCCATCGACCCTGATTATCCCAATTTTGGAGTTCGACCCGAGCTACTTTCCCAAGGAACATTTCCCTAATTTACCCTCCAATCATCGTGCCCTCCTCGGGTTATTTGCTTCCCGAGCTACTGGACCTTCCTCGGGACTCCTCTGCCAATACGGACTCTCCCACGTGTCAATGCTTATCCAAACCCAAGAGAGAGAATTATGCTGGTAACATGCTACCTTGTCTTGAATTGATTCTGCCATTGGAGTCTCATCTCTACCCAAACACCTGGGAACACAAAACCTACCATGTTGTAACTTTAATCATGATAGAAGTCTTAGGTATTCCAACATTCTTATCATTCCAAAGCACCACTCACCTCTATAAATACGTGATTTCGATCCATTATCAAGGTACGTTTCCATATATATTTTTCAGCATATATCTTCTCTATTTTTTCTCTGACTTAAGCATCGGAGGGGCGATGAGTACACACCTCGACGCCTTTGTTTCAGGTACCGGAAGATCTTGTTCGTACTCATTCTCAGTTGTCAAGCTCGGAATCAACGAGTACGACTTTTGGTACCATCATTGACACCGTCTGTGGGAAACGCAACCAAAAGCCATAGTTAACACACGTTCAGGTTTTCCTCAAGCAAGCTCATCCGCACCAGATCAACCACCCGTTGCGGAGCCTACAATTCATCAAGAAGAATCATCTGCAGTACCCACTGCCCAAGACTTCGAAGAACTTCGTCAACAAGTTGCAACGTTAACTCACTTGCTTAGCTAGATGAATGATCATCTGGCGCAGGAACGTTCGTCGGCATCGATGGTAGGACAGTAAGGAGGGTTTATAAATGATGCTCGTGCTTGGGATATTCGAGAACTTCGTGACAATGATAGATACGGGGCCTCGAGTGTACTCCCAGTAGCCTTGGCCTCGAGGTTGGTAACCATGGACTTAAGCGAACTGGCCAAGATCATATAGGATGGAATCACTCCTGGATTGCAGAAGAACACCTAGGAGATTACAGGATTTACCCCTAATACTCATTTCACACTGGAGTGCTCTCTTATCAACTCTCGGATAGGTTTAAGCTCCTCCGCATGAAAGAGTATGATGGAACAACTGATCCTATAACCATCTCAACGTATACATGGACGTCATGTATCTATATGTAGCATTAGATCCTGTGATGTGCAAGGTTTTCCCGCAAACCTTGACCAATGCTGCCAAGGATTGGTTCTCTACCTTAGAGCCCAAATCCATTGCTTTATTCTTTGACCTGGCCGAAAAGTTCTGTACTTTATGTGCCATAGTAAACGCATCAAGAAGATAGTCGTATCTCTTATGCAGCTCAGACAGGGACCGAATGAGTCCCTACGTAATTTCATGACGATGTTCAATAAGGAAGAAATTTAGATACCCGGCAATCTCCGCCCTCATGTATGCCATAAGGTGTGGGGCCTTCAAGATGTCTTTGTTCAAAAACTCGTCAAAGTTTGTGATCGAGCTACTTACTCGAGCACAAAAGGCAGCACGACTTTAATCCTCGTCCGGAAGTAAATAGGGGTAAGCAGAGGTAGGAGACATAGTCGACATCACTGACTCGTTTGAACACTTCAAGGTCAGATATTTTGATGGACATCAAGGATATGAAAGAGCTTAAATGGCTTTCGAGGATGCAGTCATCTCCAAAGGCTCGGGACAGGAGTAAGTATTGTGATTATCATCGGGATCATGGGCACAATGGAGAACTGTAAAGCCCTTTAGCGAGAGATTGAAGCTCTAATAAAAAGGGAATTCCTAAGCTTATACGTTAGTCATGACAAGCCCCCGAGGAACGATCGTTACAAGGGGAAAGGTCCAAAAGGAAGGGGTAATGGCAAGCCTACTGTGGGAACAATTAACATTATTTTTGGAGGAATAGCATCCGGAGGAGACTTGAACAGTAGGCGTAAACAATATACCAGACAGTATAACCGGAACTTGAGGACGATGCCTAGAGACATGAAAGAAATCACATTTAGGTCACAGGATTTGGAAGGCTTGTCACATCCGCATGATGATGAATTGGTCGTATAAGCAATTATAGCTAATTTTAAGGTGAAAAGGATTTTGGTTGATAATGGAAGCGTGGCCAACATACTTTCTCATGAGGCATACTCTAAGATAGGGATTTCGATCGATCAGCTAAAAGTCGTCCAAACCCCACTTCAAGGATTTGAAGGCGGTACAATCATTTTGGAAGATCTTGTTTGTACTCATTCTCAGTCGTCATGCTCGGAATATTGTTATATTACCAGTGTTTAGGGAATAAATTCCAACATCATGCAGATATCATCATCCGAACCCAATCCTGACCTTAGAGTAAGACTTGCTCATGTGGAAGAATTGGTAAAGGTCGAGCGCAATCCTAGTAAGAAGGTGACTATTGGTCGAGATCTTGATGCTAGCCTCATGATCGCGCTCATAAGTTGCATGTCCCGTAATATTGATGTGTTCGCGTGGAGTGTAGAGGATATGCTCGAGATAGACGCAAGTGTTGCAGTTCACAAACTAAATATCACGAACTAAGTTGATCAAGCAAAGGAAGAGGCACTTTACACCAGAACGCCGTGAGGTAATACGCGAGGAGGTTGATAAGCTAAACAGTGCTCGATTTATTCAGAAAGTTCAGTACCCCGACTGGCTCGTCAACAAAGTACTCATTAAGAAGGCCAACGACAAATGGAGAGTATGTATTGACTTTACAGATCTTAACAAAGCATGCCTAAATGACAGTTATTCCCTACCTCAGATCGACAACATTGTGGACATCATGTCGGGCCACAAATTGTACAGCTTTCTTGATGCTTTTTTGGATATCACCAAATCCTCATGGCCGAGGAGGATCATGAGAAATCATCATTTATGGCTGACTCGACCATATATTGTTATAGGATCATACCATTTGAGTTGAAGAATGCATGAGCAACTTATCAGAGATTGATCAACAAAATTTTTGCTATAATGATTGGAAGGAATATTGAGGCTTATGTGGATAACATGGTGGTCAAGAGTAAGCAAGCAGAGCAATATATTGCAGATCTTGAGGAAGTGTTTTCTACTCTTCGAGAATGTAACATGAAATTAAATCCAGCAAAGTGTGCCTTCGGAGTAGCCTCGGGTAAATTTTTGGGCTTCTTGATCACATACAAGGGAATTGAAGCAAATCCGGACAAAATACATGCACTGACATCCATGGAGTCCCCTAGGAACAAGAAAAAGGCTCAGAAACTGACATGTCGAGTTGCAGCCTTAAACAGGTTCATGTCTCGACCAGCAGATAGATGCTTCCCATTTTTCAAGGCTCCCAGGGAAAATCATAACTTTGAATGGACCGAAGATTGTGAGAGGGCGTTCCAGGAGCTTAATCAAACATTGGCAACCCCACTAGTTCTGACAAGGCCTGATCCTGGTGGATACTCTATTTAGGTACTTGGCAATCTCTCAGAATGCGGTAAGTGGTGTATTGGTGAAAGATGTGAACAAAGCTCAGCAGCCGATCTACTACGTGAGCAAGATGCTACTTGATGCGTAGACTAGGTATACATTGGACAAACAGCTAGCTCTTGCCTTTGTAACAGCATCACAAAAGTTGCGACAATATTTCCAATCTCACACTATTGTTTGCTCACTAATCAACCATTTAAACACATACTACAGAAGCCCGATGTATATGGAAGGCTATTAAAGTGGGCCTCGAACTTGGAGAATTTGACATTGAATTCAAGCGCTGACCCTCGGTTAAAGTACAGACCCTGGCCGATTTCATAGCAGAACTCATTCCAAGGCTTCGGGGGCTAGAGGGCAACCCAACCAGTAACGTCATGGACGTATGGAAAATATTTGTGGACGAAGCATCGAACTCCTCAGGATCGGGTACATGAGTCATATTCATTAGCCCAGACAGACGTACAAAAGTACAATGCACACTCCGATTTGAATTTGACGCTACAAACAATGAAGCAGAGTATGAAGCCGTTATAACTGCCCAAGAGCTTGCTATTAATCTTGAGCTTGAACACATAAAAATCTACTGCGATTCGCAACTGGTAGTCGGAAAAATTTATGGAATTTTTGAAAGAAAGGATGAGAAGATGAGCCTATATTGCCTGAGAATTCATGACCTTCAAAAACAGTTCAGCAGTTGTGAAATTATAAAGATTTCCTAAATCGAAAATTGTAAGGCTGATATCTTGTCTTAGCTCGTCTTCATGGGGATTGATGGTCTTGATAGGACAGTCTATGTAAAATTTGTAATAGAACCAAGCATTAGCCATGCACCCTCCATCATGGATATTGAACATGAGCCGTGCAGGATGGACCTAAAGTTGATTTCATAATTAACGAGAATTTGTCGAATGATCCGCGGATGGCAAGGAGCATTCGAGCTCGGGCACCAAGGTATTGTATGATTAGGGGAGTTTTATTTCATCGGAGCTTCACTCTTCGATACTTTCGATGCCTCAAACTTTCAGAAGCGGCCCAAGCTTTAATAGAAGTCCACGAAGTTATATGCGGGAACCATTTAGGAGCTCGGGCCCTAACCTTTAAACTTATAAGATATGGATATTACTGGCCTACCATGAAGAAGGATGTCATGTACTACATTAAGAAATGTAACAAGTGTCAAAGTTTTGGCAATATCATACATTCTCCTACCGAGGAACTCACCTCCATACATACCGCGACCTTGTTTGAGCAATGGGGTGTCGACATCCTCGATCCTTTTCCACTTGCCCGTGGACAATTGAAGTTTGTCGTCGTAGCAGTTGAATACTTTACTAAGTGGGTCGAGGCCGAGCCCTGGCCACCATTTCAGAGCCCTAGTTGAGGTTGTTCGCCTGGAAATCCATCATTTGTAGGTTCTGCATACCCAATGTCCTCATAATCGACAACGGACGACAATTTGATAACTAACAGTTCATAAGCTTTTGCACCAACTTGGGGATTGACCACCGCCTTACATGAGTTGTGCATCCTTAGAGTAATGGCCTTCCTGAGGTCATGAATCGAATTATCTAGTAGGATCTCAGGATAATGCTCGAGGAAGCTAGATGAGCATGGTTGGAGGAGCTACCTTCTATACTTTGGATGTATAGGACATCCTATAAAACTGCAATTGGGGGGACCCCTTTTATGTTGGCATTTGGGATAGAAGCAACTCTTCCGATTGAGACCAAACTGTCAAGCCTCATGAGACTTGAGCCCATAGCCGAGGAGCACACAACAGATTACCTTGACCTCCTTGAGGAAGTAAGGGAACAAGCCTCAATAAGGGTTGCATCTTACCAGAACAGAACAGCCAAACACCTCAACAACAGGGTAAAATCCAGAAAGTTCAGGGTTTGAGATCTTTTATTGAGGAGGGCCTAAGCTGTGGGTCATGCCCCAGGCAAGCTAGGGGCCATTTGGGAAGGACCCTTTGAACTCATAATACAAGTTCACAAAGGATCAGACAACCTAAGAGACACTTCAGAAAGATCAGTCGTCAGGCCTTGAAATGCTGATAATCTGAAGATTTATTACAAGTAGTTTATTTTCACATTTACTTAGTAATTTTTTCCTTTTATTTTTTAGTTTGTCGGGCTTGCATGCCCAATATCTTTTAATTCTCCATTTGTCAGTCCTGCATGCCCACGCTTGATGTTTAGAGGACTTTACTTGAATAAATAGAGTCGGGATTTCATCTCAATACAATGTTCTTAATCCCAAACGACCTCAAAGCTTTACCCCGAGCAAGCACCTCAAAGCCTTGCTACTGAGCGAACACATCAAAGCTTTGCTACCGAGCATGCACCTCAAAGCCTTGCCACTGAGCAAACACCTCAACGCCTTGCTACTGAGCAAACACATCAAAGCTTTGCTACTGAGCATGCACCTTAAAGCCTTGCCACTGAGCAAACACATCAAAGCCTTGCCCCGAGCAAGCACATCAAACCCTCACCTACCTCGAGCACCATATTTTGAAACTCGAGCTTACAGTTTAACAAAAGAAGCATATACTCCTCATGGTACAATAGCTCAGACATAGTCACCAAACTTTTGACAGCTTTGAGTTTTTACCTTCTCGAGTTTCGAACTTTATTAATTGAAATAAGGTTGCTCGAGATTTAATGATTAACTATCCTCGAGTTTCAAACTTGAAGTAAGGGTGCTCGAGATCTACTACTTAACTTTCTTCGAAGTTTCAAACTTGAAGTAAGGGTGCTCGAGATTTACTACTTAACTCTCCTCGAGTTTCAAACTCTATTAATTGAATTAAGGGTACTCGAGATTTACTGCTTAACTCTCCTCTAGTTTCAAACTTTATTAATTGAAGTAACTGTGCTCGAGATTTACTGTTTAACTCTCTACGAAGTTTCAAACTTGAAAGTAAGGATGCTCGAGATTACTGCCTAACTTTCCTTGAGTTTCAAACTTTGTTAATTGAGGTATGTTGCTCGAGATCTACTGTTCAATGTACCTCGAGCTTTATTACTTCATTAATTAAAATAAATATTCTTCTAAGTCTCAAATTGTGAACTTGTAAAGTTGTTCGGGAATATGAGCTCGATGGTCCTCGAGTTTAAAACTTTGTGAATCTAATACAAATTCTTGGGAATTATACTTCAATATTCCTCGAACTTAGGTTCCTCAAGTTTAGAACATTATTAATTAAAATGATGTTGCTCGAGATTATATGGTTTGACAAGTAATAAAAACCAAAATTAAAATAACAAGTGCGCATACATGAACAATATCCAAGTCCATGATCGAGCAATACATAACAAAAAGTTCATACAAAGATATCCGAGCCCTTCGTCGGGCAATATACTTGACAAAAGATTCAAAATGTTAAAGCAAGGCCTAATCTTGGTTGTTGTTCTCCGGGGGCCTACAAACTTCTGATTCGTCAATAGCGTCATCCTTGTCCTCGAGCATCGTACCTTCGGACAATGACAACTCGAGCCCGTCCACCACCTCTAGCTCCAACGTCAATTCTTCGGTATTAACCTCGAGAAATCTGGAATAGAGGTATGCTCGGGCTTACTTGAAAGCATAGCTATATAAACCTAGGGCATACTCCCCATCATCGCCAGGAACTCATCCAACTTCTTAAAGTCCTCGACAGCCTTAACCCAGGCTTCTTCAAGTCTGGCCTCCAACACCTTTGTCCTACACTCAAGTTCGAGCCTGGTTCCCTCAGTCAAGTCCTTCGCTAGCATGACCTCCTCAGAGGCTCATCTCAAGCTCGCCCAAGCGACACATAGAGCTAAAAATTCTCTTTTGATCGACGGTTACTCTCAGCCTTGAGTTCAACTATGTGTTTAACTCGTCTGTCAAGCTCTTCCTCAAGCAAAGCAACCTTCCTGACCTCCATTTCTCCCTTTAGGGCTAGAGCTCAAGCCACGGTCAAAGCCTTCACACGATAAGCAAAAGTTAGTGATCGGGATCTTAGCATGTAAAAAATTTGTACAATATAAGGATCGATGTTACCATGAAGGTCAAGGCCTCGACCTTCATCATTCCCTCAGTCATGCTAATTTTTTCCCCTCTGTACTTCTCAAGGAGTTCAGGAACGAGCGTGCATTTCTTGACTTTTGTGGTCGAGGATGTTTGTTGGTGGATCTCGTTGTCAAGGTCAACGACAATTGGAGTGCCTCCAGGAGTACGAGCTTGACGAGTTATTGTTCGTGGCAACTCGGCCTGAAGGACAGGGGCATCAGTTACAACCCCAGAACATTTCCCGAGTCTCCTCTTCGGCTGTTCAGGCGTTATGTTCTGAGGACATTTTTTTACCTTTCTTCCCGACCTGTTTAACGGGAGCACTCTTTGGTTTTTGCTGCACTGCTCGACAAAGGTCGGAGGGGTCGAATGCCATCTCGAGCGCTGAAAAAATAAAAATACATACAAGTTATTAGAATGAGGATGTAACAGGTTGAACAATTAAAGTCACATTAAAGATGCTCGCTCCTATCCTCAATGCCCTTGACATTTGCTAGATCGAGGACGTCATCCCTGAGGAGATCATCCATGCTATACGCTAGAGGCTTGAGCTGCGCCATACACTGCCTATCCTTTTCTAAAACCTTGAAATATGCATCGCCCTCGTTAAAGCGCTCGTTACTCAAGACAGACCATCGAGGACTGAAAGGGTGATCGGTGTCTTGGGGTTGAATAAAAAAAACATTTAGATTTCCATCCCTTTAGAGAGCTTGGCATTTTAGGGACTTTGAATTCTCCTCGGGAAGATAAATAAACATAACAGTTATAGCCGGTAGAGACTTCAGCTTGAAGACCATCATGAGCAAGTCAAGCCTCAGGACAATAGACAATTACCTACAGGCTATGAAAAAGTAGACAAGCATCTTCCATCCATTAGGAACTAGTTGCCCAAGGTACATTTCGTGCTCGACCAAAAACTCAAGGAAGAAAGGATGGAGGGGATACCTAAATCCCCCCATCAGCACCTCCTTATAAACGGCTATCTCACCTTCTGAGCACTAGTGACCCTATCCTTAAGCCCAGGAAGACGGACATCGCACGAGGGCATTACCACAAACTCTCGAGCTATTCCTATTACCCTGTGCTCCTTATATCTACTACCTAGATCGGGAAAGGAAATGGTAGGGTGGCTGTCGATGGGGATGGCAAAGGGAATTATGGAATGATCTACCTCAGTCCTGGAGCTCGAGCCTGAAGAACTACTATTGCTACCGGACATTTTATAAAAAAAAAACTTAAATAAACTAAAGGGCATGAGCTCTTACCTTAAAGCGTAAACCCCGAGGTGGTCCGAGGATGGTTTGGAGAGTGTAATCATTAGCTCGAATATCGTGGCCACGTGGCACGCGGACAAGTGCCTAGTGGCTCCCCGTTCCATAGCTGTTCAGTCCCCTTCAAGGGCTTCTTAGTCCCATTCAAGGGTTGACAGTCCCAATGCGACAGGTCGACCAACTCTCAATTCGACTCTACAATAGCACGACAACCCCATTGTCATAGTTATCCCTCCAGTCTGCTCGAGCTCAGTTAAAGATGGACTTGCCCACCAGGCTACAAAGTGCATCACATCCTAGAATCTCGAGCATGAGGCTCTAGCATGGATGCACAGGGGCAACTGATTATCCCAGTTTTGGAGTTCGACCCGAGCTACTTTCCCGATGAGCATTTCTCCAATTTGGCCTCCAATCATCATGCCCTCTTTGGGTTATTCTCCTCGGGTTTATCGCTTCCCAAGCTACTGGACCTTCCTCGGGAGTCCTATGCCAATACGGACTCTCCCATGTGTTAATGCTTATCCAAACCTAAAAGAGAGAATTCTGCTGGTAACACGCTATCTCGTCCTGAATGGATTCTGCCATTGGAGTCCCATCTCTACCCGAACGCTTGGGAACACAAAACCTACCATGTTGCAACTTTAATCATTATAGAAGTCCTAGGTATTCCAACATTCTTATCATTCCAAAGCACCACTCACCTCTATAAATACATGATTCTAAGCCATTATCAAGGTACGTTTCCATATATATTTTTCAGCAGATATTTTCTTTCTGACTTAAGCATCGGATGGGCGACGAGGACACACCTGACGCCTTTGTTTCAGGTATCGAAAGATCTTGTTCGTGCTCATTCTCAGTCATTAAGTTCGGAATCAAGAGGTATGCCTTTTGGTAGCATCGACTCGTTCTAACCTTCCACTACCACCTTCTTTGGCATTGCCCTAAACTGCCTCTACGATCGCCTCCTCGCCTTCGTTCACTGTCCTCAAATCTACAACCACTATAAATTTAACACACATTTTTGGCATTTTGAGTGCTTTCATTGAAAATTCTGAGAACCGTTAAAACATGAAAAATAAGTGCTTAAATAAAATTCTAAAAATTAAAAAGTTGGAAAATTATTAATTTCTTTTAAAAATAACATCTAAAATACTAAAATTCTAAAAAATAAGAATTAATCTAGTGGTACACCACTATTTACACAAGGGTGTCCATAATTGACACTCGGCTCTGGCACCCCACCAATAAGAGAGTGTCGGGTGTCCATTATGGACACCCTTGTATAAGTGGTGATGTACTACTAGCACTACCAAAAAAATAAAATAACAATAAAAAATTTGGAAAAAAATAAAATTATAAAAAATTGTATTAATTATAAAAAAAATAAAAATATTTGAAGCTCTTAATGATTGTTTACACAAAGATTCTAAAAGAAAAGTATTTAAATTAACACATATTCAAAATATTTTTATTCTACATCATTTTAATTTTAATTTTTTATATTTTGAACTCAATTTATTATTTATTTTTATTTTACTTTTGTAGCGAGAAAAAATATTCTGAAATTTACCAACTTAAAAATGTATGTATAACTTGATACTATATTAATTTAAAATTGTTACTGAATAGTGAAATTTTATTGAATAAAATGCCATAAAATATATATTTTTTAAATTTTATATCAAACGTGTTTTCTAATTTTCTATTTTGAGATATAAATTTTCAAAATGACAAATCAAACCCATTTTAGTAATATTAAAACAAGCCCTCGAAACAAAAAGCTTAAAATGAATTTAAAACTCAAAATTGCAACACAAACTAAAATCACAAATATTTTGGTGGATTTTAGACATTTTGACTCTAATTATGATAACAATAATGTCATATAGTACAAATGATGCTAAAACGCTAGTTTACGTGACATATATGTGATTAATTTAATTCTATTTTTTATTTAGTAACGTTAGTGCCATCTAGGATTTTAGATCGGTGCTGTAATACCAGTGATGCTAAATAAGATTACTCTTATGGTAAGTCACCAGTGGCGGATCCATGATTATGGTTCAGTAGGGACACTATAAATTACATAAAAAAATAATTTTAAATTAGACAACGACGATAATAGTCAAAACGTAATAGATTTTTACAATGGTTCCTTACAGCTTCTTATACTTTGAAAACTTTGTTTAAAAGTCTCGTTATCAATTTCATTAAAGGTGTGTTTGAGCCACATTATTTTGGAAAAATGTGTGATTAAAAAAGAAGGAAATGTAAAATATTATTTTATTGAAGAATGTGTGGTTGAAAATGAGTAGAAGAATGAAAATGAAAATTTTAATGTGTACCAAACAGAAGGTAAATACATCTTTTTCAACATACATAATTAAGCTATCATTCATCAATTGAAATCCAATTTGATGTAAAACTAATACAATTGAGAGAGAGAGAGAGAGAGAGAGAGAGAGAGAGAGAGAGAGAGAGAGAGAGAGTCTTCTTCAATCTGTCCTTCCAAAATATCGTAATTGGAATCGTAGGGATTTGAGAATTGGAACCGCAAGGGTTATTGGGGGAAGGGAAGTACGAAAGTGGGAAATTGGAATTATGTGGACTTTTTTTTTCCTGTCAAGATATATTTTGTTGGGTTTGGGTTAAAAATTATGAAAATAATTTTTTTTTTTCAATGTAAAAAATTAAGGGTCTAATGGGTTAAAAATTATGATAAGTATCATGTGGAAAGGTGTCAAAGTTAATGTAAACAATAATGTACATGTAGCATATTACAATTAATTTTGAGCAGATCACATTTTTATTTCTCAAATGTCGTTGCAGCTGCCTTTTGCACCGTCGCCACTACCATGCTCCGTCAGCCCCTTTCACCATCCTACAAAATCTTAAAATCTCGTACATAGCACTGGTCCAGGTGAAAAACTGAATATGAAGGAAAGCTGAATTTTACAAAAAAGGATTAAACGAAAGTACAAATGTTGCACTGGACTTCGAAATTTTAAATTTAACTTGGAAAAGTTGAGATTATGATAAAAAAAGTAGGTGATTGAGTAGTTTCTTACAACTTGATTTTTGATATACCAGATTTTTAAAATTAAATATTAAAAAGTAGGGTTTTATGTAATTTTTCCTTTTTTTTTTTTTTTTTTTTCTTTTTTCATATGATCCTAAGTTCAATTATTATTTTTAGGAGCAACTATGTTAATCTACCATTTTCATGTATCTTTAATACTTTTTAAAATTTTCAAAATTTCAATAGGGATATATTGGATGAATATAATTTTTTTAATTTTTTTTTTTTAAATAATGATAGATTTAGAGTATGATATATAAGAATATCAGTTCAAAATAACACTTGAAAATAGCGACCCCTTTATTTATTTGAGATAAATTTTGAGTGATAGTATGTATGTTCGTTTATAATTCTCAGTGGTTCAATGCTTTTAAAATCCCACACCGTATAATCTGAGAGGAAATAGTTGAAAATACCCGGGTGACCCGGCCCATTTTCCAAAATAGCCGTTGACCAGTATTTTTTTTTTTTAAAAAAGGAAAAAACTAATGAAACTTAAAAGTCAAGCATTTTCCCATTTTTACCCTCACACGTGACTTGGAAGAGGAGAAAAAAAATATTCACCAATGAGGAGCAAGATTGACGACCAAAAAACCGACAAAAATTCAGTAATTTGATTACAAAGCATGATTGAAATCATTAAATAAATAAAACAAGTTTTCAAATTTTTGTTGATTATCTTTGAAGAAATTGTTGTAGATATTTTATTAAGGATGAAATGTGATTTGGGTGAGTTTTGGAAGGTGGAGATCGTTGAAAATGGCATTTTCCGACGATTCTGCATAAGAAAGACGACTCCCCTATTTGCGTCTGGACCCAAGTAGCGGATGCCCCCAGAGTCTGGGGGCCCAGACTCTGGGCCCCAAAGTCTGGGGGCACTGTGGGCATCTGGGCCCAGATGCCCCCAGAGTCTGGGCCCCAGACTCTGGGCCCCAAAGTCTGGGGGCACTTGGGGGGCTCCCAGACTTTGGGCATCGGGGCCCCCAGATGCCAGATGGGGGCACTCTGGGGGCCCAAATGCCCATCTGGGTTCAGATGGTTTTTTTTTTTCCTTTTTTTTTTTCATATTATTTTATATAAATATTATATATACTACATATTTCATTTAAAATTAATTTCTAATTTTATTATTTAATATTAATTATAGTTTAATTTTGTCGTGAATTTTTAATTATTTATTTAATATTTAATTTAAATAAAAAATTAAATTTATTTTGTAAACAACTTGAAAAATTCACGAAAAAAGAGTTTGTAAAATATAATAAATTATTAAATATTCGTTTATTTATTTAATATTCTATTAATTATAATTAATATTTATAAACAATTATAATTTATTTTTTTACAATGAAATATTAAGTAAACAATTAAAATTTTTATTTTAAATTACTTATTTAATTTGTGTACAAAGAATAAAAATGAACAATTAAATAAATGATTTCATTCAATTTTTTATTTAATTTGTATATTTTAATAGTTTGTCTAATTTTTAGTTATAAAAAAAGAGTTTATTTAAAAATGAAATATTATTTAATCACGAATAATAAAATATTAAATAAACAAAATAAATTGTTTAGTTAAATTTTATATTTTGATTGTTTGTTTAATATTTTATTAATAATAATTAAATATTATATAAACAATTAAAATAAGAAATTTAATTATAAATTTTTCTTTTACAACGAAATATTAAGTGAACAAGTAAAATATTTATTTTAAATTACTTATTGAAATTGTTTATAAAATATTAAATGAACAATTAAAATAAATTATTTATTTTAATAGTTTATTTAATTTGTTCATTTTAATAGTTTGATTACTATTTAGTTACAAGAAATAATTTCTTTCAAAGTAAAATATTTATAAATAATAAATAAACAAAATAAATTGTTTCTTTGAATTGTTTGTTTAAATTTTATTTTTCAAGTATTTATTTAATATTCTATTAAGTATAAATTAATATTCAATTAACAATTAAAATAATAAATAATGAAATATTCAATTAAAAATTAAAATTAAAATAATAAAATTTTATTTAGTTGTAAATAAAAAAATATTCAATATTCAATTGTTTATTTAATATTTTATTAATTATAATTAAATATTATATAAAATATTCAATTAACAATTAAAATAAGAAATAATGAGATAATCAATTAACAATTAAAATAATAAATACTAAATTATTATTTAGTTATAAATAATAAAATAGTAAATAGTCGATTGTTTATTTAATAATCTATTAATTTCAATAAACTATTACATAAACGATAAATAATTTATTAATCAATTAACAATTAAAAAAATAAATAATTAAATATTATTTAGTTATAAATACTAAAATATTATTTAGTTATAAATAATAAAATAGTAAATATTCGATTGTTTATTTAATAAACTATTAATTTCAATAAACTATTACATAAACGATAAATAATTTATTATTCAATTAAAAATTAAATTAGGAAATAATGAATTAATCAATTAACAATTAAGATAATAAATTTAATTATATTTAAATATTATATAAACAAATAATAAAATATTAAATAAATAAAATAAATTGTTTCTTTGAATTGTGTATTTAAATTTTATATTTCGATTATTTATTTAATATTCTATTAATTATAATTAAGTATTATATAAATAATTAAAATAAGGAAATGAATTGTAAATTCTTTTTTTACAATGATATGTCAAGTAAACAATTAAAATATTTATTTTAAATTACTTATTTAATTTATTTATAAAGCATTAAATAAACGATTAAAGTAAACTAAGCCATTATAATTTTAAGAAAAGATCAATTAAGTCCTAAAAGAGTTATAGAACTGCAATTATGTAGTGAATATACTGTTGTAATAATAGAATTTCATTAGTGGAGTATGAGATAATGAATTATGTAAGAGGCCAATAATCGAGCCTCATGAGTTGTATAAATAAAAGTCTTTGGGTTAAGATGGAGGCAGAATGAGTTAGAAAAATACTTGAGCTCTCAGACTCTAAGAAAATCAAAATATTTTTGTCTTTTGATATAATTCTTGTACCAATTTCAGAATATCAATAATATTCAATTTCTTTTATAGAAGAACGAGTTTCTAAATTTCCATTCTCATAGATTCTTGATAGATCTAAGAAGAAACTTCTTCTTATTTTAACAACCAATACAGTTTTTATTTAATCCAAATCTAGGGAATTGTCCTTGGAAACGATACAGTGAAGGCAAGAAGTTGAAATAGAAAAGATCTCGTTAAGGTAAGAGGTCGTTGAAGGGAACAATTTGCATATTCAGAGTCTGAAGGTCACTCGATTCTAAGAATAAAGATCCAAATCAATTATCACATTTTTCATCCAATAAAAATTGCATTTTCATAATTTATTGGCTTCCAAGTGTTCTAAGTACACTTGTATTTTGGTTTAAGATGCAATGAACGAACGCGATGGAAATTAGAAGAAAAGAGCGAAAAAGACCAATATGAAGGAAAGTGATAGTTCAGGGACTAAGTGAAAATATTATAAACTTGTTTCTAACCTTATGATGAAGATTTGAGAGTGTTGGAGATTAATTGGATGAAGAAATGAGTCAAATGGATGAAATATAGCCAAAACATTATCATATATCAACTTTCAAGCTGAAAAGTTTTGCACCGATTTTCAGCTTCATATTGAGACCATTTTTTGACATGGAAAAAAATCGAATTCGAAGATGGTATCTGAAGCAAAGTTGTAGCCCTTTGAGTTAGCTTTTCAACGCATTTTGAATTACCTTAATCGGATATTAGGAGAGAAAGTTATGGCCTAAAAACGCTGTCAAGCGCACCCTTCCCAAACTGTCCGGACGAGTGGGCCGTCCGGGCCCGGACTCGAACGTCCGGACCCGGACGTCCGGGTCCGGGTCCGGGTCCGGACGTCCGGGCCCGGACGTCTAAGTTTTGGCATTTTACATACGTAAATTTGTCTGTAATTATACATGTAGATAAAAAAATTTTCTCGTTTTTGTTAAAAATGATTTTAGATCCATTTAAAATTATAAATTTTTTATATATCTATATTGAAATAAAATTTAAATATTAAAAAAATTTACTGATTTAACCGAAGCGAATTTAAAAATACGTAAACCAATTCCACTGATTGTTGTAAATAATATCTTCTTGTATAGCGTTTGATAAATTTATCTATTTTCAAGTTTGAAGCAAATAAAAAATCAAACAATTTTTATCTGTGTTGGAGTAAATATACAAAGAAAGTGATTTTGTTTTTAAATTTAATTGGGAATGTTTGGAATTCTTTATAAGTTAAAAAGGATATTTTTGTCTTTTAAACAATACCACATTTACGTAATTGTATAACATTTTAAGGATATTTTTGTCTTTTAAGTTTTGGACGGCTATTGTGGTGAATGTAAAGAAAAATTGGGTAAACTGACAAAAGACACGTTTGACAAGGGTAATTTAAAAAGTACCCCATAATCTGAAACCTGCTCATTCACCAATTCAAAATAAAAAGAGAAATAGAGGTATGACAATGGCCTTGGGGGATGAGGAGTATCTAAAGGACATAGTGAGGGATTGCAGAGACCTTAGAGCCCTCATTTCTTCCAGCAAAAATTGTGCCCCCATTATGCTTGTTATTATTGAAACCACTTGTTACGACACCAATTATTAGATTGAGATGTTGAAGTTATATGACAAAATAATAAAATATTTGATCAAGAATAAAAGAAGATAAAAATATGACATAGGAATTAGGAGATTTTATTGATTCAAGAATAATGGAGAAAATAGAAAAATATTACAATGATCCTAAAAACTAGTAATCATAAATCTCACACTTATTAAATTGTATAGAAGAGCCTAATATTTATTAAAAACATATAGGGGACGTCCAAACTTTTTTGGTAGAATTGTTGATGAAGTAAAATGCCAAAAATCCGAGTCCAAAACGAAGTAGGAGAATAAAACGCGAAAAACTCGAACAGTAAAGGTTGCGTTGGGGCGCCCATGCCGGCGCCGTCTTCAAGTCTAATACTAATTTACAACTCCTAATAAGCTTTCAAAATAGAACTTCAACTTAACATAAGACTACAATAGCAATCCAAAATGAATTCTCATTGACGTGCACTTCCATTAGAATTCTTCAATTACTTCAAACAAGGAATTCATGTCACGCTCAAATTCTAACAATGCTTTTCTTAGCGTAAACCCGAACCTCTCTCATGTCTCATTTCATATGCATTTTTCTACGTATCAACTGATTATGAGTTCCACACAGTTTTGAAAAGTCCTGCCGATGAGTGATATTTCACTCATGATATCAGTGCCATTAAACTTGTTATTTGGTTAATTCTTATGAGTTGTTGATGTTTTAATGCGTGATTTTGATGTTGTGATATAGGTTGATGAGAATGAAGAAAGAAGTTAAAGGGATCAAATATAATCAAAGTCTGATCATACATCAATTTTCAACCAAGAAAGTTGTGCTCCAGATTCGTAGTCTCATATTGAGACTCACTTTTGACACAGTAAACTATCGAATTGGAGGATGATGTCTGAAGCAAAATTGTAGCCCTTTGAGTTATCTTTCCAACGCATCTTGAATTATCTCAATCGGACATCAGGAGACAAAGTTATGATAAAAACACTGAAAGATGCGCAGTGCAGTCGTTTTTCACCCGAAGGCACAGGCGCTCCCGCGCCGGCATAGGCGCCCCCGCGCCTCTGAAAGCTTCAGAATTAATTTTTAAACTGAAAGCAAGGGCGCAAAACAGGCGTCCCTGCTTTGCGGCGACGCCATATGCCAAATACGCCCTAAAAATGATGGATTTAAAGAGAGGACTATAAATACGGCTGTGGAGGTTCCAAAAAAGGACTTTTGGGGAAGAGAAAACCGGCAGCCACATCAAGGAGAAGACCATTGGAGATTGAGGAATCCACAATCAAAGAATTTTTCTTATTTTATATTAATCTTCTCTCTTTTATCAATGTTTAAGAATATGAATTGTATTTTCTTTTATATTTTCATGGAGTAATCTAATTTTCTAGAGATACAATGTAGCCAATACTAGATATTATGCTTTGATCATTTAATTATCTATTTCAAGAGTTATTCAGATGGTTTATTTGTGTTTATCTATTTTTAATGCTTTCGAATGCTTGATCACCATTTAAATGATATGGAATTGAGATTTACTATCGAGAGAAGGAATTCTAAATAGTGACCATTGATAAACACAACCTAGGAAATTATAGAGTTCGAGAGGCCTATGAAATCCTTTGCAGTCATTAAGAGAACCAAATATCTAAATGTACTTTATTATCTTAATTTTAGATGGAGACTCAAAATTAGGGTTTTAAGAGTAATTCTCAATTCACCATCGAGATAAAGGATTAAGATAATTTTGGGTTCTTAACTAATAAACCATAAGAATAAATTAAGGAATAGTTAGATGATCAAAGCATAATTGATAGTTAGGTGAAATTGGATCTCTAGAGTTTAATCCCATTGGTATTAATTTTGTGTAATTGCGTTATTAATTTATTAAATTAGTTTAGTAAGTTAATTCACTCGAATATTTTGATTTTCTAGATAAAATCAAGGTTATTACAATTACAAGAATTATTAGGATTTGATATCAATCTCTGTGGAAAACAATACTCTACTCTCACTATAATAAAACTTGACACCGTACACTTGCGATTGGAAAACCACTCATCACCTGCCATGTGAGTTTATTAGCCTTGTTTGTAACAATGAACCCAAAGGAATTGTATATTTGTTCTCTACGATCACTCTATATAACCAGCAGCTTTCCGGCCCTTAAATCAGGAATAAGCCAATTCCTTTGTTTTCTTGAGGATCATAGGACTAAACCTGGGGTCAGGTGGGCGTTTGCTTGCTGATATGCATTCAAATACATAATTCTTCAAGTTTGGAGATTTTCAATAGAATTCTCTATGCAATGACAGCCGTATTGATGAATTTTTGTTTGTTGTTTGCTGAACAAAAAGGGAAGAAAATTTCTTCCATTCATTCTTCAGAAATTACAGTCAGTGGGAGCAAGCTGGGATTCACGATTAACCATAAAGAAAATAAAATATTGGCAAAAACTGCAGCAACTCACTTACTTTACTTGTAGCTGCTATTAATAAACAGAAGAGACAATTAACTACATATTTGTCCTTCCTATTTCTATATCTATTTCATTGGAGATAACATCTATCTTCCTATTTCTTCTGTATATATCTTTAAACAACCCCCATCTCTTCTCTTAAGAGATTGAGTTATTTGATGTATTAATTCTTTAAATTCACCATCGGAGATTTTGTTCATGTCCATACCCAGAGATGAATTATTCTTACATACTTCCCGCTTCAATACTAAAAGGTTCATAAGCTTTAGTAGCTACTATTTGGTGTAAATATTGAATTCAGTAAGGTAAACACAAAAAATCTTATTCCTGCCAGAACAGTTCCATAATCGTCAAAGTTTGTAGCAAGTTCACAAAGACGAATTCTGTCCAATTTCGCAGTCAAAAAAATGTATTAATTCTGTCATCATTTCATCTTTGCAAAAGGCCGAGCAGACTTGCAAGTTACTCTTTTGCAGAGAAATAACTGAAGAATGTAGATTTTACCCTTAAGCTGAAACTCACAATAATTCCCATGTCAACAACTTCAATCAAGAAATTATAAGACTATATCAACTTAACTTTGTGAGTATAGACTAATACTGATTTTGATACCGCAATCATGAATTTGCATAGTTTTCAAATTTTAAGGTCACGAATTATTTTACTATTTACTATTTTCTATGTGTGTCCACTACAATTTTCTATATATGATGAACCATACTTGTAGATTCTTCATTTAATTCCCACTTTCGGTTAAAATACTACAGTATGTCCTAGCAAAATTAATTTCTAGAAATCCCAAATTAAGATCTACTTATAATAAATAGATAGAGATTTAGTTTCATTAGTAAGTTTTGCAGTTCAACATATTATACAAATATACTGACATGTGAACTAACACTAAAACTCGGCATATGTAATTACATGCTTGATATACATGTAGAAGAAAAATATTAGAAGCTAGTACTTCAAGAATTAAATCACTATTCTATTCTATACATCAAAACTGCGCATGAGCTTATTTATTTTGTTATTTTTTTTTTCTCTATTTTAATACCTTTTTCTTATTTCTATGTATATAACCACCAGTACTTGAGCAGTTCAAAGGTTTATGGTCAAAGTATTCTCTTAGTTAAGGAAAGGATGGTGGAAACCATGAGTTTACAGTCAATTGGTTTTGTAAGATAAGCATCCATACCGACTTCCAAGCATTTTGCTTCATCTGAAGACATGGCATGAGCGGTCAGTGCAACAATCGGGATATGCAAACCAGTTCCCGATTCTAATTTTCTGATAGCCCTTGTTGCTTCATAGCCGTCCATCTTTGGCATCTGCAATTCAAAAAGGTTGTAAAATTTGATTCTAGTGCAAACACTCGACAATAAACTACATAAAATTAAATTCAATACATGATAGTCAAGGTAGGAAGACGAGTATATGAAGATTACTACTTCATGTTGAACTATCTCATGGGAAAGTTTAAATTGTTAAGAGTACACATTTATTTATATAATTTAGTCTTCAACACTTCCGCACTGTCACGTGCAGACCAAATTCATTTTTTCATCAAGAGTTGACACGTTAACAATTTTCCAGAAATAGGTAAAGGCGAGACTTTAATTGGGGACCCCTCCTTGCTCTAACGCCTTTTGAAACGTTTCATCTAAGAGCTTAAGCTGATATAGAGGGAACACATTTATTTATTTAAATTGGTTTTCATAACCTTACAACTTCTATAGAGATGGAAGGTTCAAAAAAAAAAAAAAAAAAGTTATCTTGCAAACATAAATTTAAAGCGAAAAACATCATTAATACTACAGTTTATAAACTTACTTGACAATCCATTAAGATCAAGTCATATGGCAATGTTTCTGTTTGAGTGGTTCTCAAATTGCTGTCAACCAAGAGGGATTCCTTTATATACTCATTTGAATGAGTTGAGTACTGCAGAGCATCAATTACCTGGATTCCATCTCCTACAACAACAACTTTAGCCCCCATTTTTTCCAGCATTATGGTTGCAACTCTCTGGAGTACTGGCGTATCTTCTGCAAGAAGTATGCATAGACCCTCAAGAGATTTTCGTTCATTCACTACCTTATATGAACATGCACTACCTTTATCTTCAGCACGAGATCTAGTCCCGTGTTTTTCTTTATTTCTTCTTTGACCTAGACCATCCATGTCAGAATCATCCTCTTCTAAATTTGCTCGAGTTAGATCAGAAGAAGAGCCGTTACTACATATAAAGTGTTGCATGGAAAGTGCCTCAGAGAATTGTTCACTGCTTTTTTCTGCACCATGAAGTGCACTTGTAGTATTAGAACTCACTTTCTCGGATTTGTTGGAATCATCTGAACTGACAGAAGTAGAGCGTATAGCATTGATTTCAGGACATTCACGGAGTTGTCTTTCCACTACTGTAGTTTGTAAACCATTCACATTGTTTTGCAGCTGAAAATTTCTGTCCCTTATGACAGCCTCTAAAATCTGAATCATTTTTGCTTTGTAAAGAGGTCTATTAACCATCAACAGATGCCCTCTGCTACGGAGCTCTGTCTTAATGGTATTGGAGATGTCGTGGTTTAAGATCCATGCGAATCTCACTCTGCCAAAGTATCTGTGTAGAACATCGAGCTGTTGCTTCCATACATCAGTGCTCAAGTCGAGTAGTCCAATGTCAATAATTACAATCAAAACTGAGGCAATACTATTTAGGAGGTTTGATTCTTCAGGTTTTGAAAGCGAATTCAGACTTTGTACTTCGAAGAGTTCCTGAAGATTTTGGGTCAACTCACTCCAATCAGATGCTTCATAGGTGTACACCCCATTTTTCTGCAACCATTGGTTCATAATCATTCTGGTCATTCTGCCATTAATTGCAAGCAACACCTGCATTCAACTTCACTAATTAATAAATGCTAGGACTTCTGAAACATTTGAAATTTGTAATAAATATGAAAGTCATTTTAGTATGTAATCTTGTCTACTTGAATGCTTTTCAGGACATCATTTACAAGTGGGACAAAATCCATCGGGGTTGTTTGGTATACTACATATCAGAATACTAATATGTTGTTAAAGTGAAAACATATGAGTGTAAAGAGAGAATTAGGAATAAATAGAAGTTCTTCTCACAGTCAGGTTCTGTTCTTCAAGATTTGATAGGTACTGCTGTTTTGTGCTCTCTGCTGGTTTGCTGAGAATAAGATACAGTTGCATCAGGGTTCCTGGACCACTCTTCCTCACCACTTTGATTTCTCCATTCATCTTGTTGACCTGTTAGCAATTTTAAATAGAATCAAGAGATACAGAATGACATAAATTCTCAGCAATATTTTTGTTCAACACATTATGAATCGCTCAAAAGGCTAATTGATAGTTTAACTTGGTCAACCAGTTTCCGATACATGTGCATGGCATGTTTGGCTAAGCTTAAAATTAACTTAAAAGTTACTTTTGTCAAAAGTTTGTCTCTACATAAAGTTGCTTAGTCTCAAACATATTCCTTCTCAGCTGTACATGAAGCCTCTTCTCTTAGATGCCTCTGAATTCAAAGACTAGATCTTAAAAATTATTTAACTCACCAGGGTTCGTACTATGCACAGGCCAAGGCCAGTGCCCCCATGCCTGAAAATAGAAAGAAATCATCAATTATATTATTTCCCAGTGCTTCAGTTCCAGCTGATTCAAAGAGTTGCATTTGTAGGATAAAAAGAATAATTGTAAAAGGATTTAAAAATAACCCTTAACTATGCCTCTCAACAGACAACATTTAGACTTATTAACTGCTTACAACCGAGTTGTCGAAGGATCAGCTTGCTCAAAACTTTCAAATACAGATTCCCATTTGCTTGGATCAATCCCTAAAGAGAGAAACAAAGTTCAGACATAAGTAGTTGGAAACAAGATAAATTATGTATCAGTAAAATTAGGGATCATTCATATATTTTTATATAGCTTAAGTTTCATACCGCAACCAGTGTCATCAACTTCGAACCAAAGAACTATTTTGTTATCTTTCTTGGATGATCGCTTCCCATGCCATCCCTGCCTCTTCAGTTTCATCTTTTGTGCCCACCAGGTATCCATCTGATTGGTGGATAACATCCTTGTATTAGTGTCACTGTCAAGATTCTCACACCAACCCCGAAGAATGACATAGCCAGCTGTCACAGGTATACTACTTTAGACTCAGCATGGAAATATTATAGAGAACTTTATTTAATCTCCAGTGGAACCTATATTATGTTTCTCTTTTCTTAAAAATAATTTTAATAGTACATCTCAGCATTTTCAATGACTTGCAATCATGGACTTCCAATTTATATTAATGAACATGAATTTGAGTTTCACAATTTAAAGCTGTGACAAAGTAGTGAATGAAATTCATCAAGGAAAAACTTACATGTTGTGAATTTGACAGAATTGTTGATTAGGTTTGCGAAAATTTGAACAATTCTACCGGAATCTCCTCGGACAACTTTTGGCATGTCATCTGCAATTGAAGACCACCAACAATACTGTGTATTTAGAAACTTAATAAGCTGGGATTTAATGACGGATGCCAAGGATCAAAAACATAGACTTCTATATGATAAAGGTTGAAATCACACCAGAGAGATCAAGCACAGTCTCAACGTTGTGGTTAATGCACTGGACAGAGAACATATCAATAAGCCCTTCAAGTTCTCGACCTAAATCAAACTCAGTTTCTTCTAGTACGACCTTTCCAGATTCGACCTGTAGAAAGTTTCAGATGACATTATGTGAGTTTTCCTGCTGATCATACAAACTGTGCATGTTTGGTATGCAGTATTGAAGAAGACTAGATAGTATATCAAACAAAGCCATAATATTATCAGTTCAATTGAAATACAATAAACTGACACTAAGTATTTCTGTTCAAATTTGCAGCTCCCAATTCATTTCTTCTGTTAACAATTGCATGCTAGTGCCATGACCAGAACAGATAGCATGAAAGCATACTAAGTTTGAGCTTCTGGTACAAATTTTCTTCCCATTAACTCGTTATCTTGCTAGAAAAACTGGGAAACTTAGGGCTAGGCTCCCCAACCTTTCAGGTATTGTGGTTTTGAGTCCTCAACCTTCAAAAGTGAGTTCTGGAACCCAAGCCTATTTAGATATGTGAATTTGGGTACCTACGTGGCGACTTAAATTGTCAATATGGACAATAAAATTTTACGCAACTTTCACTTGACTTAAAGCTGAGCGTAAAGTTGTTTGACAGTTTTGCCCTCTAGCTTTAAGTCACGAGAAAGTCGTGTGTGAGTTTAACGTTCACATTAATGATTTTTATCCTGTGAGGCCTTAGATTTATAGATTTAAATAGGTTAGACATCTAGAATCTCCCTTTTGAAGGTTGAGGACCCAGATTAGGGAGCCCAGCACAATATTCCCATAAAAGTAAGGTACCAAAAGTTTTCTATATATGCTCGCTTAAATTTCTACTTTGTCATGTGACATGTCAATATAACAACTATTTGCTTATTATAAACCGAAGAACTTGCTTGCACGAACATGAGATTCTTTTACAAGTTACCTTACTGAGGTCCAAAATATTGTTGAGAAGCCGGAGTAAAGCAGTAGAACATTTACGAATCTGTGTAACCATCGCATATTGTTCATCAGTGAGACAATCGTCACCTATAAGAATATCCAGCAATCCAATCACTGCAGCCATAGGTGTTCGCAGCTCATGACTTTGACATAACAGAGAAAAAAAAAAAAAAGTGATTTCAGCAATGCGATTTAATTCATCAAATAATTCATAATCTCCAAATAAAATTTGGAAGCTGGAGTTTAATTTATCTCAGTCATCATGCTAACTACTATCCTATAAATAATGGAATACAAAAATCAATTAAACATGGAATTGGGAACACGATTACCACACGAAAGACATGTTTTTGAATGTATCAGTTAAGTCCCATTGAGTTTGCACAAAGATAAAGTTTAGTGGTTGTATGAGACTTTTTAGCTGCTATGTACTAATATCTTGATCTAAAAACTTAAGCCGTTAGATAACGACACGTTTATATCAATTAAATATTGTCGTCAACATGACCCTTCTAACAACATTAACTTTTAGAACAAGTAGTTGAACAATAGCAAATTGTGAAGCTTTGAAATTCATTAAAAGTATTACGTTTTAGAATATGTGCTAATGTTTTGCCACTCTATTTCCATTGCTACATCTACTGAATACTTAATGAAACTAAATATTTTGCAACCATATTATGGCATATTAATTTTGATATACTCTTACTTTTCCGACTTGTAGTCAAAACACGAAAGAAATAAAATGCAGTGTCTAATATGTCTACTAATAGTAAAGACAAGTATTCTGGTTAGCTGAAGTATGTTTCTAGCCCATTAAGGAATAAAATGAAAACTTGTTAATAGTTGCACAGTGATTATATCATAGAACCACATTTTAAAAAAAAAACTGCTCCTCATAAACAAGCAAGAATTTGACAATTAAACTTGCAAAATAATTAGCTATTCGTTTATGAAACCTCGAAGCTAATATTGATATTTACCTCATGTTCGCTAAAAACTGACTTTTGTAGTTGCTAGATGCCTCTGCCTTCCTTCTTGCATCCAAGTGGCTTATCAGTTCTGCCCTTAGTTTCATTTCCTTTGAGACTCCATTTGTCAATATGAAGACACAGATACATCCAACTACTATTATACATAGAGACGCCGATATCAAAATCATCAGTGTTTTAAAAGCTTTCTTATCGACTTTCCCCATTATATATTTCCTTGGGATGATAATAACGCCAACCTGTAATGAGTTATTCGTTATTATGATTCACCATCAAAAAGTTCGTAGAATTAATAACAAATATTTATAGCAAAAGGCCTCAAATTTTATCTCAGGAAGGTGAGAATTTGTAATGAAAACATACCATAGGAAGTCTCCTTAAGTTGAGGAAGAAGGAGTCAATGTAATACAGTTGATTGCCAAGTCTTGTATTTTCTATGTGAACTTCCTGGGTAGATGGAAATTTGCTGCCATATGTCTTCTGCAAACACTCTGCCCCAGATCGTATCACATTGTCAGCAGATTCAGCAGCCATCATGAGCTTTGGCCCTGCTGTTGAATTCATTAATAAAGGAGTATTGGTGGAAGTAGCAAGTAACCAACCCTCTTGAGAGGTTAAATATATGTGTCCACTGTGGACTTCAACAAGTTCTTTCATCAATTGTCCAACACTATAAAGTGCATTAGTTACACCCACAACAGCAACTATGCTTTCATGAGATGGATCCCAAACAGGCAATGCTGCTGAAAGCAATGGTGAATCTGTATATTTGCTTACTGCAACATGCCATGATGCTGTACCATCAGGCACTTGTGAAATTCCTGCTATGTTGATTAACTCATCAGGTGGAATTTTCTTGGGTTTTCCAATCTGCTCTCCACTCACGGGATCCAGGGGTTCTCGATACCAAATTGCAGACATGTTATTTTGTATAGATTGATCATTCCATCCTTGATGAGATGAAAGCATATTGACACTATATACTCCGCTTATCGAATAGTTGGCTAGATCAGAGTATATGTAGTATGTATTATTACTCTTGTGATTTCTATGAAAAGCCTGGACAAAGCCATTTTTATAGCTTATTGTTATTGAACTGAGAGCTCTTCGACTTGCAAACAATGCCCATGTCACATCCCTCATAGCTTCATAAAGCTGCTGATAGCCAATAATGGTTAGGAATAATTCATATATGTTGATAAGCATACTAGGGGCATATTAGAAAAATAAAATAAGGTATACTCTTAATAAGGAAAGTGGCCTATATTGGGATAGACGAAAAAGGATATATTTTTGTGGCGGATGGAGCAGTTATTACTATATTAAAATCATTAAATCATCTAACTTTCAAAAACATTAGACAGCGAAGTAATGACCTCGACTTCTTGTGCTTGGTTAGCAGGTTTGCTGTAACGCCTGATAACATACTCTGAAAGCTTAACTTGAGAAGTTGCTACTTCAACAGTGGTATTTAGGATATTCCACATTCGTAACATGGGTCTTTGTAGAAGTTCATGACGAAGTTCATATGCTAATGTATTTAATGATCTTGCAGTGTAGGCTCTAGTAAAATGCCACGTCAGTAAAGTTAATAAGCCTATCAAAATTGCCAGCATAACCTGCATAAATACATTAACAAACGAAAACTGAGACTCTCTGGATAAAGCTCCTCATGTACAGACATAAGTTTCAGAAAAGCATTGGTTCTATACAAAAACCAAATATTTTAAGAACCATCCTCCAATTTTCCAAGACATAAGATAAACCAGTGGGACAATAAATCATCTGTAGGAGAGCAAGAACAGTCCTACAGTGCAACTAGAGATAACCCTCCTCTTCCAACTGGTTCCTTAATTGCTGTTTGAATTAAAGTGTGTGATAAATGATTTATCTTGAATTTTTAAATGGTAAATAGATTCATTTAAATAATAGCCAACACATTCTCATAGGAAACAAAACAAATAGTCTCAGATATTTTGGAATCATAACCTGGAGGAAAAACCACTACAATAGTTTGCAAGGTGTGTTTCTTGTTCAAGAAATGTTTCACTTCACATGAGGTATCTTTCAGATTTGAATTTGGAGTTAAGGAGTTGCAACACTTTGGGAAATAAATAAAGATTTTAAGCCAATTGAATTGATGATCCAAAATAATACAAAAATCCGGATGTACTACTGTAACTCCAAATATAGAGACTAAAACCCAATATGCTCATTTTAACATTCTTCCATCTATTTACGTCTATTCAATATTATAATCTACTTTTGACCATGAATCCTTAATATATCCTATTATGGCATGTTTGTTAAAGTGAACTAGAAAGAGAAAGAAGTTAAATCTGTACAGTCCAGTGTCATTGTCCTACCCAACTTTCAACTTTCAACTTTCACTAAATTTCATCTAATCATATCAAATTTCTACCAGATTATTCTCGTAATTACCCAGACAAGCAATAGCAGGTATATACCCTGCATACCAATGCTTCTTCACTTGAAATAAGACTTAAGAAACAAATCCCACATACCATAATTGCAAGACGAACAACGAAAACGCTGTAGTAAGATGATGAAAGACAGAGGGGACTCGGGTACTGAATCTCTTCCTTTTCCGCGTCTTGGGTAGATCTTTTGTTACCAACTGATTTGTCTCTTCGCACAAAATCGAAGAAATCAGATATTTTAATGAAGACTCTTCCCATCGGCATAGTCGGATACTGTGCAGATTCAGAAGCCATATTATTCTTCCTAAACAGTACTTCTTGCAGTAGAAACTTAAGGGGGAAAGGAATGGATGAGAGAAAAAGAAATTAGAACCACAATTTGCATTTATATTTGCTCATGAATTGCTAATGTACCGCAGTCGATTCCCACTTTAAGGCTGTAGAATATAATTTCACTAAAGTCGAAAGTGATGGGGTGTCATTTACATGTTCTTCTCCCATAATTCCTTCTCCCTTTCATTTGTCTTTATCCTGTTCGATCGTCGAATCTTTGTAAAATTTAAGAAAGAAGCGGTTAATTATTATTGGGTTAACTTTTTGACCAATATTATACTCTAAATACAATTATGCCACTTGGACAGGGATTGCAGGCAGAAAGGGGTCGAAAAGGTGGGTTTGTTAGGGCGGGACTGGGTTTGCACTAATTTTTATTTTTATTATTTTTTTATTTTTTACCGTCAAGTCATGTATTGAAACGTGTTCTCCTCCGTCGCCGAGTATGTCGCTGTAACACGATTCCTCTAAATATATCCTTGTTACAAGTTTAAAACTTTGAAAAAAAAATGCTATATCCACCCCTTTTACATTTTAAAGTTTAACAAAAATAAATAAATTATTTAGCCCTTGTTTGGTACACATTCTTTCAAAACGCATTCTTTCAAGACTTATTTTCAACCACACATATCATTATTTAAAATACATTATTTCCTCAATAATATATATCAAACACACCTTACCAATTTTGTTTGTAAATTGGATTTGAGTGATTACTTTAATAAATCAAACTTACCAACCTTATCAAAATTGAACATAATAACGACAAGGACTTGAATAGTAAACACCATAGAAATGAAAGTTCAAACGCCACTGAAAATGGATAAAGTAATGATAAGTGCGTTTTACACACTTAATCTAGGCCACAAATAAGGATAATTGTTAATAAATATGTGAAATATAGCTTAATTCGATATAATTTGTATTTTGAAGGATAACAATGATGAATACGGTGAAAATTAGGAGATAAAGCGAAAAATGGCTAAAATGAAGCGAAATCAAAGTTTGAGGACTCAAGTGTAAATATTGAAAAGTTGTATCGGTCTCACGAGAAAGATTTGAGAGCGTTAAGCATTAATTGGATGAGAAATGAAGCCAAATGGATGAAATATAGTCGAAGTACTATCATATATCAACTTCCAGCCGATGCTTTGAATTTTCAGTTTTGGTTTGAGATCATTTTTTGGCATAGAGGACGTTCGAATTTGAAAATTCATATTTCAAGAAGACATGTAGCCCTTTGAGTTAGCTTTCCATCGATTTCTGAATCACCTCAATTGAATATCGGGAGAGAAAGATATGACCAAAATACTGAAAGCTGTGAGGTGGAAAAAAAATATAACCATGCGGCCGCACACAAGCAATCAGAGGAGGGATTTTTTTTTTGTTCAATGCGGCTGCATGGAATACTACCATGCGGTCGCATGGTTGTCTTCCGGCGCGAGAAATTTCTGGTTTTCTTTTTCAATTCAAACACCTTTGGAAACAAATCTTGGTATGTTATTTAACCCCTAAAGCCGTCCTCAAACCTAAGGCAAACCTGGGATGAGACTTTTGAAGCGTTTGAGAGAGAATTCAAGGTACAAACAAGGAGAATAACATCATAACGCGAAGAATCAATTCAAGAATCTAAATTGGTGATGTCATTCTTTATTAAATTTTCCGATTTCTTTGTTTCTATCATGTTAGACTAGATTTATATGTGTCAGGTGAAGGATGCACTTTGTGATGTGATATTTTAATTCCTATTTTTACTTTGTTGACATTAATATGCGTTTTGAATTATTGAATGATTTATATACATTGTTTTTCTCTACAATTATATGCGCAATAGTTGTATGAGTGTGGTGACTTATTTTATGCATTCGAAAGAAGTGAAATAAGTTCGATAGGGTCCGATAGGGGATGGAAATATATCGCCATACTCTACGTGAATTTCTAAGTGTTTACAAAACGTCATACATTCTTGTATATTACATTTGTCATAGAAATATAGTCAAATGGTATACGAGAATATGTTTAATTCTACTCGAGAGAGATTATTGAATATGTTAGAAACATTGATTTTTCATCAATTCAAATGTGTTGTCAATTTTGTAGAACTAGAATTAAAATTGATCATTGCATGAGAATTCGCGAACCTAATGCGTTTCTTTTGCATTCAATCATATAATTTGCATTTAGTTCAATTAATTCATCTACTATTGCTTTCATTTAGTTTAGTTACAATTTAGTTACAAAACTCAACCATATTTTACATTTCGGTTAATGTCAGAATATGTAAAATCGAACCAGTAAATCTATGTGGAAACGATACTTGGACTCTAAAATCCATTTTATTACTTGAACGATCCGTACACTTACGGTAGTTTTTATTCGAAACATATTTTCGATGATCAGGTTTTTGGCGCCACTGTTGAGGATTTAACTTTAGTTTGATTTTATTTACTTTGACCTAATTCAAACTTATCTCTAAATTATATTTTTTTTCTTTTTTTTTAATATACTTTATTCTACTAAGCATTGTTATTTAGGTTAAGCTAAGTGCAACTATTGTCACCAGGAATACCAAGAACAACTACAAATGACAAATCAACAGATTGAATCTTGCAGCTCCAGCTCCAGCTAATGTAGAGGCACAATATGATGGAAATACTCTTTTTGGAGATTTCTTGTCACCATTCGCTGTTCAAAGTCAATCTAGCATTGTGTACCATCCAATCGAGCAGCCGAACTTCCAACTGAAAACTAATATCATCCTACTCTTCCAAAATGGGTATCAGTTTTAGGATTGGCAATGAAAATCCTCATACACATATATCCCGGTTCTTGGATATGTGTCAACACTCCGTACTAGGGAATATCAAAAGATGCTATTAGGCAGAGGTTATTTCCACATACTCTACTGGATAAAGCAATCGAATGGTTGGATTCACTTCCAGTGGCGAGCATAACTACCTGGAATGATCTGGCTCACAAATTCTGCATCAAATTTTTCTCACCAGCCAAAGTGGCGAGACTGAGGCACGACATATCAATATTTTGCCAAAATGAAGCCAAATCCTTTGATGAAACTTGGAACAGATTCAAGAACATGCTAAGGAAATTGTCCTCAACATGGGTTTGATAAACCAACATAAATAAGATTTTTCTATACATGACTACTTCCTACTTTCAGGAGCATGGTAGACTCGTTATCAAATGGATCCCTAACCACCAGAACGATTGATGGAACTTGGGAATTGTTCGAGACAATGGCTAATACTTCAGCCATGTGGTCTTCAGATCGAGGAGGTCCAAAGAAAATAGCTGGAGTCTACGAGGTAGATACCTACTCGGCCTTATCTGCAAAGATCGACTCCTTATTTTACAAAATGGAGAGCATAACATAAATGGTGAACTCAGCACAAGTAAAGAAGTCAAATTGTGAAGAGTGTGGAGCAGAACATGGCATAGCTGAATGTCCCATCCTTGTACAAGGAATGAAACACGTGGATTATGTTCAATGGGGTCAACGTCAGCCCAACAACTCTCACCTGACACATACAATTCGGCTGGAAAAATCATCCAAATTTTTCTTGGGGTGGAAATCAAAATCACAACCGAGTTCAAGGGCAGTTTCAGCAAGAGAAAAAACCCCAATTGGAAGATATGTTTGCAAAGCTAATGGAAAGCACAAATCAATTCATGAGGAAGACTGAGACAAACTTCCAAAATCAAGTTGCATCGATTAAGAACTTGGAGACACAGATGAGAATTTTGGCTTTATCTATGACAGGAAAAGTGTCGGTACATTGCCAAGAAATACAGAAGTGAATCCTAGGGAGCATGTTCAAGCCATTACTACAAAAAGTGGAGTCCAACTGATTGAGATACATGTAAAAAGGTTAGGTGCAAATATAGAACAAGTGGAATCTTCTGAAGTAGAGAATGAGAAGCAAGTTGACAACACCAAGAAAACACAGGTGAAAGAAAGTCTAGCAATGTTAAAACAAGTGCCAGATAACTCGATGAACACTTATAAGCCACCCATTCCATTCCCACAACGGTTGATGAAGCACAAGATATAGCAGTAATACAAGAAATTTTTCTAAATCTTCATGAAACTCTACATAAATATCCCATTTGTGGAAACACTGTTCAAAATACCTGGTTACGCCAAATTTCTGAAAGACATTATAACCAAGAAATGAAAGCTAGAAGACCATGAGATAATAATGATAACAGAGAAGTGTAGTGCCATAATTCAGAAAAAGCTCCCACCAAGAATGAAAGACTTAGGGAATTTTACAATACCTTGCACTATTGGTTAATGCTACTTTGATAAAACTCTTTGCGATCTTACTGCAAGTATTAATCTAATACCTCTATCTGTTTTCAGGAAACTCGGACTAGGCGAAGCCAAAGCAACCATGTTGACACTACAATTAGCTGATCGATCATTAGCACATTCGAGGGGGATAATTGAAGACGTGCTAATCAAGGTAGACAAACTCATTTTTCCAGCCGATTTCCTCATTCTGGATATGGATGAAGACAAAAATATTCCATTTATCATGTGGAGACCATTCCTATCCACCAGTAGAGATCTAATAGATGTTCAAAAGGGATAGTTAAATTTGAGATTTGGCGATGAACATATTACTTTCAACGTTTTCAATGCTATGGACTATCATGTGAGTCAGACATTTGCTATCAAATTCATATGGTAGAGGAGGTGGTGCAGAATAAAATTGTGTTTCAAAACTTTTCAAACACTGTTTATGATCATAATGTGCATTTTCAACCAAAACAAAATCATAAGAAGCAAGAAATCTACATTGTTGAGTTTGAGGCAATTGATGAGGGAAAAGCAGATGACACGAACAAAGATAAGGCTAAAGTTTGGGGGAACGTTGCAGTAAGAAAGAAAATGTCATTGAGGAGCTAATCAGGACCTCCAAGGCTATATTCATCATACCTTAACAGACTAACACGGTATAGTCAAGCTATATACTATAAACTGGCGCTGGATGGGAGGCAACTCATCGTTTTTACCATTTTATTCACTTTGCCTTATGCATTCAATTGGTAATTTCTTTTTCAAGTTTTTTTTATAATTTTTAATAAGATTACTTTTTCATCATCTCTACAGGTAATAAAAGGGACTATGCATGATCCAACTTCTTTTTCCTCCACCATCTTCACCTTCGCATTCCCATCGATCATGAGAGTGTTCCTCACCCTTTGTTCTTTATCTTATGTGAATTTGTCCTTAATTTTATGCGTTACTAAGTTTGCATTTTATTATTCTTTAAACATTGAGGACAATGTTCTGTATACGTTAGGGGTGGGAATATGTCAATATGTCATTCATTCATCATGTTACTGCAGTTTTTGTTTTTGTGTGATTGTGTAAAAGAAATTATTAGTTTTTCATTTTGCCAAGTTATTCTTAGTTTTACGCATTCTTAGTAATAGTTTGGAATTTGGTGTGTTTATGTGGGTTTGACAATTATGCCGAACGTAATGTTTAATATTGGGTTGTGTATGGACTATAAATGGTGAAAATGGTGCTTCATTAGATTGATCAATACATGTTGATATGGAACTTGATTTACTTTGCGCACTATACTTATGCTTGTATATTGGGATAATAATTTGACTCATTGTTGAGAAATATTTGAACATAGAGAATATACCTGGAAAGCCTATTTTATGTTAAACCATGACCAATTTTTAGAATAATTTAGATGTGATTGAACAGTGTAAGAGAGCACTGAGATGAGTAGGAATTCCATGCATGATATTATGTGTGGATTGTCTAAAACCAATGAAATGAAAACGAGATGAAAGTTTCAAGTTAGGGTGTGGTTTTAGAAATTGAGTGCCTAAAAGAAAAGTGGTATTGCACTAATCATTGAATAAATAAAGATATTTGTTCGAGTCTTTATAACTCGAGTAATTAAACCTGCAAATGTTTAAAATCTAGTGCCCTATGGTCATTTACTTGAGAGTTATCGGCCTAAAGCTCATTACAGGGGTTATACAAAAAGCAAATGAAAGATGTTATAAAAAAATCTATCTATTGATGATTGAAATACATGCTCTTATGCATGAAATGCATTGATTAGCCCTAGACATTCGGTTGATAAGACTATATCTCTAATACGAGGTGAGTAACTTAGTTTAAGTCTAAACAGAAGAAGTAATAAAAAATAAGAGAATCTCTACTTGTTGAAGTGTGAATTTGTGATAGTAAGATACATCTAAACTAATAGAGGGTAATAAGCAGACGTAAATGAGTTCAAATTCAGAACGTACCTCGGGATAATTGAGTGAAAATAATAAGTTTGGGGGTGTGTATTTTTGGAGAAAATCTGACTACATTGGGATGGGTATGAGTCAGTCATGATCTTAATATGTTGGTATGAGTCTACACACACACACGTCGAGTTATGCATGTAACACGTGGAGATTGATGTGATTTTGTATGACTGTAGTTGTTCATGTTGTTTCTTACTAAGCTTCAATTCTGAGACACAGCAAATCGTTAAACCACGTGTTAGTTAGAATTAAGTTACAATTTTGTTTGAGCACAAACAATAGTTCAAGTAACACCAAGGAAATGAATGCAAAGTCAAGGCAAGAGTTAGAAATCATTGTCCTTAAGTCAATTTTACCTAGGAACGGTGCTTACGGATGATGACAGTCAACTACTAAAATGCAACGGCTATCTTCTTGTTTTTGAAACACTTCAAAACATAAGAACCGTGAACTAAAAGATAGCTTTTGTAATTCTTTCGAATAAAATGAAAAACTAATTTTATGTAAAATTCTAGTTAAGAAAATATCATTTTTATGTTATGCTATGATTGCATATGATTGGGAAGGATTAAAGGACGTTCAAAGAGTTTTATTTATAGAGGATGAGAGGTTGTGAGTGAAAAGATACACCAAAAACCTCAGCAACTTTTATCAAGGGTCGCAGTATTTGCCGTTGCTTGCTTGTTGCCCTTGCGCTACAAAAACGTGTTAGGTCCAATATTGTAATGTCATGTTTGTGAACAACAAGGTATTTAATTGAACGCTTGTAAAAAGTTAGGGACTTGGATGCAATTTTGTATAGATGAGTTATGTTATGGTTAGAGGTTGAAAATAAGAAAAACGCGGCACCAGAATTTCACTAGTTGTTTGTCTGACTCATGCTCGAGCGTAAAAAATAGAAGAGTCATCACCCACCTTTCGCTTCGAGCGACAGCATCCTCGCTCGAACGATATATATACGCGGTCAGACCTTATTCGTGTTCCATATCACCTAAGCGTCCCCAACTATAAATACATATGTCTGGGATGAATTTCAAGAGGTTGTCTCATTGTGCCTCATTGGTATAATATATTCATATCATTTTTTTGAGAGATTTAAGAACACAATTTATTGGTGGAATCATTCATATCATTCTTAAGAAGACCCGACAACCAAGTTTTAGGAAAACATCAAAGTTCGTGAATCCAAAATACCCGACTTCCTTAACACTTTGATGAATGTACTCTCTCGATCGGGAATAGGAAGAGGTGGACTGCAAGCACAGGAAAAACACAAGAATTAGAGATTCTTAGAATTCCACTTGAAAGAGACAATTGTAGAAGATCAAGAAGCTGGTGGGTACAGCAAATCTCGGAGATTACAGGAATTACAACAACGGGAACTAGAGGAGTTTGTTAGATTCGAAAGAGACTGCAATCCTTATTGTCTATAGTGGAGGTAACTGACTTGGTCCTTGAATTTTTCTCACATTGGGTTTCTCCATCAACAACTATTGGTGTTCTTTATTACTTTCCATATTACAAACTGCGGTATTCAAATATAGGGAAATTTGATGTGTATGCATAATCATTTAAAAACTATTAAAAAGTAACTTGATGCTTTTAATAGAATAATTCTGCACGTAGAGTTAAAACTAAAAACATATAATTATAATCATTCGGTAACTTAGTAGCCGTTAATTTGGTAATCCGTAATAACTTTCAGAGCGAAAAAGCAAAGAGTTGCATGGCAATGGGCTGTCGCTCGAGTAACAGACTTCGGTGCTGAAAATTCGATTTTTTTCCTCTAATTTTGGGCCATAATTTCTCATTTATCAGGAATTGATTTTGAGATTTCACATATACCACGATCATCTAATTGATGAGTAGATAAAATTAGTCTATTTATTTTCATAATTTGACTATCAAATTAAGTTCGAATATTTGATCGAAATTGACACGAAAGTCTCTTTTCACACTTTATGGTTTCATACTTTAACCATTTTTTCTTCTCTTTCAAAACCAATTTCCAGCATTTTTTCTGAAGAACCAATATGAACACAAACCAAATCCATTAGCTGGATCGTTTAGTTTCAAAGCCTTCATTTTATTTAATACATAACAAGAAATGAACTCTCACTCAAAACTCTCAGACTTTTGATATCCTTAATCCAGAAAAGAGAGCCTTATAAACTTTTTTCAAGTGATGATTTATGTGGATTTCGTGAATTTTTTAGAGATTTGTATAGAATTAGTGGAAGTCTTTAGTAGACTTATAAACTTTCATTTTAAAACTTTTGGAGACTTTTGTAGAATTTAAAAACTTTTGAAAACTTTCATTTGAGATAGAATGTACGTGGATCTAGTGCAATATCGTGAAATTATCACATACAAGCCGATAGTTCTCACAACCCCGCTTCTCTTTCCTTCTCCCCCATATCAGAGAAAAATATTTTTAAAAAATAAAAATTTATGACCTTAATTAAATAAATAATAATAATAATAATAATTATACATATAAAAAAAAATTTAATATTCAGTATTATTAATATAATATACATTTAAAGAATAGATGAAAATATATACTTAAATTTAATTATAAATTAGTCTATTTAAAAACTTTATAATTTAATTAAAAACAGATTTTTTTCATAAAAAATGAATGAAAAAAAGTTATAAAAATACAATTTAATCTTTTCCATAGAAAATAGAAACAGAAATAAACAATAAGAAAAAGAAAAAAAAATATAGAAACTACAATTAATAGAAAAAAATAAATTTTAATCATAACTCTAATGTTCGTCAAAGTGAAAAGGAAAGAGAAATATTAGAAAAAATTACATATTAATTTAATTAATTAATTAATTTATTTATTATTATTTTTTTTTTTGTGAAAGTCTTCCAAAATCTAGTGATAAATGAGAGACAAATTTTGAGATTTTATTTTAGTACTTTCTGTTTAAAAGTAAGTATCATTGAGACTTTTATAAAATTTTCTAAAAGTTGTAAAAATTTGAATACCCAAAGATTTATAGAGATTTCTAAAAAGTTTTAATTGAATACACCATGACTTTTATAAACTTTTTAAAAGTTTATAAAAGTCTCAATTGAATACGTCAATACTTTTGAAGAATCTTCAAAAGTCTACATTGAATACCCCTAAACTTTTCAAATCCTCAATAGTGATTAAAAATCTTAATTGAATACACTCTCCAAGTTCCTTTGATTTCAAAAAAGAAGGAAATAATAAAAAATAAAAATCATATCAAACAGCAATGAACAAAAATAATTAGTCATCCAAATTAAGTGAAAAGACCATTAAACAATGGCGTGAAAATAAAAACGAAAGAATAAAGCAAAATGACATTATTCAAAAATAGATTAATCTTGTTGCTTTTAATACCAAATCGAAGCAACTCTTCGGCTGATTTAAGTGTGTTTGCTAAGAAGCTAAAGATTTAATGGAGTCATTGGCAACGGGTCTTGCTAGCTCAAATTTCTTCAAACGTTGGAATCAATAGCTTCAACCTCCGAGCTAGATGGTGCTTAAATTGCAAAAATTCCATTAACGATTTCGATTAGTTTCCGTTATAATGCTACTTTATAGTCCTCCGTTGTGATGATAAAAAAATAAAATAAAATCAAAGATCTCAAGAAAAATGAAAAATTGAAAAGGAAAAATTCGTAATTAAGGCCAAAGCTAAAACCTTTTTTCTCTTGTGCTAACATCATATAACATAGAGTTTAATAATTTTTTACAATTACAAAAATATTCAATTACCTAGTTCGCTTCTCTCAGCTTCACATTACAGTTTGTGTAAAACTATATGTTGGACAAAGATTATCATCACTAACAAAAATGAAAGGAAAAAAAAAAAAAAAAGAAAGAAAGGAAAAGGAATGAATGAATGAATGATACTTTAGGGTTAAAATACAACGGTAGGGTTATAGTTAAATATAAAGTCTAAAAGAATATAAAGAGTTCAAAAGCATCCAATGAGGATAAACATTGGTGGATGAATTTAGAGTGAGAGATTTTATTTGGTGTTATTCTTACCTATTTAAAAAAATTTACAGTTACCAAACAACGTTATAAAATATCACCCGTTAGAACTTAAGATATTTCATAACGGTTCAAAACAAACATTTATTCTCAACATTTCTCAATGTTCATCTTAATGCAATGTGGTGGATAAATTAACAAGACACATCTTCTTGATCATATAGTCTAAAAAATTATGCTCATAATTTAAAATTTGAGCATTAATTTCACATATTTCAGGTTGCAAACACCAATCTAATAGATATATCATATCTGCTAGATATAAATAATATTTAGATGGACAATATGGAGGATGACATACTCATCATGTATCACCCTAATTAATTTTCAAGAAATATAGAGAATCCAATCCATATTTTAGCTAGTAATGATTAAGGATCAATTTTCATAAAAAGAAAACAAACACCATATAGGAATTCATTAGATTGAAAAAACTTCTAGTTCTTTGTTGAATGTCGATTGAATTTCAATTTACATCATTATTGATTAGTGATGGTCCAATTGGTCCTGCAAATAATAATAAATTCAATAATTGAACTTTTGGTTCAATATGGTATTTGATTTAATTCTCACATATTTAGAAACAAAGTATGTTTCTCCTTAGTTTAGTAGAGAATAAAGTGCTATCAATAACAAAATTTTATTCTCCCACATACTGCAGTATTGACTCTTTAGAGTTTCAAAACAATATTCTTCTAAATATTGATATATCTTGGTTATGATTACTCACAAGTAATAGAACATTATTCTTCATGAATATTGATACATTTAAATTAATGACAACATTCTTCTACAAGATTGATATGCATAAATTTGTGCTCTTTTAGGAACACAATACAATATTATTCAAGAATATTAATATGTATTATTTTTGCTTCTTCTGGAGCAATAGATCAATATTCTTCTAAAATATTGAAATTATAATGTTATGCTTTTCATGGGCAGATAATATTCTTTCTGGAATATTTATATAATGTATATTGTATTTTTCTAGAGAATATCAACACCATATTCATTAAGCACAACTACAATTTTTAGTTATACTTTTTGAGGAGCACTAGTTAAATTAAAAGATTTAACTGATCTAAAACTTCACAAATTTAATATATAATAAGAAAAAAGCTTTTAAAGAATATATTTACTTGGATTTGAAAGTTTTAAAAAAATCTTGAATAGTTGACCAATCTCAGTCTTCAAAGATGTAAATTAGAAAAAAAAAAATATATATATATAGTACTTAAAAATTTGCTATTTTCACATAATTATTTGCCATTTTCCTCATTTTTAAAATAAATGTTACCGTTTATGGGCCCTACCTACTTTTATTTCACAACTTTCATTTTGTAACAGATATATTTCTTCTAATAATGAGCAAAAAAGTGCCCAAATGTAGGCTTAATAAGTACAAAATGGGGATGATGAGCTCTAGTTTATCGACCACATATTCAATCTCTTTGTCTATTGTTCATAATTTTATGAGCAATCCAACATACCAATAGCTAATGTTCTTCTCAAGGTGAAATATAGTGTTTTTTATATCATTTCTTATTTATTTAATGAAATAATTATCATATTACTCTTAGTGTTCGTTTGATTACAAGAATGAAATTGGGTGGAAAGAAAATGAATTTCAAGGAATTGAATTGCCTAGAACTTGTTTTAGTGAGAATTGTCCATTAATGTGTTTGATTGATATAATTTTTCATTTGAAAAATATTAAAATTTTGAATATTTTGGTGTTCGTTTAGCTTTGTTTTCCATGTAAATTGTTCATTAAATAGATAAAATTTGTTACAATTGAGGATAGAATTTGTTTTCATTACAAAAAAAAAAAAAAAAAAAAAGTTGCATATAAAAGCTTTTCCCACCAAACCCATGGGAAAATGTTTTCCTCAAAAACCAAGAAAATATGGAAAACCAATTCCATGAAAAATTTAGTCAATCAAACATGCAAAAATGTGGAATGAGAATTTAATTTCTATCTTCCAATCAAACAGGGCCTTAGTTTTGAACAATTAACAGTGGAAAAATTGGGTAAGACTATATTAACCTTGGTTTTTGAAAAAGAAAAATTGTATTTTTTGTTGAGTTAATGGAGTATTCGATGACGAGTGAATGAAATGCCATTTTCCGCAATAAAATGTGAAAGTGGGGGTAAAAATGCCAAAAAAATGAAAGGTAGAGATGTTTTGCACAAAAAGACATTGGGAAGTGGGGACGTTTTGCCCTAATTAGACATATAATATTCTTCTGGAATATTCTTACATTGTTTATTTTCAAGAATCATAATACAATAATTTTCTAGAATATGTATAGGAATATTGAACGTAAAAAAATCACATTCAAGTAAATATTTATTTATCATAAATTAGTATAGTCAAGTCGATATAATCAGATCGAATACCTATACCTTTTCCTTATGCAATTAAAAGCTAAGAGAACTCACTTTTTCTTTGAGCAGAAAAGAAGAATTTATTTGTAAACTAATTTGTTACAACTTCTTTTCTTTGATTGAAGAAAAAATAAATTCTATCTCATTTGACCAGAGATTTATAAGCCTAAAGAGAAATAAATTTTACTAACTCAATTGATTTGAAATCTATGCTAATAGCGTGTTATAAAACATAGAGAAAATGAAAAGAAATTAAAGACAATATTTCATATTTATATTGAAGAATTAGAGCTGTAAGGCATATAATATAGTCACAATAACTAGAATTGCGGGGGATATATGGATAGCAACAGGGCGGGTTGCCAAGCAATTCCCTGCCCCTTTACCCTTTTAAGGAGGGGCGAGGCTATTGTCCTGTTTACTACCCTGTTTAATTTTTTTTTTAACTTTTTTTTTTTTTTTTTGGTCTCCATTCATTAGATTGAAACAAATAATTTTAGTTGCAATTTTCTATTAGAACTAATAAGATTTCGTGAAATTTTTGATTTAAAGTATAGGATTCTAAAAAATAAATTAAACGGGGGCAGAGCGGGGTGGGTTACCCGTTACCCGTCCCCGCCCCAAACCTGCCCCGGGCAAAATTCTCCACCCCATCCCCGACCCGAATACTTAAGTAAGCGGGTAATCCCTGCGCCCGTTTAGGACGGGGCCCATGTATATCGAGTTTGTCAAGTTTTTTTGTCATTCATAGGGGATATAATGAGCTAATAAACATATAATATATAACAATATAGATTTTTTTTTTTTTTTTTTTTTTAAAAAGTGGATAGATATGTAAGAATGGTGGATGAAAATAACGCTTCCAAAATTTTTGCCTTTACAGTGAAATTTTGCAAATGGTCCTTAATCTATGTCCCCTGTGTGAAATTAGTCCCTACTACTTTTCAAATCATAGATTCTCTAACTAAACAATTCTAATGTCAATTGCTTCAAGGCCAACGGGTCAAAATAGACATAAACATTCTTGACGAAACCACTATCTAATCGAGACATGACATACAAAGAGTCGAGAAGGTTTTACACTCTTTAGCACGAGATTGTGAATTTCGCGTGTCTACCATTTCACCACCAAAATTTTGGTACTAGTAACCACTAATATGGTATATTAGTTGATAAAAAGCAAAACACCATAATAATAATAATAATAATAATAATAATATAATACACGAATCCTCATCCGACTTGTATAATTGGAAGATGGATAAAAGCAGGCTAATTGGGTGATTGTTGATGTCTCTGAATGATTGGCGGCACATTGTGCTTATAAATTAATAAGCAATTTTAAGAATGATCTAACACTTGTCTACTATTCTAAACTAAACTATTCAATTGTGCATTTCGCATTAAAATGCCTTTACAGCCCCAAGATATTGACCTGTGTCTTGAGGAAGCTGATGTCACTGTTCTATCTCCTCGTTCAGACTAAGTGCTCAGGCGGCTATTGTTAAAATAAATAACGAGTTTGATTATGATAGGTTACATTTGTTTTTAATTTAAAGAACGATTGGATCAGCTTCCTCTAAAAGTAGAAGTTCTACTGATTATAATAAGTATTTTCATAAAACAAGCAGACGAGTTTAAAAATAACTTTTGGGTTTTGAAAATTTTTTTTAACTTTTCAAAAGTTATGTCAAATGGGCTCTTACTAGAGCATTAAATAAAAGTTTTTTGTTCATAAAGATGATGACTTTTGAGGTGGTGGAGTCTCTATCTGTAATGCGGACTTGACACGGTAAAGAGGACGGAAATATTAATGATGTGAGAGCCATGATAATGATATAAAAGTTGGAAGATTATTGGAGGTGTGCAAATAAAAATCTCACACCGACTACTTGGGATGATATTAAATTAAATTTGAAAAAAAATTTCACTATTACATTTAGAGAGGAAACTCCAAATTGATGTCCTAAACCGAAATAGTCTGTCGATAATTTCTGCGATCTCCGTAAACAATCATCTCCAAAATACAACGATCAAATAAATCAATTGTGCAACAATCACAAATGATTTTCATAACTCTCAAGTGTACTTCAGAAAATACGTAAAATTGAGAATAATATATATATATATTTTTTACTGAATATGAAGATATAATTTCATTTTTTGTTGTTATTTTGTACTGCCCAAATGTGTGTTTATATGGGCAGAAATTGATGTAGCTTCCTCCACCACGATCAAGTTTTAGTTGCAGATTTTATGGCCAATGATAATGGGTTGTTAATACTGCACAGTTAAAACAATCACATTTTACTGGCTAGTTGACCCATTAAATAATTTCGAAAATGATTAAAAATTATTATTGAAATCAAGAAAGCCCAAGAGGTGTGGTGTGGCTCAATCAAAGACCTTTTAATATAGAATAATGCTATTCATCCCCCGTATGTTTACAAACACAGTGTGGCTCTAAATGATAGGTTAAATGAAATGTGAAATTAAATGACTTATTTCATTTCACCTATCATTTAATGCCACATTAACGCCATATAAATTGTGTTTGTAAACACACTGAGAATGAATATCATTACTCTTTAATATAATGCGTGAGGTGTGTCTCAATCCTCCGACCTCCCACACAAATTTCACACTTTTCACAAATTGGACACTTTATCTGAATTAATTATTTCTTTCACATATTATATTTATTGTATAAATATCTAACAATTTCAACTACACGCTAAGTTGCATGACAACTTGACAAAATCATAACATTATGTTTTAAAAATTGAAACATAATTAACATTAGTGATCTTATTCCACTCGTCCATTGGTCATCCCAATTCATTATCCATACCCTTGTTTATTATGCCTTAATGGTCACCCCACTAATATCAAATTTTGTATCTTTGTGTCCACACGTAAAGGTGACAATTTTTCTCTATTAGAGTAGAATATTTATCTAGCTTTAGAAATTCACATTAATATTCTACAGAAACATGAATATCTTAAATATTCATTGTACTAGAATTCTTCTAGTTGGATTATTTTCTCAAGAAAATTGAAATACAACTATTTCATATATACCAATGCTAATTTGTCTCTATATTTTTTGGTATCCTTATTTATTGAGAAGGATTATTATATAATACACTAATACCCAAATATTAAATGTTAGTTTTGGATAGTATAAAAAAGTTATTAAGGAGTGCTTGCTGTCTGTTTCTTTAAGCCTCTATATGCAAGTAGCATGCTTTTCTTAGTTTTCAATTGCATTCTTAAATGCAATTAGCATTTTTTGACATTTTAATATGTGAAAAAGTTGAGATGTGAAGCGAGTCGGCCACTAACAGCCAACTAGTGAGTCCATGCGTACGAGGTTGGAGACAACTCATACAGTGAAAGAAACAATAAATACTAGGATTGAATGAGACATTACTTGTCCCACAACGTTTTGATGAAAGTGATTACGTTGTAGAAATGTACATATAAAAATTACTGGATAACCATTGATTTATAGAATACTGGGAAAATTGCAACATGATGTGGATGCCAACCCCACTATCAACAACTTTGGTAATGGTCTATTTACTGTTGTTGCCTTTTTACAATCCCACCATCCTTCTCCTTGTTGAAGAATAAAAGTAACAAGGATTGAAATGATTGAATAATCGATGGATAGTACTTGAGAAATATTTAGATCGACCCTAATGGGACTAATTTGAATAATGAAAAGTAAGCCAAGCTTGTATGGAATTTTTGAGGCTTTTGTTAGATATGGATAGATTGAATATTCTTGAATGCCAATCATATTCAACCGCAAGAAGATAAAAGATCATCTTATGTTATTGATTATTAGACTCAGTTGGTTAGAGGATCAGCCCTTTTAAAATCTCAAGAGGAAATTCCAGATTTCTATTGGACCAAGCTCAACAATAAGATGGTTTTATTCTCAGCCTATATCTGCATCAAAAGAACAACTTTAGTAAAGACTCAGACGAATTTCAGATCATTTATAACCGAATACATAGACTAACTGCCAGTTTCTGATCCTTCGCATCGTCCCTTCACCAACTCGGTCAAAGGAATGGTGAAGGACTTCAATTGCATATTCGATAAAGTGAGTGTACTATGTGAAAACTGGAAGCCAAAGCATTAAAGAAATGTATGAAGTAGCTACAGGTCATCTTTGACTATGTGCCTGAGCAGCTACAGAATTGAAATAAGTTAAATATGTTTGTGTACATGAATTGTTAGACAATAGAACTTTATACGAAGTGACCGAAGAAGGAAACGAGGCGAAAGCATTTAGCAAATCATGAAGCATCAATTCAATTTCCTATCATTAATGCTGGATCCTCCAGTTGCTCAATCAACCAAAAGAGATGATTCAGATTTATTTTTAGCTATGAAATTCCAAGATTGATCTAAATTTTTAATCACGATCAGTTTTATCTTTGAAAGCAGAAACAAAACCAATGCCAATAAGTTTCTTCTAGAGTGTCAAAATTGTCCAAGGTTTCTTGACTTTGAAAAGTAAATGGAACAAATGTGCCAGCATCCTGAAAACAAATCCTCAATATTTCAGATGTTGCAAGTATACATTAGACAGTGAAGGCATGCAGACACATTCGATATTTGAAGCTGTTAAATAGGAATAGATCAAAAGACACTAATTTCGCCATGATTAATATGCCTTTCCGCTACGCTGCAGCGTATACAATATATTGATATAATGTTAACTCCAAAAATCTGCTCCATGAACCTTACTGCATACCCTTCAAAGTACGTAATCATATGCTAAGGGAAAGAAAAACATGAAGAGTTCGCATATTGAGATGCAAGCCTTTTTTTTGTCCAAACTGGTTGCTGGCTGTTAACACACTCGTAAAGTGTGACACTTGTAACTAAATCAGTTATGAAGCAGTCCACAAGAAACTGTTGGTGAAAATTAGAGAATCAAAGTATATCAATCAAAACTGAAGGCCCGTGTTTACACTGTTTCCTTAAATCTAATTTGCCGCCTCACCAAAGTGCAAGAGGTTATGATCGGTGTTCAATTCCCAGGATACAATCGGTTGTCAGTTCACGCTGCACTACGTCAACCGCCTACGAATTAGCTGTGTCTATCTCTCAAAGAAATTTAGCAAAGAAAGAAAATGAATAAAACAAAGGCTGCTGGAAATGAATGGAAGGAGGAAACTATCTTTTTCCTTTTGTTGTGTTTGCTGTGTTCACCGTGTTTTCTTTCAACAAGAGATCCTCTATTTATACCGATAGAGGAAGAGCATGGTCATTAATACAATGAATGAGGAGTTACATTATTGAAGGTAAAACACATGAAACTGATTGTGACTCCAACGGATGAAACTGATTATTTTCATTCAATATTTTCCACAATCCCCCACATAAATGAAAATTTGGAAAACAAAGACTAAAGAAAGAAATAAAAAGTAAAACGAATCAATCCTACATAGGATATGTATCATTTAGCTTTGAACCTTCCATTGTGAAACTCTATCGAGTATTACTAGCAAACCAGTGGATCGATGCCTTGAACTGTTTTACCATTTGCGTAAACTAAGACAATAGACTTCACACAAGACCATTCTAGACACATCTTAGTTCTCAATGTTGTGTTCGTTTTGGCCATGGACACATCGTCTGGTTCTGCAAGTGTTTGTTCAAGGATGTAGCCTTCCCAATCCTTATAGAAGTGGCCCCACTTTACACTCACATAGGTGACCTCTTAATTCAACATTTCACTACAATGCTTTATGGGTCATTAAAAGCGTAGCTTAACCTGCATCTTCCAATCACTGTGAGCACCATAGGAATGAGTAGAAGGAGAACCTTCTTAATGATTTACATAGATATACATGGTTTAGTTGTCCCTTTGAACCTAGTTCCTGGGATCTCCATTCAGCTAGGTTGGGTTTTCACCATGATACCTTTCAACGTCATAGGCTGCAAGCCCATTCCCCTCGATGCTTTTTCAACTAGCTCTCGAGTTAACCCTTTGGTTAGTGGATCCGCAATATTATCTTTTGACTTCACGTAGTCCAGAGTGATAATACCTTGTGAGAGTAGTTGTCGAATAGTATTATGTCGTCTTCTAAGATGTTGAGACTTACCATTGTACATATTGCTCTGTGCTATGCCAATTGCTGATTGATTATCGCAATAAACCCAAATTGCAGGCACATATTTTGTCCATCTTGGAATATCCTCAACAAACTGGCGAAGTCACTCTGCTTCTTTTGTTGCTTAGTCCAAAGCGATGAACTATAATTCCATTGTAGATTTTGCGATGCAAGTTTGTTTGAACAATATCCAAGAGATAGTTGCACCACCAGAGTGAAGATATATTCACTAGTAGATTTTGAATCTGACATATCTGATATCCAATTTGCATAAGCATATCCTTCGATTACTGTAGGGTATCTAGAATAATGCAGTCCAAAATCATGAGTGTGCCTCAAATAATGTAACACCCTGAAAATGACTCTCCAATGGATAGCACCTGGGTTACTCGTGTAGCGACTCAATCTGCTAACTGAGTATGCTATATCTGGTCTCGTACAAGTCATTAAATACATTAAACTCTCAATTATCCGAGAATATTCTAACTGTGACACACCATTACCAGTGTTCTTGGATAAGTGGAGACTCAAATCCACTGGAGTCCTAGCCATAGTGGTATCCAACTTGTTGAACTTGTCTAGTATCTTATCAATATAATGAGATTGAGATAACACAAGTCCATTTGGTGTTCGAGTAATTTTTACTCCCAAAATGACATCCGCGAGACCCATATCTTTCATGTCAAACTTTGAGTTTAACATATTCTTAGTGACTTTGATAATCTTATCAGAGCTGCCGACAATGAGCATGTCGTCGACGTATAGACACAATATGACATATCCATCATTAGTGTCCTTGAAATATACACACTTGTCGCACTCGTTGATTCTAAAACCACTAGAAAGCATAGCATTATCAAACTTTTCATGTTATTACTTCGGTGCTTGCTTTAAACCATAAAGCGATTTGACCAGTTTACGAACTTTCCTTTCTTGACCTGGAGCCAAAAACTCATCTGGTTGCTCCATGTAGATTTTTTCATTTAAATCTTCATTTAGGAAAGCTATTTTTACATCCATCTGATGTATTTCCAGATTTCGCAAGGCTGCAATAGCAATTATCATCCGGATATAAGTTATTTTCGACACAGGAGAATAGGTATCAAAATAATCTAAACCTTCTTTTTGCTTATAACCTTAGATTACTAGCTGAGCTTTATATTTATCAATGGAGCCATCCGCTTTCATCTTCTTCTTGAAGACCCACTTATAGCCCAAAGGCTTATAGCCCGGTGAAAGATCTACTAATTCCCATGTATGATTCTGTAGGAGATAATCGATTTCACTCTTGATGTCTTCTTTCCACAGATGACCATCTGGAGAAGATATAGCTTTGAGGATCATTCTCCATCAAATATGTGAGAAAATCAGGGTCAAACATCTTAGAAGTTTTGGTCCTTTTACTCCGTCTAGGCTCATCATCACCTTCTTCAACTGGATCTTTACTGCTGCCGGAAGCAGAAGATTCCATAGCCCGTTTAATAGGAGTTAGCTGTTTAGGAGATTTACAAGGAAATATATTCTCAAAGAATTGTGCATTCCTAGACTCTATAATCGTGTTCGGATGAATATCAGGTACATTCGAATAATGTACAAGGAACCTATATGCACTACTATTTTGTGCATAACCATTGAACAAACAGTCAACTATCTTAGGTCCAATCTTGACCTTCTTTGGAAGAGGCACCGCGACTTTCGCAAGACACCCCCATATTCGTAAGTATTTATACGAAGGTGTACGACCTGTCCAAAGTTCATACAGAGTCTTATCCATATTCTTTCTTAACACTTTATTCAAAATGTAATTTGCAAAAAGAATAGCTTCTCCCCACATAGCATTCATCATTTCTTTTAATGTTCGATTCTTACGCTCAGCAATTCCGTTTTGTTGAGGTGAATAAGGTACAGTAGTTTGGTGAATTATTCCATGTTTAGTACAAAATTCACCAAAAGGTGATTCATATTCACCACCATAATCACTCTGTAGCACCTTTATTTTCTTGTTAAGTTGATTTTCAATTTCATTATTATAAAGAATGAATTTATCGATAGCTTCGTCTTTGCTTTTAAGCAGTACACATAGCAATATCTCGTGCTATCGTAGACAAAAGTAATAAAGTACTTATTGCCACCTTGTATTTTGACAAATTTCAAGTCACACATATCACTGTGGACTAGTCCCAATGGCTCGATACTTCTTTCAATACTATGAAACGAAGACCTAGTTAGCTTAGCCTCAACGCAGGTTTCACATTTATGATTTGAATCAATTTGAAACCTAGGCAAGTAGTTTAGTTTGCTTTGTCTACGTAATGTATTGTAATTTACGTGACCTAATCTACCATGCTACAGATTAGGAGACTCAAGCAAGTAAATAGAAGGAGTTTTCTCATTATTCATAACAATTGGGGTTACAACAATTACATTCAATTTAAACGGCCATCAGTCATATAGCCTTTCCCAACCTTTCCCAACATAAACTCCTATTTTGGTAATCACCAGCTTATTCGCCTCAAAGACCATGCGGAAACCATTCTTGCTCAGAAGAGACCCAGAGACCATATTCTTGTGAATCTCTGGCACGTATAGCACATTAGTCAGAGTAAGCTCTTTGCCAGATGTAATTTTCAGGATCACCCTGCCTTTACCAAGCACTTCAGAAGTTATAGAGTTTTCAATAAACAACTTTTCACCATTTGTAACTGGTGCAAAAGTAGTGAACATGCTCCTGTTGGAGTAGACATGGCAAGTGGCCCCAGTGTCTAGCCACCACTCCTTAGGGTTAGACCCCACCCAGTTAACCTCACTAATCACCGCCGTAAGGTTTAGGTCAGACATATCATCTAAGATATGATCCCTCTCATTTCCAACCATATTAGCCTGAGGGCGCTGCTTGTTATCTCTCCGCGGCTGACGACAGTCTGGTGATCGATGCCCAACTTTGCCACAATTGAAGCACTTTCCATTGAACTGGAACTTAGGCTTCTTTTCTACTCCATCGGTAGGCTTCAACTGAGACCCTTTCGTGGTCTGCTTTTTATCTTTCCGATTTTCGTTACCTTGTTTGGTTTTAAAGGAATGGCCTTTCTTGGTACCAGAAATCTGGCCGTGTTCCAATACATTAGCCTTCTCAGAGTAAGACTTCCTTGTCTTACGTTCAGCCTTTTTGTTGCCCTCCTCAATGCGCAGCTTGATAATTAAATTCTTGAAAGACATCTCTTTCCTCTTATGCTGCAAATAGCTTTTGAAAGCCTTCCACTCAGGAGGTAGCTTGTGAATAGCAGTAGTCACCTGTAGAGATTACGACACAGTCAGACCCTCAGCATGCATTTCTTGCAAAAGAACTTGATACTCCTGCACTTGGCTCACCACTGAACGTGAATCAACCATTTCGAAGTCCATGCACCGACTGGCCAAGAACTTCTTAGACCCAGCATCATCGGTCTTGTACTTCTTTTCTAAGGACTCCCAAAGTTCCTTAGCAGACTTCTTTACCACATACACGTGATATAGAAAATTCTGTAGGTCATCCAAGACATAGTTGCGATACAAAAAATCAACCCTTTTCCATGCATCCCAAGCCGCACGCCTATGCATATCAGTGTCGTTTTCAGCCACGACAAGGGCATCCTCGGTGAGGAAACGTGCAAGGCCCAAAGTAGTAAAATAAAAAATCATCTTATTCTGCTATGTCTTAAAATCAGTACCAGCAAATTTATCTGGTCGAATTGCATGATTCACCGAAAATGGAGTCGGAAACAATGGCAGGCCGCAGCCCTAGGTACTGGCAAAGGTATTGTGCCAAACTGGATTGTCGAGGCCCCTGCCGTAGACAATGTGGGGTTCACTCCAACATGAGGAGTCCCGCCACCAATTATCCCATCAACGGGAGGAACGCCAGTCGAGGTTTCCACAGGATTAACAACGATCCCAACAATGTTGCTTCTATTGTTCACATCGTCATTTCCATATGACGTCATTTAATTAGAGAACAAGTAACAAATAATTTAGAATAATTTGTAAAGTTTTATATAAAAATTCAAGATCTAAATTATCTGTTTGAAAAAAATTTCGAAATTGAAGAACTTATTATTTTTGTCAAATTATTAGCAACTTAACAATTATTTAAACATGAATTAAAAAATCATTATCCAGTTATTAAAATCAATCATTAAAAGGAAAAGTAAACAATAATAATCTAATGATGAGGCAATCATGCTAATCATTGTGCAAAAAGTAAATAATCATGCAACTAATAATTGTCAAAAGTTAACTAATCATTGCCAATAATTTAAAAATCATGCAAAACTACTTATTATCATGCAACCACTTATTTAGCCATGCAAAACCACTAAATGGAAACCAAAATGCGCAGGCTGAAGAAAAACGTCCTGAAAACCAATTTTTTTTCTGATCTTAGTGATTCAAACCTAATAAACTTACTACGCGAAATTAAATAGATAGATTATGTAAACAACAAACAAAATGAAGGGGAAAAAAACGGCAGTAAATAAACTAGAAAGGAAAAAATAGTAAACAAACTGGAAATGAGGAAATAAAAACCGATTCTCAAAATTTCCCAAAATGCGAATTCGATTTAAGCTTGTTGGGGAAAATTAGAGAATCAAAGTAGATCAATCAAAATTGAAGGCCCGTGTTTACACGGTTTCCTTAAATCGAATTTGCTGCCTCACCGAAGTACAAGAGGTTATGATCAGCGTTCGATTCCCATGATACAATCAGTTGTCGGCTCACGCTGCACTACGTTAACCGCCAACGAACTAGCTGTGTCTATCTCTCAAAGAAATTTAGCAAAGGAAGAAAATGAATAAAACAAAGGCTGCTGAAAATGAATGGAAGGAGAAACCTATCTTTTTTCTTTTGTTGTATTTGTTGTGTTCACCGTGTTTTCTTTCAACAAGAGATCCTCTATTTATACCCATAGAGGAAGAGCATGGTCATTAATACAATGAATGAGGAGTTACAGTATTGAAGGTAAAATGCATGAAACTGATTGTGACTCCAACATATGAAACTGATTATTTTCATTCTATATTTCCCAACAGAAACCACCATCTGTCATTCTCTCATAATGACCAAACTACCTGAAAGTTCTGAAGGAAATCTATAAATACCCCCCTCATTTAAAGAAGAAGGCATACAATTCAAATATCTCCAACTCAAATAGCTATTCTATTTCTCGCTTTTGTTTGAGCAATTAAATTAATGAATTTAGGAAGTAAAAATTGTAGCTAGATGAGTAGGATTTGTTGATCTAATTTTCATCATCAACACATTAGCGCCATCTGTGGAAAATTCCAAATAAAGGAAACCACAAATCCATCTACCAAAGTTGAGAAGCCTTAAAGATCTGGAAAGATGAGTGGAGTAGAAGCAAATTCAAATGTAGTCAACACAGTAGGGACATGGAATCTAGTAATGATTCAGCCGAAAGTGACGTTAATCCAAAGAGGAAGCAGGAGAAAATGTTGGTGAGATCCCAAGCCGATATTTTTCTTTTTCGCTGCCATCCTCAGAAGAAAGGAGGACCTACGGTAGAGATGATCCATGAAATGGCAAAAAAATAAAGACGCTGACAGTGAAAAATGCATACCTATACGCAAATTACGAGAATCCAAAGACAAGCTGGCAACAAAAGGAAAACTGGAGAAAACTAGCGTCTGATGCTGGTTTTTCCCCAGAGGAAATAATGATTTGTGGACGTCACATGCTTATGGGGTTGATCTGGCAGGAAGGTGGAAAAAATCGCAAAATAGCAGATCCTCAATAGCCGGAGTGGCAAACAAGAAATTAAAATCCTTATTACTTGAGGTATATCCAGTGGAAGATAAGAGAATGGGAAACTATAGTAGTTCCTATAATATTCATTCACACAAAAGGCTAGAAGGATAATGTGATATATTAGTTATCGGCATATTTAAACGGTGACTGTCTTCCTCATCAACATGTGAATCTCGGAATAATACAATCACCTACAAGGTTAAATAACATCAAGCAAAGGGAAGAAAAGTCCCTTAGAAGTTATTATAAACGGTTTAAAGCTGAAATGTTTACTAGTAAGATTACTCCGAATGTGAAGGAATGAATGCTATGTGGAATGGCCTATGATCGACACCTCTTTCTGGATAGAGGCTCACAAAAGGTATCCATTATCCTTTTCCAAATTAGTAGATCTTATATTTAATTAGATCCACATAGAAGACATTTTAGAGAATCGAAAGATGATGTAAAGTTGGAGAACGATGGAACAAAATCCTGTTGAGGAGACTAGAAGAAAAACAACATCTGTGTCTGGATTGTCTAGATTATAATGTCACAGCTCAAAAGAGTCTAATGATGTGCTCATTCGTCGTATCCTCCTTGCAAGATATCGGTGAAGCCTATCTATATCCCAAGAGACAGAGAACAAATTTCTGCAAAATCCATTGCACCAATAATCATGATATAGATGAGTGCTGAAAATGGTAAAAAAGCAAAATGTCTTTCGACATGACACAAGCCAAAAGAACAAATAATGAGCTTAACTGTCTTTCGAAAGTAAACTCCACTAATATTCCATCTGAAATTGATTTGATCCAATGCAGGGTCAAAACCCTAGGACAGTTGTGGCGAAACATTGTTAATGATGTTGCCAAAATAAGGAATTTGGTCCCCAAAGAACAAATTATCAAGGTAATAATGATGGAAAATGAGAGAGAAGTGCCTGCTTTAAAATCCTTATTTAGGAAATCAAGTATCCGATGCTGTGAAGGAAGGGGTGAAAAACCTGCCTGCTAGTAAAGATAACCTAGCAAGTACTATGGAAAGCATAAGCAATGAAAGTAAATGAAAAAAATACTACACCTAAGATAAGGTCACGGAAAGAAGGATTAAAAGTAAAAGGCGAGGCCAATCCCGCCAAGAAACGACTATCCTACTCTAAAAGGGTGAAGGTGAGTTTAATTCTGCCAACAGAATTCCAATTATAGTCGAGGTCTACCCAACCAAAGATTTTTAGACTAAAGGCGCGATCTATTCCACCAAAAAAATACGGGGATTGATTTCCACCATAAAGGAAATTATCATAAAAAGGAGCGAGGTCATGCCCATTTATCTTTAAAAGTCATGACATAATTGTAATAGCAAGCAAAATGCTTATGTATGAAAAAGACATAACAGGAGAAAGAATAGTAATCTGTACCCCCAATGTTGTTACGATGATCTAATAAAAGTTTCATTAGGAAACTGACATTGTCAAGATGAGAAATCAAAACAAGAACAATATATTCTAATGTTGATACAAACTTGTTATAATGCGAAACACGCCTAAAATAACAAATGAGAAAAAACACAATCCCAAAGAGTGCCAAATGAACAAATTTGTTCAACATAAAACAATAAATCTTATTAATAAAATTTCCAAGAAAGAGCAATTTTATATAACCAAGGAATAAGGTTTCACTATCATTAAAATAGTGAGACAAAAATAAGCTATCCTAATTAACCAATGACTAGAGATTCTCAGAGGATGGATCGTCCTGGTTAACTTGAGATTCCCACTTGGGGGATAGCAAGAGAACTAGGTTGAGAAAGATTAGCAGGAGTGGATGGAGCGTCTGAAGCTCCATACGCTAATGGACAAATGAACCTTAGAAGAAAGGGTGTCTTCGACATCATCTTCATGAGCCTCCCAAAAGTCCATATTCCACTCACGATGAAAGCTTCTGATAATGTGGAGCACTTCGTTTTCCTCATCATGCATATAATCTTCAACTAACTTTGCCTCATGATTAGATACTCCAGAAAAGCTAGACTCCACAGCAACTAATTTCCTCTTAGTATTTTTCAATCTATCATGCAGCACAACTATCTTATTCCTTGTACTATTAAGTTCCATGAGGGCAGCTTCGTGCTCGGACTTAGTCGTTTGGAACTTCTTTATAAGATGTGAAGCATCACGCTTACCCTTCACAACTTAGGCCGCGTGTTCTTCCTTTGCCAAATTTAAATATGAAGAGATCTTCCTAACATCTGCTACCAAGGAATACTCTTTTGTTGTCGCAAAAGCTTAGGCATCCTTACTCGTTTTCTTATACCTGTTTCTCTCTCTATCTATTTCCCTCAGCTTTCTCTATAAAGTATTACACCTCTTTACTAAGGAGTTAACCTTCAATCTTCATAGTTGGATTGTTGACTTTGAGATAAGACTACAACTTACTGGAGGTAGGCATCGATCATTTTTTCCCTCTCAATAGGGGTAAGTCCTTCCGCTAGTTTATCCTAAAATTGTTGAAATAGGCATAAAAAAACTGCACCTTTCGAGAGACAGAGAGGAAACACTAACAAGAGTTTTGTATCTAATTCACCCTTACGACGAAGAAGAAATAGAGACTTTAAGCGTAGAGTTTAACCCCGAGGAAAATAGGAGCCTTTAGGATCAGGAATGGGCATAGATAGATCCACCTTGAGCTTTCCCTTTTCTAGGATCATTTATTGGACCCGAAGAATAGGGATTCGCCGATTCTATAGGTGAAGATCCTGGAGCTCCAATTGTAGAAGCTTGTACCGAGGGTCGCTTATACAAAGCATCGACCGCTTGCAAGGTTACTTCTTTTAAGCCCCTAGAACCCTCACGAGTTTGTTTCAAGGAGGAGGTGCAACGGACTTCTAACACTTAGGGGCCACCGAAGATGTGTTACCCAAGTCAGTTGGCACTGCAAAAGAAACAGACATTAAACATTTTCCAAGAAGACAAGAAAGGACCATTAAAACAAGGAAACAAAAACATTAATTCACCTAGAGTAATATGAATGTCGGTATCATGAAATCTTGGATTGGAGGAGCTTAGCAGCATCTCAGCTTCACGAGCCTCAAAGCTCAAATAGAGAATATGCACTACAAAAGTGTAATATTCTTAAGGGCTTGGACTCGAAAGAGAGTCGACAGTTTGTCTACATGAACGTAATGTTGATCTATAGTTGACTTTAATCTTAAAGTTTTGATTATAACAAATGAGTTAATCTTATTTACTAATAATTGAATTTAAGTAATTATCATCTTCGAAGCATCGAATGATAGATCAATAAATCGTCTTAAAAGATCAAAATCAAGGCTATGAAATTGGACTCACGGTGAAGGTCAAGATCGAAGTCAAGTCTTTCAAGAATTCAATACAAGAGCGTAAAAGCCAAATTTCAAAGAAAGATTAAGACGAGAGCTTAAGAGCCAAACTTTAAATAAAGGTCAAAGATTAGGCTTTCTAGACCAGAAAAAAAGGTATTAGTACTTTGATCTTTAGTAATGAACGATGAAAGCTCAAAAACTATTTTATGACCTAAAAACTATTTTGATTATCACTTGCATAAACTATTTTGATCAAAGGCAAGATTGATTTTCAAAATGATATTTAATATTTAACCTTTTCTTAACAAAAAAAAAAAAAAAAAAAAATATTAGTCAACAACGGTCAAAGGTGAACGTCTGATGGGGGACAGACGTCTGAAAATCTCAATGGTCAAATTTTGACCATTCTGATATATGACGTCCAATGGCTATTTTTGAACATCCAAATTTGAGATAAACGTCCAAACCCTAGTTCGAACTCCCAGAAAGTTTTGCTCTTTGCCTTATATAAATAGATCCTCTTTTTGCATTCATTAAGTTGTTCTTCAAGTGCATTAAAGAGAGAAATATTTGAGCAAAATCATTTGAATTTACATTACATTTATTTCTTTATATAAAAAAGTTTGATTGATTGAATCAAACTTTTTAAATCATCGTCCTCATTAAAGTTTCTTATCTTTCTCTTGGTACTTAAACTATTTTTATCATTCATAAAAGAGAGATTGAGAAAAATCTTTTAACTTACACTGTATCTACTTCTTCTACCTCTCTATATCAAAAATTTTGATCGATTGAATCAAATTTGAAAACTTATCATATTTATAAAAGTTTCTCATTTTTCTCTTGATACTTAATTTATTACTATTATTCATTGAAAGAGAGAAATATTTTGAGAATATCTTTTAACCTATATTGCACTTTTTTTTTTTTTTTTCATTTTCTCATCGAAAAAATCTGACTGAATAAATCAAAATGTTAATTATCATATTAATCAATTTTTCTACATAACACTTGAGTCGTCATTTATTGCTATTCATTAAAGTGTTAATTTCTCTTAGTGTTTAATTCATTTGTACAATTTATTAAGAGATAAATTTCATTTTAAAATCATTTCTTTAAAATTGTGGGTCATATCGAGGTCCCATTAAAGGTCAATAGTATAGCGATTGATGCTCCTTGTAGTAAGTCACCGTGGATTATATTGAGGTCCTGTGAAAGCTCAATATTGTAAAAAGATATGCGGTCCTTGTTTCTAAGTCACCGAAAGGGCTGTAAGGATTTGAATAGCACCATAAGTCAATCAATATAGTGAAGTTTTCTTGCTCATGATGGAGATGTTGGTAAGTAAGGACGTAAGTCATTGCTTGGATCGAACCTTTACAATTATATCATTTGCAACATCTCTTCCCTTTTACTTACCCTTATTTTATTTATATTTATTATTTGATTGGTCTACTTATTTTTTATTCAGTTAAAATTACTATTTAATGGATTAACATGTTCTTAAGTTGCTTGATTTAAGATTAATTCTTCAAAAAAAATTAAAAAAATCAATTCACCCCCTCTTGGTTAGTCATTCTTGGGCTATCAATTAGTATCAGAGTAAGGTGCTCATTTTAAAATTAAGATTTTACAATCTCAAGTAATGGCTAACCCCAATTTTCAAAATCTTGAGGGACATTCTACAACTCATCATCCTTTCTTTGATGATACTCATTATAACTATTGGAAGACTAAAATGATGATATACATTCAATCAATAAATTATAGTATTTTGGAAGTTATTGAATTTGGTCCTTATCTACCTACAAAAAAATATTAAAGTTGATGGTAAATTGGATCAAACTATTTCAAAACTTAGAAAGGAGTATGATGAAGAAGATAAACAAAAAATGTCTTTAAATGGTAGAACAACAAACTTACTCCATTGTGCTTTAGATAAAAAACGAATATAATCGTATTAGCACATGTAATTCTGCATATGATATTTGGCATGCATTATAAGTCACTTATGTTAGTACTAGCAAAGTAAAAGAAACTAAGATAAATCTTTTGGGTAAAGACTTTGAAAATTTCTTTATGAAATAAAATTAACATATTGTTGATATGATTACTCGATTTATCGATATTGTTAATGTCTTAAAGGACTTGATCGAAAATACACTAACAATGAATTTGTGAGCAAAATGCTTAGGTCTCTTTTAGAGGATTGGATCTCATTGAGAATGTTGATAAAAAATACCAAAGATATCAATACAAATTCATTGGAATAGCTCTGTGAAACATTAATGACATAGGAGCTCAGTCACGTCGAGACAAAGGAGAAAATAAGGAAAATAAAAGAAGAGAAAACGAAAGAGCCTCATGAACGCCAAATTGCTTTAAAGTCGGTAATTGATGAAGGCACTTCAAGCGAAAATATTAATGATGACCTAGTTCTTTTTGTTAAAAATTGGAGGGGTCTTTGCAACAATCGACAATTTCAAAAGAAAGACGAAAATGGTGAAGAAAAGAGTAAAAATATTGTTTACTATGATTATGATAAACACGGTCACAAGAGAACGGAATGTCTAAACAAAAAGAGATTTATAAAAAAAAAAGCACTCCAAGTGACATGAGATGATATTGATGATGACTACCATGAAGAAGATGGAAGTCAAGAGTAAATTGTCAACATGTGCTTTATGGTTAGGTACCAAAGAAAAAAAAAAGTAAAAGATTATTGGATAATGGATGCTCAGAGCACATAACCAGAGATCAAGTTTTGCTTTAAAAAGAAGGATGGAGGCCATGTCACTTTTAGAGACAATGCCAAAGGAAAAATTGCCGGAATTGGAAACATTGGTAATTATTCATATCCTTCTATTGAAAATGTTCTATTAGTTGATAACTTTAAACAATATTTGATTAGCATTAGTCAATTATCTGATAAATGGTATCATAATAAATTTGTTCTTTCTAAGTGTCTTATTGATAATGCCACATCAAAAGAGGTAATGTTTATAAGAAATCAAAGTAAGGGCATTTATGTCATAAACTTTGAGTTTTGAAAATGAAGAAAAATGTTTTTCCAGACTAAAAGATGATTATGACATAGAAGATTATGTCATGTTAACATGCATCTACTTTCAAAAACTTATTTTGTTAAAGGTTTGTCAAATTTGAAATTTGAGAAAGATAAGTCAATTTGAAAAACAAGTAAAAAATTCTTTCAAACTAAAGCAACATTATTCATCTACAAGACCTTTACAACTTCTCCATATGGATCTTTTGGACCATATAGAACCACAAGCTTAAGTAGCAAACATTATACTTTCATCATTGTTGACGACTTTTTTAAATTTACTTGAGTCCTATTTCTGAACCTAAAAGTTGAAACTTTAAATGCATTTAAATATTTTGTAAAAATATTCAAAATGAAAAGGAGTACAATATTACTACCATTATGAGTGATCATGGTGAAAAATTTGACAACATTGCATTTGATGATTTTTGCAAAATTAATGGCTATGAACATAATTTCTCGGTTCCTAGAACTGTTCAACAAAATGGTGTAGTAGAAAGGAAGAATCGCATATTACAAGTAATAGCTCAGACAATGTTAAATGAAAATGCTTTAAGGTCGAAACCATTAACACTGCTTGCTATATGGTGAATAGAATCTTTGTCGAAAGAAACAAAAACTCCATATGAACTTTGAATAAAAAAAAAAAGAGTTGTCAATAACGGTTACTTTAAAGTATTTTGTTGTGAATATTTTATCTTGAACACAAAAGAAAATTTGAAAAAATTTGATTCAAAGTCCAATATTGGAATTTTTCTTAGATATTCATCTACTCGCAAAATTTATCGAGTTTTCAACAAAAGAACTTTAGTAGTTGAAAAATCCATACATGTAATATTTGATGAAGCTAATCCATCAAGAGAAACATATTGATAATGATGTAGGTTTGAAGATTGTTTTTTTAAGAAAATGAACATCTAAGATCAAAACAAGAAAAATCCTAAAATTCTTGAAGATATACATGAGAAAGAAAATGTGCAACAAGATGAATTAGAATCTTCAAAAGTACAAAATAATCCAACTCTACTTAAGGAATGGATGTTTGTCCCTTCTCATCCAAAAGAAATTATTATTGGTAATTCATCCAAAGGTATAAGTACTAGGGATTCTATTGATAACATTTCAATAATTGTGCTTTTATTTTGCAAATTAAACCAAAGAATTTTAAAGAAGCCTAGCTCGATGAAATTTGGATTCTAGATATGCAGGAACAACTAAATCAAGTTAAAAGAAATCATGTTTGTGATTTAGTCGCTGTACCAAGTGATCAAACCCTTATTGGTACTAAATGGGCTTTTAGAAATATACGAGATAAAAATAAGATAATTGTGTGTAACATGGCTAGATTAGTGGCCTAAGATTACAATCAAGAAAAAAACATCAATTTTGAAAAAAAAATAAAAAAAAAATTGTACTGGTTGCTAGATTACATGATTTTTGCTTTTGTTTCGCATAAAAAAATTACTCTTTATCAAATGAATGTCAAAAGTGTATTTCTGAATGGTTTTATTCAAGATATTTGTAGAGCAACCTTCGAATTTAAAATCCCAAGTATCCGAATATTTTCAAACTAAGAAAGGATCTTTAAGGTTTAAAGCAAGCTCCTCGAGCATGGTATGAAAAATCGAGCAATTTGTTTCTTTCGAATGGTTTTTCAATGGGAAAAGCAGATATAACACTTTTTACTAAAACCAAAAATCATGATATAATTATTGTGCATTGGTATTATTTTTGGTGCCATTAACATTTCTTTTTGGAAGAATTTTCTAATTGCATGGGCAAAGAGTCTAAAATGAGCATGATGGGAGAATTCATGTTCTCCCTTGGACTCCAAATAAAACAAATTGACGATGGAATAATGTTAGGTGCAAATTATGCAGCAAGTGCATGGTATCAAATTTTATAAGATAGTGATAAGTTAGGATGTTGACCCAACAAGGATTGGCAATTAAATTCCTACTAAGTACTATCATTAAAATAACCCTTACTTTATCTAGACGATTGAATTTATGGTATCAATGAAATTTAATTAAATCTAAGTTGAATGCAAGTTCTTAGAGATTAAAACAATTCGAGACGAGCCTAAGGTTTTTATTTAATCTAACTATCAATTATGTTTCTTAATTTTCTAATTATCTCCATTTGGTTTTCCAAGTCTGTAAACAAGAAACCTAATATATTTCTACTCCCTCTCTTGAGTACCGAGTGAAAATTATTCCTAAATTCCAATTTCAATATTTCTATTCCAAATCAAAATCTAGGAATTCACAAGGTTTATGGTTCTTCATGGAAGCACTAAAGGATTTATACTTTCTTTCGAAACCTATAAAACCTAGGTTGTGTTATTTTACATCAAGTCTAAGCTTCTCTCTCTCGAGTGCCGAGTCTTAAACATCAAATCAATCATTTAATGGCCAGTTAATTGAAAGTGTTAAGAATAAATAACACAAATAAACTTAAACGAAAAAAATTAAAGAAATAATAATTTAAAATCAGAACATAGTCTCAAGTATCGATTACATCAATCCCCTAGATGAAAGAATTTAAGGAATAAAGAAAATTCGAATTCATGATTAATAGCACAGAGAAGAAAAAAGAAAACATGTTTTGGAGTTAGGATCAATCTTCTTCTCGCCATTCCCTTAACTCAATTGCTTTGATCTCTTGATTCTCTTCGTCGAAGTGTAGTTCAAAAGTTCCTTCTTTCTTATATTTATGACTCCTCTAAAGTCTATCTAGAAACTAAGTTGTAATGGGAATTTTTTGGACAAAGAATAACCCAAGTTCCCACGGCGCAGTGCCTAGGCGCTGGCTTGACGGCATCGCGGCGTTGCATCTGTTTGTCTATATAGCATCTAGGCACTAGTGGTTCAGTGCTGGGCCACTGGAGTTCTGTCGGTATGGCGCCTGGGCAGTGTTGACAAGGCACCTAGGCACTAAAATCTGTTAACTTCTACTTCTTGCTACTTTGTGCGGTGCCTAAGCATTAGGATGATATCGCTTGGGTGCCGTCTCTCTACTCAATTTGTGCTTCTTTGGTTCAATGAGTGGCTCCTAGGCACTGGATTATATCCATTTTTTTTTTTTTTTTTTGTTTTATCTCATTGTTGAAGCGCTACTTGCTTTGTCGCCTATTTCCTTGTTTTCCTTGCTTAATTTCAAGTCATCTTCACCTATTTCCAAGTTCTTTTCTCTTTACTTTATCAGTTACACATCAAAATGTTCTAAAACTTTAGAATCAACTGAAATATTAAGTTTAAATAATATTATGATCATAAGTGAAACACACTCATCAAGCACCTCAAACTTAATATTTGCTAGTCCTTGAACAAATACAAAAGAAAAAGAAAAAAAGAACGAAGGAAACACATATACAACTAAAAAACATCGGCACACATGCACAAGTTTTAGTTAGATAACTTGATCTTTTGGCCCAAGATTGAAAACATTGCATCAAATCTATGAACAGTTTCAAAATTATAATACAAAAGCCAAATCTTCACTTATCTAGTACAAATGAGTGTGTGTGTGTGAAGAATCAAGTGCAACACTGTACATTTACAAGTTGATTCAATTATCGACTTTCAATGGTCAAATATATCATTTCTTCACTCGTGACATTTATACACTCCCAAACTTAGTTTATTTTATTCTTTCTCAAGGTATATTCTAAGGCTGACTTTCAATTCACCATTCTCTTCTGCTGCTCCAATTTGGTTATGTCTAACTTGCAATATCAATAATTTATGCGTGTGATTACCTAGCATATGGTCATCATCTTCATCAAAGTTTCTCATATCTCTCTTGGTACTTAACTTATTGCTATCATTCATAAAAGATAAATATATTTTGAGAAAAATATTTAAACTTACATTGCATTTATTTCTTCCATGTCTCTATATTAAAAACTTTGATTGATTGAATCAAACTTGAAAAATCATCATATTTATCAAAGTTCCACATCTCTCTTGGTACTTAATTATAGCTATTATTCATTGAAACAGAGAATATTTTGAGAAGATTTTTAAATCTACATAGAACTTATTTTTTTTTTCTTCATCTTCTCATTAAAAAACTTTGATTGAATTTTAATTATCATATTCATCAAAGTTTTTCACCTAACAATTGAGCAATCATTTATTGCTATTTATTGAAGTTTTAGTCTATCTTGGTACTTAATTTATTTATATCATTTATTAAGAGATAAATTTCATTGTAAACTTATTACTTTAAACTTGTGGATCATATCGAGGTCCCATGAAAGCTTAATGGTATAGTGATCAGTGCTTCTTGTTGTAAGTCACCATATGGAACATATTGAGGTCTTATGAAAGCTCAATATTGTATAAGGGTAGGTGTTCCTTGTTTGTAAGTCACTGAAAATATTTTAAGAGTTTGGATTGCACCATAAATCAATCAATATAGTGAAAATACCTTATTCATGATGAAGAACTTGGTAATAGAGGATGCAGATTGTTGCTTTGAATTAAACTTTCACAATTATATTGTTTGTATCCTCTTTTCTCTTTTACTTATCATTATTTCTTTTACATTTATTATTTGATTGGTCTACTTATTTTTTATTTGCTTATGATTACTACATAATTGATTAACGTGTTCTTAACTTGTTTGGTTTAAGATTAATTCTTCGAAAAAGTTTTAAAAACCAATTCACCCCTATTGGTTAGTCATTATCGGGCTATCACGTAATTATATATTTAAAAAAGAGAAAGAATTATGTAAAGGCTGAGTACTCACTAGAATCGTTGTAAAGATAGGGCATAACCACCGCAGGATGGGGGTCATTGAGATGTAGTTCCCAATTACTGTGCGCAAAGAAAAATCCCTCCTTCCAATCATGCATTTTATTGAAGTGATGATGAGTTTCGAGGATGTTTTGGGGAGTGAGGAGTAAAATAATAATACCCCTTTTATGGGTACGCGGTGTTCTTCGCTTTCACTAGATTATAAATGGGAAGAAAAACAATTGCAATGTTCCATAATATCACATAATAAAAATGATCCAACCATATGGCCCCATCCGGTCAGGGTAGGTTGGGTGGGGGCAATAATAAATGAAGAAAGGGTGATACAAAAGAAAAGGTGAAAAGGAAGTCTGAGACCCATACTAGTCGTACTCTTATGAATAACTATACAATCATGTAGAGGAAAATCCGCAGTCTGAAATTGCCCTAGACAAATCAATTTGACATCATCAGGGACACCAAAGCGGTCCAAAATCTCACCCAAATCTTTCTCTATAATATTTGAAAATATCTCTGAAGCTTTGAAAGTCTCTCTACCACTAGTAGTTGAAGTCTCGTGAGTCGCATCAGCTCTAGGTTGGAAACTTCCACCCTGGTCAGAAAGTTTTGGGATAGCCACAGACGATGAAGGATTCGTTAAGGGACGCGATAGCACTGCAAGATGCTGGGACACATCTAAAGAAGAAGGTGTGTCGGAGATGAATCCTTGAGATGAGAACCTTCAATCTTGGATCTCCGAGAAATATTTTGAGAATCACTCTAGGAAGATATGATGGCAAAAGAAGGGTATGCAACTGCTAAAAGAGAAGAATAGCAAAAGAATTAAACCCACAAGAAGAAATAACAAATTTATAGGTTCCAGAAAGAAATGTGAACCGTTAGATTGTGTGTCTAGATAAATTGCATCCGACCAAATACACAATCAATCACCATAATTGATTATTAGATGGCGCTTGATTAAGAATTCAAAAAAGAATGGACTCGATTAAACGTATCTAACATGAAAATTCAATGCGTACAAGTCACCAGCCTAGAAACACATGAAATGCCCTACAACACATGCAAATAACTACGATAATCATAACTTGTCCCCTTAAAATGGCCCACATCACCTACCATTAGCGAAGAAAAATATGTGAGTAACAATGGGTTCGAAACACATTATAAGAAACAAGAAGTTCTATAATTTATATGAATATTAAAAAGGGACTTCTGGGATTATTTGTTTAACTCCAAAAATTTGCTTCACGAACCCTACTACATGCCCCCACAAAGTACGTAAACATATGCAAAGGGAAAGGAAAACATGAAGGGTTCACATAATGAGACGCGAGCTTTTCTTTCGTTAATGTTTTCCCTCATTTGAAGAAGAAGGCATGCAATTCAAATATCTCCCTATCAAATAGCTATTTTACTACTTGTTTTTGTTTGAGCATCCAAATTAGTAAGTTTAGGAAGTGAAAATTGTAGCTAGACGAGTAGAATTTGTTGATCCGATTTTCATCGTCAACATATAATATACTTCAACTAAGGATAAGTGGTGAAGTTGTGTTAGAAGGATATCATTTCCTAAGTATTCTTTCTTTACTAGCTTCTGTTTAGCAAATAACTACAACGAGTCAATTACTAGCGGGACTCTGATACATGGAGATAGAATTGTTCACCAGAGTTAAAATGGTTACTTCAGCTGGGGAATAAAATTGAAATTTGTTGCTATTTCAAGCAATGTGTCTCGTTGTATTGTACATCTTTTGGCATTCTGTTTGGCGATGATACTTGAACAAGAAGAGGTTCTCTCGGGTACATTCTTCTAGGGTTCGAGTTCTTGAGAGATTGATGTGTTATTGCATTTCTTCCTCATGATCAAGAGAGACGTAAGGGATTATTTTGTTCTTCTTGCTTGAGAGTTGTTGAATTGAGCAAACCTGGTAAATACTCTCTCACACTAGTGCATCTAGGGTTCCTCTCATGGAAGTAGGTGAATTTCACTGAACCATGCATTTTGTTATCTTGCGCTTTTTTGATTGTTATTTTGTCGATATCAAATATTATATAGGAATTAACGTGCGACAATGTGATGCTATTTCTCTTGGACCATAAACTTCAAGGAAAACATTGTTAATATACACTTTGTGATACATGGAAACAATTAAAAGTCTACTTAAGACGAAAGATTAGAAGAAACTTGCAATTATTTTAAATCATTTGCGTTGTCTTGATATTTTACTCTTTTGTCATTACCATGCGTACTCCACATAGAAAATTTTGTAGTCACACCGAACCCCTAGATTGATACAATGAGTACTTTGTCAATATAAGAACTACACACTTATTCACTACTAAGTTCTATGTATTTTTAATATAAACATTTATAAACACTACCTAAACATGCTAGATGGACCCGATTTAGTGTAATTCAAAATGGGGATTCATTAAAGATCCATTGCCCTTTCGCATCTCTTCTTAATTCCTTGGTTTCTACTGTAGAAGAAGACAATATCTTCACTCAAATTCAACATTTTTTTATCAAAGATCAGATAATTAATGTCCTTTCAACTTGAGAAGGAAAAATTAAAAAATAGAAAATTAAGGACTGCCCAATATCAACACAGAAGAATGTTGATTCTAACTGGCCATGCAAGGCCCTTAGCTTTCCTGAAATATGTTATTAACAAGAAACTTGAGCTACAACAACTTTTAAGCAATCCCATACTACTACAAGCAATACAACAATTAATGAATTTGAAGAGAAATAAAAAGCTAACAGTTATGAACAACAAAAGGTAAAAAGATAACAAAGATTGTTATCTGGTTCTTTAACTTCAATGAATCTGGAATATTAAAACGCCCCGAAAACTGATCGCAAAATTCCTGAAGAAGTCAGAATTTTTTTGACTAATCAGCCATTACTTGGAACCTTTTCCTTTCTTTTCAGCTGACGCGGTCTCAGGGGCGGAGCCAGCTTGTTGAACTAGGGGGGGCCCACGGGGGTTCGGGGGTAGCGCCCCCGAAATTTTTTTTTTAGATACCTAAAGGAAGATTCTTATTTCGAAGGCAATTATAGATTGATTGGAACCACTCTACGTCATACATTCTTTGGCTTGTCAATGAAACCAGCACCGCAAACCTACAAATATCGGCTTCTACTTTGATCCCATCATCACTGCTATTGTTAGGGAAAATGCCCATCTCGTCCCACCTCCTCAAACAAGAGCCACACGCCCCATCGGATCCCAAAAGCTTGCAATCTTCACTTAAACTTTTCAATTTACTTCCTAACTTATTGACAACATCTGTCATTGAATAATCAGAGCATTCTCCATGTAATCAACTTTTTAGTCTCTCAATCCCACAACTAAAAACATCTTTCTCTTCACTCTTGAAACTATACAAGCAGTCATTTTGTTGTCTTATTCAAGAATATTAGTCCGGTTTGATTGGCTAGTCGTCCCAGTGAGTAAATATATTGAACAAATGGTGTTTCACAAAAACTGTCATTCAAGAAGCCATCCCATTTGCCTGCATTCAAGTTTGAATCATTCAAAACTGATGGCATCTTGAAATCAAGAACACACTCATTGGCTGAGGCCTGGGAGGGGACAGGGTAGTTTCCGTAACTTAAAGCAAAAACTCTCATGTACGCACCTCATCAGGATGATGTAGAGATAATTTGAGCACATCTGGATGCCATGATTCACCAGGGCAAGAGGAGTCTCGTGACACTTCACCTGAAACAAGGACTCAGCCAACATTTTTAAGCCCTCAATACATTGTGGCAAAGAAAAGTATGAAGCCACAACCTGCAAAATTTGCACAGAAATTATTAGATCTTAAAAAGACTGAAGGAAATAGACAAATTATACAACCAAAATAGAAATAAGGATTCTTAATAAGAGCAAGTTTCTGACACAAAATTGTATCTCGATTTGATAATTGCCTTTTACATTTTTTGGATTGGGTTGGCCTTCCTTCTTGGGCTGAAATTAACTTATAGCTAATAAAAAAAAAAAAAAAAAATTGAGCCCAAAGTTCAGTGTGGGCCTGTGCCCACACTGAACTGCACATGGCTCCGCCCCTGCGCGGTCTTGATGTCAGATTTAGCCAGGGTAGAGGGCTTTAGAACACTTTTCGGATTGATGGCCTTCCTGATCTTAAAAACAGTCCATGCAGTTCCTACAGCATGTTCTGTAGCATCCAATCCCTCGCTTGCTGCCTCAGCTGCCTCTTTCCCATACCCTTCAAAATGACAATTGTAGTTCTCTAAATTTTGATAAGATCACAAGGGCATGTTTGGACTCAGTATTGGATGGGATTAGGTAGTATAACTGGCAAAACTGTAGCTTCTTTTTCTTGGTTGATTCTGTCCAGTGTTTTCCAATCTACCATACCGAGTATGCCATAATTCCATGCCATGTGTAACGATCAATAAATTAGACACGTCAATCTAACACTCAATGAATTAAAAGGAAATGGAAATCAACAAGTACTTGATATATCCCATGTGCAAATAGAAATCATATTTTAAGAGTTGTCCCCTGTTCCACTCGTGCGTGCTTGAGATCATAGATGACAAGGTTACCTGTGAGAGACAAGTCCAGTCGTCACAGTAGAAGAGGTTGACATAACATTCTTTCCAGCTACTTCAACAGCATCACAGATTTTGCCTGTTAGCAAAAGCATACATGTTAACTACAGCGATAGAAGTAATGAGCAAGGTATCGGACACGTGTCGAATACCGACACTTCTCAGACACTCTACCATGTTCATTTTTCTTCTATTAGAAATATTATATTTTTTAATTAAATAACAAATAGGTACTCATATTTAAAATATTTCAACTAGAAAAATAAGTGTAAAACTAAATTTATATTATTTAAATGAAGAATTTATAAAAAATTTAATCAAGGTACAACGACAGTACTTTTTTGTGAAATTGCATGTCGGCATGTTCAACACGTGTCGTATCGAATACACGTGTCGTATCAGTGCATCATAGATCATCTAACAGGAAATGAAATAACCGAATAAGAACCCCATATTGTCAAAAGGAGATTGAGATATTTTCCTTTATTTAAGATGGGAAACAAGTTGTTATTCATGGCCTATCGAAGAATTATTTTAAACCAGTTTAAGTAAAGTGACTAAAATTCGCTATTTTCGGCCACTTTAGGCAATTTGATGTTGATTTCTACTAGGGTTCATTTTTTTCTTTCTAGATATTAACACAGTTGGGGAAAAAACAACCATAAACTCACAGACTAAAAATACCAGCTGAACTAAGTTCCAGCTAAACCTTTTCCAGAATACTTTGTTACGAGTTAAAAAATAATTTGCCAACTATTCTTCACTGGTCTTCAAGTGTGGTAGTTAAAAATTTCAATGCGAAAATATCCATACTTTTCTGCCTGGCTGAGGAACGTAGAAAATTTAAATGCTCCAAATGCATGAGCAAGTATAATATATTAATTCTGTATGATTACTTAATTCTAGTAAACTAAATTGTTCTTTTCTCACAGGCTTAGGAAATTTCACTAACCAGCAGTTTTATGTTTTCTTTTTTCTTCTTTTTCTCTTACCTGTACTTACTATAGGGATAGGGCTACAAGTAACTACAGGGATTTTTTATTCGCGACGCTAGGATTAACTCTCAAGGGGAAAATTTTCTCTTTCGACAAGAAAATTCAATTCAATACATAATATCATTTCCAAACATACAAACTTCATCAAACAGCCTAGAAAAATATGTAAGATCCAATTACATATCATCTGTAACTTGAACTTGTAACTTGGAAAAAGTTGATTGATGAAACACTATACATGCTACCAAACCTCTTTGTTCAGTCTTATACGTATGTGGGAAAGGTTATAAAAAAGGAGAATAGATTTGTTCATTCTTTTATCATTCATGATTCGGGCGAGATGAAAGTATCATGCACAAGTCAAAACTCCCAATCCTGCATCTGTTAGTTTATAACTTGGCATCGTTATCTAGCCCTCACCTCATTGTGAAACATCACCCAGTACGATTAGATAATTATAATGCTTACTGAAATATGTATCTTAATATAATGTGCACCAGAAAAGCATCGACATTTAAAATAAAAGTGAAAGGGAAGTTTCACGTACTAAATCCATCGAGAGATGCAACGACAATTTCTCCTGGCAGGAGACCAAAGAAGTTCTTTCCTACTTTAGAATTTGCAACAGAACCCGTACAGAATCCTGTAACCTTCACAACTCCTGAAAGTACCCCGACTGCTACTTTCTCAGTCATCTTTGTCACCCTCTTAACCCTAAAGAAAATAACAACGCTTATGCAAATGCGTTAAGTATAAGTCATTGGGCCATCAACAAATAATGTTTAAGGTAAGAGAATCATGCTTTTAGAGAGACAGGAATCCTCTACAATGACACTGTAGAACAATAGAAGGGATGTGGTGCGGCTTGGTATATACAGCTGACCATCCCATGTTACAGCAAATGAGTAAAGGCCATATGGTAAGAGACAAGAAAACAAACAGAACCTAAATCAAATATGCAGAACTACTAATCAAATGAATGACCAGACAAAAGCACCATAAAACCTCTTGATTCTCTCTAAGGTCTTAGGATCAATCTCTGAATTGTTTCCTGGAGTCGTCCTTTGCTTCAACATCTCATTCCCAGACTTCAACCGATCCACAGTCACATCTCCACACCACAGTATTCCCTTAACCAAATGGCCTGACCCTGCCGCTATCAGCCTTGCTGCCATCCCACTGTACTCCTCTACATTAGGAGCCAGCGATGTCCAGTAGGCCGCGCACTGCCCCTCTACTGCCTCCATCTTCTTCTTGTCAGTATTCAACTCCCCTGCAGTAACCTCCCTCGCCACTGCCCCTACCTCCGCTATCACCTCTTTCTCCTCCACCTTCCGAACTGAAAAGTTACTGTAAGTCTCCAAAATCATATCCAACTCCTTCAACAATCCCTCCTGTCCTTTAGACACTATCGTCAACCCATAATTTATCACCTCATTTTCCGTATTCACCTTTTCCTTTTTATTCTTTTTATTCTTCTTCTTCTTTTTCTCTTTTTCATCATCATCGCTGGAGTCAGAATCCTCAGTTTCTTTAGGGGGTTGGAAGGAGAAGAAGTAATGGGATTAGTCAAGCTTGACAGCAGTAAGGTCTTTCGTCAAGGGCCATTGGGTGTCATCCGCGACATACGCAAGGGCAGCGACGGTGTTATCCCCCTGGCGAAGGAGGATGATTTGGAGTTCAACGGAGGCGAGCTCGACGGAGTAATGCTGGTCGATCAAATGGAGGATTGCACCGGGGATTGTGAGGTAAGCCTCTTCAATGGATTCGGGAGGGGCGGTTGGGGAAGGTGGGTTAGTTTCGTAATTGTGAGGGAAGAGGTTCTCAACAGGGTCAATGGTGGGGTACAGGGGTGTAGAGGAGGGATTTGGAGGATCAATTGTTTGGTAATTTGAGTCGATGACATTGGGGTTCGAGTGGGAATTGGATTTTGAGACGCCATTGTTGGATCAGAAAGAGGTTGCTTAGGGACACAATTGACGACGAACAAGGAGAGGACACATTTCATGCATTCAAGGAATAGTGGACAAACGGGTGGTCGGATATATAAATATGATTTATTTTATTAATTAAAGAAAAAATTGCATTAAATATTAGAGTTAAATGTTCCATTGATGACTGAATTTATATTTTGGTCACACTTTTACTCGTTAAATTTTTAAATACTTTACAATTGTCACTAAACCTTAACAAGTTCACTTCACCACTCACTAATCATGTTCATTAGTCATTGAACTTTGAAAAAACTTTGGAGTGGTTATTAAAATTTAATACGTTGCACTACATCATTCACTCAACATATTTCACGATTCATTGAACTTATACTTCCATCACGCTTTACTCATTGGGCTTAAAATTCTTCAAAGTAATCACTAAGTTATACTCACCGAATCCCATGGTTTAAAGATTGAAAATTTTAAAGTATATAATACCATAAATGAAGACGATACCATTCTTTCTTCTCGAATTACCTTATGACAACTCTAAATTATATAATTTTTTCCTAGACATTGATGTTTAGCTTATGCTAAGCACTCGAGTAACATGTTACACTATAATAGGTGGTGAGAGATAATGATTAATTACAAAATTGATTACATTATCTGTTGTAACATGCCACGTCACTTGGTGCTTAGTGTAAGCTAAGTACCAATGTTTCGGAGATCAATTCGGTGTATAAATATATTTTTTATTTTCTTGATTTGGTTTTACATTCTCAATCGAAATAAAGAAAAAAAAATCTATTTTATTTTCTAGATCTAAGGTAAGAGTATGATCTAAATTAGGATTTAATGATTTATGTCAATTTGAAATTGACATTCTTCTTTATCCTTGAACATAGCTTTTTGACAACTAGATGAATTATATCTTGTTGACCAATATCAATATCTGGTCGATATTTATTTTATTTTTTTGATCTAGGTCGAATCTCATAGAAAATCAACTTGACTTGTAAGCATTTTACAGTTTAGTGAGTACAGCGTGACAGAAATATAAATTCAATGACTAATGAAATATGGTGAATGAATGATGAAGTGCAACATGTTAACATTAAATTACATTTGAAAGTATTTTAAAGTTCAGTGACTTACGAAATATGATGAGCGAGTAATTAAATGAAACATTTTAAAATTTAATAACAACTCAAAAGCATTTTAAAGTTTAGTGAATAAAGTGTGACGAAAATATACGTTAAAGTGACTAATGAAATATTTAACTCCAAAATTTTCAATTTTTACTTTCTATTTTTCGAAACCCATCCAATTTTGGAAAACAAATTACAAAAGTCTCAACCTTTTTAAAATCTTAAGAAAATTACACTCGCAAACTTTTCTAATTCACCATTTTGTTATGTCATTTGAAAAGTGATTTGATAACTCTTTAGTCTATACATAATAAAAAAATCCAATGAAGCTTTTTTCTCATCAATCACATGACATGCTTCATTGGAAACAAAGTTTTGTCTCTCTTCTCACTTGCTAATGCACTCTTAAAAGCCCAATATATCTATATTTCTCTCTACATTTGTATGGATCGACAGATTCTAAACAGTCTCATTTTTTAACTGTCTAAAATTATAGAGAAAAATGTCAAGATGAATAGTTCAACATTCAATAACTATAGATTTTAACTCGCAAGGCAAGCCAATGCATAAATATTTTGAAAACAAAATGATATCAATGTTTCAAAGTTGAATAGATATGGACAGGAAAGATATTAAGATATTTTGTACGTGTAAAAGAACATGTTAATGCTCTAGAAAAAAGCGTTATGCTCGTATTTATATTTCAAATATTATTATGTTGTCGCTTTAGAAGAATCACAACTTTATATGTACAGAATAAAAATAAAATAAAATATTCTATTATTCTCGAAAAATATTGGTTTGTTGTTTCAAGGAATGACTTTATTTATTTCAGAAAAGGAATAATTGATTTGCTTATACTCTTGAAAAGTATAACTGTATTCAAATTAGTATTTTAATTAATATCCCTAAAGAATATGCATTGTTCCTTAAGTAACATAATTTACGCATTCAAACACCATAGAATGATATTAATTTTTTGTTGATTTATTATTTGTATGCAAATTTATTTTTAGGACCATGACTTATTTGGATAGTAGTTTTAGGAGAATTTACCAAGGGATGTATTTGTTAGGACCATGACTTATTTGGATAGTAGTTTTAGGAGAATTTTCGAGAGGTTGAAGAGGTTAGAGAAGTAGCTTATATTATATAATCTACAAATTGGCTTGTTACAAGAGACAAGGGAGCACCTATATTTATATTGTTCAATGGACTTTTCTATGTACCTTTCAACAACAAAAATAAATTTCATCTTTTAACTACATACTAACATCCATTAAATACACACTAGTACAAGACATTTCTAGATATTGGATTATTCAGAGCAATGACTCTAAATGTGGACTCATGGAATCACTTAGTTACAATAATTAACAAGCCCAAACCAGAATAATAAGATAGCTGAAATCAAGTTTGTTTTACAACATGTTCCCTTAAACTTGATTTGGTTACTACAAGTGAATCTCTTAGCTTGAAAAAGACTTCACGTTTCAATGGTTTGGTGAAGATGTCCGCAACGTGATCTTAAGTCTTCACATACTTCAAATCTACTCTGTTTCTTGCTATAGTTTCTCTTATGAAGTGATACCTCTTATATCTATGTTCTTTCTTTGATCATGGAACATAGTTTTCTTTGCTAGTTTAATGCCGATTTGTCATCAAAAAAAAAAATTATCTGGGCTCCTCTTGTGTCATGTTGAATTCTTTTATTAAATTTCTTAGCCAAATCTCATGGCAAATGCATGATGTTGCGGCAATATACTCTTCTTCATAAGCAAAAAGTGTAACAATTGATTGCCTCTTGAACTCAAAATGAAAGCGGTATCTCATATGAAAAATACAAATCCCGTTGCGCATTTCGTTCCATCCAAGTCACCTGCCCAAATGCTATCACTATATTCAACAACTTTGAAATGATAAGAGGATGAATTAAGCAAGCCTAAACTAGCACTACAAAAAAAATTTCCAGCGCCCAAAAGTTTATGGTCGCTGAGTGTTTGCTAACTCATCGTCGGTAAATGTATTTAGCGACCACACCAACATTGGTTGCTAAATCTATAACATTCAGCAACCAATGTTTGGTTGGTAATGGCCTTGATTTGGTGGCTGATAATAGCAAAAAGCTGGTTGATATGCACCCTTTTGCGACAAAACAAAAACAATTACCATATTTCAAGAACTATTATTTGGTCGGTGAAGGTACACGATTGACAACTGTTAGATTTTTGATGTAATTGGCAAGTTTGTCAACAAAATAGACTAAAATTAATTTATTGTAAAAGTCAAGAAGTAAGTTGCAAATAGTAGAAATTGAGTTGTATTAGGTCTAGGTTCGAGAATGGAAAAAAAGGAAAAATAGCGCCGCAATTTCGCTAGACTATCGCCACAACTTGGCTTGAGCGTCAGAAACGGTAACATTGTCATCCACTTGTCGCCTTGCCTTCGTTCGAGCGAAAACCCATCGCTCGAATGTTGCCCAGCCTTTTCTCGAGCAACGGCGTTATCCGGAAAATTTTAATTCTCGTTTTTAAGGCTTTTTGTCGGGCCCATTCACCCCAAAACCTAAACTATAAATACTAAATGCCTTTGAACATAAACTTGAGGGTTGATCATTGAGAAAACATATACTCTTCATATCCTCTTCATAAAATTAGCTTTCAACCTTCATACTTGATTTGTTCTTGGTGGTGAAAAACATTAAATCCATAATCCAAATACCAAACTGTTACGTTCGATACATTAGTCAGAGTTCTGAAATTAATGGAAGGTGAATGGAGAAGAACGCGGAGTTCTTCGTTGATCCACATGAGATAGACGAATTCATAAAGCTAGGAGTTGCTGTAGGAGCGCGCAATCCAGGAGGGCTTTGGAAACTGTAGGTGGGAGTTAGTGTAGAAGCACACAATCCAATTGAGATATGAGAATTACAGTCATGAGGTCAAAAAGTACAAGTGGTAGTCGTATCTGGCAAACTGTAAGTTCATAATTCGTTTATAGTGGATTTTTAACTAGCAAAGTGCCTAGATTTTTTACCTAGTTGGGATTCGTCCATGATAATTCCTAGTGTTTATTTATCGTTTTCATATAACTGCTACAATTCAACATAGGAAAAATTGGACTATTCGATTAACCATCTAGAAATAATTAACAGTGATTTGTTACTAGTTAATTATAAGTTTTTATTCTTTATAATCACATATTCACCCCCACCCTCTAGGTGTAGTTTGGGTTGAATCTCATTATTTCAACTAGTATCAGAGCTTGATTTCGTGTCCTGGCCCTTAAATTATTCTAGATGAGTTAGTCCTTATCTGTGCCTCTATTTTTCGACGGAAGCAACTATGCTTATGAAAAAGTTCGAATGAGAGCCATCCTTAAAGTATTGGATGAGTGTATTTGGATTATATTTCAAATTGGGTACCTTCAACCAGTGTTCCTGGTGTAGTTACACCCATTGATATTTCACTTTGGATTAAAGATTGGACTATTTGATTAACTATCTACAAATAATTAACAGTGATTTGTTACTAGTTAATTATAAGTTTTTATTACTCATAATCACATATTCACCCCCTCTAGGTGTAGTTTGGGTCCAATCTCATTATTTCAACTAGTATCAGAGCTTGATTTCGTGTCCTGGCCCTTAAATTATTCTAGATGAATTAGTCCTTCAACCAGTGTTGAAGGTGTAGTTATACCCATTGATATTTCACTTTGGATTAAAGATGATTTAGCTGAGTGTAACTGAAACAGTAAGGGGCTTTATGCTCTGTTCATTGCTGTGTCTACTGAAGAGTTTGGGAGTTTTCAATGTGTGAGATTGCTAAAGAAGTTTGGGATATCTTATAAACCACACATGAGGGAACTAAAACTGTTAAAAATTCTAAACTGCAGATGTTAACCTCTAGGTTTGAAAAAATTATAATAAAGAACAATGAGTCGTTCGATGAATTCTATGCGAAGTTGAATGATATAAATTCGAGTTTTAACCTAGGTAAAAAGATTCTCGGGTCCAAAATCGTTAGAAAAGTTCTTAAATCCTTACCGAAAAGGTTTAGACCTAAGATCACGACGATTGAAGAGAGTAAGGACTTAGATGCAGTTAAGATAGTAGAACTCGTAGGATCCTTTCAAACATATAAACTTAACATATCTCAACCGAAAAAGGTTAAGTCCACAGCCATGAATACTATTAGGGAAGAAAAGAGCGAGTCAACTGATGGTGAGACTCTTAGGGACGACGAAATAGCTTATTTCGTTAAAAAATTACAAAAGGTGATGAAGAGTAGAAGAAAACCTCAAGAACGAAAACATGATGTCCCTAATAAATTATCAAAAGATAAGCCTGAGAAGAATAACCATAGGACCTCCTCTAATAAGAAAACCTAGTCTATTAGATGTCATGAGTGTCAGGGTTTTGATCACTATAGGAATGATTTCCTAACTTGAAAAAGAATTTGAATAAAGAAAGATGTAAGGCATTAGCAGTGACCTTGAGTGATGATAAATATGATTCAAGTGTTCAGAGTGATACCTCTGTTGGTGAGGATGAACAAATTTTCATGGCCTTCACATCTATAATTATGATCGAATCTGATAAGGAAAATAAAAAGGTTGAGAATGAAGAACGTAGTGAGAAATCTGAGGAAGATTCTGAGGATGAGACTGATATTCATGAGTCTTATCGTGAACTATTTGAGGAGAGTCTTAAAATAAAAAAGGTCAATAAAACTGTGCCTAAAAAATGTTAATGAACTTGAAAGAGAGAAAGAAAAACTCATAGGTGACCTTTAAGATTCTACCAAAAATCTGAGTGAGTCGAAGCTTGTTAATGAGAACTTAGAAGCCAAAGTTAAATCCTTAACGAGTGATCTTGAAAAATATAATACTGATCAACTTCATTATTTCATGAGTGGTAAGCAGAAACTCAATAATCTATTAGGGAATACAAGCCCGCTAGAAATATGCATGGTTTGGGTTACGTTCAAATGGTAATACTACAACTAGTACATCCCGGACCACTTTTGACGTGAACCCAGGTACGAGATCAGCGTGGAAATCGCGGAATTAATTGAAAACGTCTGGAAAATCCAAATTCAGGTTATAGACGGTAGAATCTTGACCCTCAAATTATTGAACCAAACAACTAAATAAAAATAAAGTTTGAAGACCTGTTGATTACAAAACCAATGAACCTCAATTTGTGAACGTCACAAAGGGTGCCTAATAAGTTCTAAGGGTTGGATGCCACAAATATAACAATATTTGATAAGTTTGGTATATGTTCAATCAAAAACAAAAAAAGAGAGAAATCTCATTTAATTCATAATATCAAAAAGTTTCTTTGTTACAATGAAATTAAGTTTCTATTTATATGAAACCTAAAAAAAACCTCCCCTAATTGCACGAAAATATAATTTTAATATTGTAAAAGATGCTAAAAACATGGAATTCTAATTAAACTAGGAAACTGCCAAAAATTGCCAAACTCACGTCCAACTTTATGCCATGTTTATGTGCGAGCGCAAGTCCAAAAGTGTCATATGCCCACGTGACCTTGTGCAAAATTTCTTGCCATTTTTAGAATAACTCATGGGTGAAAATCCGACAACCGAGCTGAAAGTTATGCCCGTTTTCATCCATGCTGCTCATTTTCTTTCCAAATATCTTCTAAACCTTGAATCCAACTCGTTTCGGCTCCCGAGCCCTTCATGAAACTTGAACCTTGGTTTGTTAACTTCTGCAATTTGGACTCCAAAATTTGACCAAGTGATTGCATATCCCAGATCATATCAACGTTCGTCCCAGCCATAAACAAAGCTCGAATTACTATTATCGTGAACCCAAGGGCAAGATTGTCTTAGGATCGAGACCTACTAGACAACGTATGGTCAATTGTCCTATTCATCGACAACAAACTCCGAGCTGGTTTGAACCTAGGTTTATTTCCACCTATCACCATTGTGGCGCACTGGGCCACACAAGCCTAGGTGTCGTAAATTCACAATTAGAAGTAAAAGTCAGAATTTCTCGAGCAAGGTTGACTTTCTTGCCAATCAGGTTCGCCACTTAACTAAGATGATGACTCAAGTTAACTAGAATCACTTCGATTTCTAAGAAGGTTTGTGTTATGAAGAGTGACCTGAAAGGTCGTGAGATTGATCATGCTCTTAAAAGTAAGAGCATCCATGTATCTCTTTGATTAGAAACCTAGGTGCATGCATGTGTAATTCATTGAGTCCATTCATACTTGCATGCATTTCACTTATTTGTGTTATGTTTTGATTTTGTTTTTCTGTTTTTTTTACTTTTTAGAAGTTTTTTAATTTATAAAAAAATTTATGTTTCTAGGATACTAGGCATTTCATGGTGCTCTTAAACATAGCATTTGTGACCAAGTTCCATTACTTGGTTCAGTTTAATGTGGAGTATTGAGTATATGTTTCTTCATGTATCATTTGTACAACTATAATGCCCCAAGTTCCGTGAACCCGCACTACAACAAAACTGTGATTTAGCGACAAGATTTTTCGCGACATACAAAAAGTTGTTGCAATAAGTGACTTAACGCGACACATTTTTTGAGTTTGTCGCGAAGTTTGTGATGAGAAAAATAAGTACCAAAAAACCTTTGACAACATAAAAAGTTGTCGTGAAATGTGAGAAGTTGCGACAAATAATAAAGAATGTCGCAAAAAATATGAGGGAAGCAAGGCGTCAAAATATTTTTGGTGGGAAACTTAGGGCGACAAACCTATAATTCTTGCAACAAAATGCTTGTGATGCAATACGGTCTACTTTTCGCGATAAAAAATATTTGTTGCTAAAAACTCGAATTGTGATTTCGCGATAAGATTTTTCGCAACATACAAAAAGTTTTTGCAATAAGTGACTTAACGCGGCACATTTTTTTAGTTTGTCGCGAAGTTTGTGATGAGAAAAATAAGTACCAAAAAACCTTTGGCGACATAAAAAGTTGTTGCAATAAGTACCAAAAAAACCTTTGGCGACATAAAAAGATGTCGTGAAATGTGAAAAGTTGCGACAAATAATAAAGAATGTCGTAAAAAATATGAGGGAAGCAAAACATCAAAATATTTTTGGTGGGAAACTTAGGGCGACGAACCTTTATTTCTTGCAACAAAAATGCTTGTGATGCAATAAGGTCAACTTTTTGAGATAAAAAATATTTGTTGGTAAAAATTCGAATTGTGATTTCGTGATAAGATTTTTCACAATATACAAAAAGTTGTTGCAATAAGTACCAAAAACACCTTTGGCGACATAAAAAGTTGTCGTGAAATGTGAAAAGTTGCGACAAATAATAAAGAATGTCGTAAAAAATATGAGGGAAGCAAGGCGTCAAAATTGCAATAAGTGACTTAACGCTACACATTTAAGTTTGTGATGAGAAAAATAAGTACCGAAAAACGTTTGGCGACATAAAAAATTATTGTGAAATGTGAGAAGTTGCGACAAATAATAAAGAATGTCGCCAAATATATGAGGGATAAGTGATGGAATATGATGCAATAGGGTCTAGTTTTCGCGATAATAAATATTTGTTGCTAAAAATTCTAATTGTGATTTCGCGATAAGATTTTTCGCAACATACAAAACGTTGTCGCAATAAGTGATTTAACGCGACACATTTTTAGAGTGTGTCGCGAAGATTGTAATGAAAAAAATAAGTACCAAAAAATAGAAGGCGACATAAAACGTTGTCGAGAAATGTGAGAATGTGCGACAAATAATAAAGAATGTCGCCAAAATATTTTTGGTGGGAAACTTATGGCGACACATTTATTTCTTGCAACAAGATGCTTGTGATGCAATAGGGTCTAGTTTTCGCGATAAAAAATATTTGTTGCTAAAAAATGTAATCGTGATTTCGCGATAAGATTTTTCGCGACATACAAAATGTTGTCGCAATAAGTGACTTAATGCTAAACATTTTTAGAGTGGGTGTGAAGATTGTGACGAAAAAAATAAGTACCAAAAAATAGAAGGCGACATAAAACGTTGTCGTGAAATGTGAGAATGTGCGACAAATAATAAAGAATGTCGCCAAAAATATGAGGGAAGCCAAAATGTTTTTGGTGGGAAACTTATGGTGACAAACATTTATTTCTTGCAACAAGATGCTTGTGATGCAATAGGGTCTAGATTTCACGGTAATAAATATTTGTTGCTAAAAATTGTAATCGTGATTTCGCGATAAGATTTTTCTCGACATACAAAACGTTGTCGCAATAAGTGACTTAACGCGAAACATTTTTAGAGTGGGTGTGAAGATTGTGATGAAAAAAATAAGTACCAAAAAATAGAAGGCGACATAAAACGTTGTCGTGAAATGTGAGAATGTGCAACAAATAATAAAGAATGTCGCCAAAAATATGAGGGAATCCAAAATATTTTTGGTGGGAAACTTATGGTGACAAACATTTATCTTTTGCAACAAGATGCTTGTGATGCAATAGGGTCCAGTTTTCGTGATAATAAATATTTGTTGCTAAAAATTCTAATCGTGATTTCGCGACATACAAAACGTTGTCGCAATAAGTGATTTAACGCGACACATTTTTAGAGTGTGTCATGAAGATTGTGATGAAAAAAATAAGTACCAAAAAATAGAAGGCGACATAAAACGTTGTCATGAAATGTGAGAATGTGCGACAAATAATAAAGAATGTCGCCAAAATATTTTTGGTGGTAAACTTATGGCGACAAATATTTATTTCTTGCAACAAGATGCTTGTGATGCAATAGGGTCTAGTTTTCGCGATAAAAAATATTTGTTGCTAAAAAATGTAATCGTGATTTCGTGTCGCGATAAGATTTTTCGCGACATACAAAACGTTGTTGCAATAAGTGACTTAACGCGACACATTTTTAGAGTGGGGTCGCGAAGATTGTGATGAAAAAAATAGAAGGCGACATAAAACGTTGTCGTGAAATGTGAGAATGTGCGACAAATAATAAAGAATGTCGCCAAAAATATGAGGGAAGCAAAAATATATTTGGTGGGAAACTTATGGCGACGAACTTATTGCAACAAGATGCTTGTGATGCAATAAATAAGGTCTAGTTTTCGCGATAATAAATATTTGTTTCTAAAAATTCTAATCGTGATTTCGCGATAAGATTTTTCGCGGCATACAAAACGTTGTCGCAATAAGTGAGTTAACGCGACACATTTTTAGAGTGTGTCGCGAAGATTGTGATGAAAAAAATAAGTACCAAAAAATAGTACTTGTAAAGTTTGATATCTTAAAATTTTATCGCCAAGTGTTAGGTAGTTAATACCTGAAATTATACTCTTTTGTGTGCATAAATACCTAGATTAGGCGAGTGAGTTTTGTAAGTAGAAAGGACTACTCAGTCAAACCAAAAAATTTAAGAACAATTCATTATACGATTAAACTTTCCATCACATAATATAATAACATGCAAAAAAGGACTACTCGGTCAAACAAATCCATAAAGGAAAATAATTGTCTCACAATTAAAGCAAATAACTAAAGAAATCATAATTCATATATTATCAATAGGACATGCTAAACTCTTGATGCTGGTTCAGATTGTTGTGGAGACGTGCCACCTTGACTCGATACGAACTTATGCATTAGTGTCTCAAATTGAGAAAGCTTAGCACGCATATCCAATAATTCCTGCTCCTGCTTTTGCATTTGCTCTCGAAGGGCTATTGATTCAGTATCAACCGATGTCAAATGAACAGAGTGGTTTGAGGCAGGTTTTGGACCATGTCCAAGTCCTCTAATGTAACCTCTAGATTTTCCTAAAACTTGTTGCATAATCTCAAGTTCAGTGGGGGCATCAGATCCATCTGGAACAGGTTGTTCTTTAATCTGTAGCATCATCTCCTATATATAAGTAAAGAGAGAGAAGAAGAGATATATATTAATAACTGAATACATATAAAATCTCAATAACGATGAATAAATTGTTAATATACTTACATATCTTGTTCGCGATTCATCGTTTACCCAACCTTTCTTCTCATTATAATGAGTCTCATAATAAAGTTCTATTTCTCCTTGTGCGTTTTCTTTAGTTATTGATCTCTGTTTGAAGTAATATGTATCGTGTTACATAAATATATTTTTATCCATAAATTCGAAAGAAAATATTACCTTTTCTTCAAGACGTGCAACAAATGATTTTGATCCCCCCACGATGATTATATTTAATGCAGTTGTGGCTTGCTACATTACGCGTAGATAGTGCCTGCATTTAATTCATATATGAAATAAATAATTAACTCATTATTATAATTTATTATATTAATTATTTTAACATGGCGGATAAATTATGTGATTATTCATATTACAAGTGTAAATATTTTTAAAAAAAATTACCTGAAATTCAGGGGTAGACCAATAGTGACATAGCCATTCCCAATCAACTTGAGTTACAAAAGGTGGGCAATTCTTTATTGCCTCATCCAATGTTTTTTCATTGAAATATTTCTCTTTCAGTCTACATCTATAATCACGATATCTTCTCGCTAAAGTATCATTCACACATTTATGGACATGCTCAACTGTCAAATCAAGCTTGAACTTTGCCTACCAAAAAAAGAAAAAAGTGTATATATAAATAAATTATTTATTAAACTATGGGAAACTAATAACTATTCAACAAAATTTTGTAAAACGTTAATTTGTTTATGACATACCAAAACTCGATCATATAATTTATTTTTCTCTTCATTGGGTATGTCGATCCATCTTTTGTAACGGAGTGGAGCAAATGATCGAACGACATAGCCACACTCACTAGCTAAACGTGCTTGCTGATTTCCAATCGCTCTTCCCATTGTTTTAGAAATCTCCAATGATATTTTTCCAGCTGCACTAACGATATCATCAGTGTCCTTGCCTCTTGTAAGACCACGCCCCTTCCTCTTCAAAGAATGGGAATCTATAGACATTAGGATGATTTTATATCAATTGAATGTATAAACAAAAAATGAGATTTCTATCAATTAAATGTATACGTTAGGGTGATTTTATATCATAAACATTAAGATAAATGATTACCGTTGGAATTGAGAATGGTCTCATGGGTCAATGTGGTTGCTTGCGATGAATTAAGTTGAGGCTGAGGCTGAGCTTGAGGTTGAGATAATGGGGCAAGAACCTGAAGAGGTTGAGTTAATGGAGTAGGAACTTGGACATTACTTGTCTGAGACAATGGATCCTTGCATGATGCCTTCGACAAGGAAACATCTGAAGGTGGGTCGTATAATGTACTAAGCACTCTATTTTTCCTGCCAATTCTTGTTCGAGAAGCCATTATCTATCAAGAAAAAAAAAGGATCTGGACCTTTAAGTATTCAGACTTATCAAAAATACAAAATTACTCAGGAAATCAAAGCAACAGAGTTCAAAATTTTACTTCCGACATACAATCTCCCTCCCAAGTATTCAGGCAGGTGTTGCGGAAAAGTCGTATCCACAAATAATGATGAGACTTCTGTTAGATTGAATTGAATTTAAGGATTCCAGTAATTGAAGTTGTCGAAGTGTGAGGCATCATCCAGATACTGTGCATTACAGTATATTATGTAGTAATGCATCATCCAGCCTTCTGTTAGATCATTTCTTCTATTTCTACCTTTATACTGAAATGATACTTTGGACATTATTATTCATTCCTATATATTGGTTTTAAGCATTTTTTTAGGAGACTTTAGTGTTTCCAATATATTGGAGGTAGAGTTGAAGGAATGTGTTTTTCTTGAATTAACTTCTCTGGCATAATTGTTTATGCACTAGACATGCACCCCACCTCATACATCTTGTGTCTAAATATGACTTTTATTGTGAGATCTTGGCTTGTGTATTGAGTGTAATTTAAATAATCAATGCAAATCATGTAATGGCCAAATCGATCAAATCGTTAATTAAAACTTTTTAGGCATTATAGGTTTTGTAGATGATATGACTGGGGATTGACTTCTTTCTTAGACTTTACTCAGGGGTTAGGTCCATTGCTTTCTGCCAGAGGGCAAGGCATTATGTCATGGATAGCAGATGATAAATTCAAGTTGGAAGACAAATCGACACCAATTATGGGGTAATCTGTATTCTCCATTATATAAAAAATGAAGTTCTACTTGTATATTATTCTTTTCTAGCTACACGCAGAGTTTGTTAGAAAGAGAGAACTACAGTGCTAAAATTGCAATCAGCTCAAGGCCTGGGATGAGTCTAATTTTCTATCAGCAACAGGCTCTGAAAGGCTGATCAGGTTTTAAAAAAAAACTAACAAGAGTTTGAGGTCACTGTTAAACTATAGGATAATCGTTAGAACTAACAGGAGCAAACACATTACACTCATTTTCATTAGTTCAAAGTAGGACTATAGGACCAGAAATTTTCCTTAACAGAACCCAAATCTTGCAACCTCTAAATCATAGCAAACACATTTACAACAAATAAAAACAAAAGGTTATAAACGTAACAGCATGTAATTTATAGTAACTATAAAACCAGACACATTTACAGCAAAGAAAAACATTTACAGCAAAGAAAAAAATCTTGAGCAACAGACACAACAGGGTATTCATAATTTCTGAATGTTTGATTCTTCAAAAAACAGGTTATAAACGTCAAAAAGCAACAGGTTCTAAACGTAAAAAAAGCAACAGATTATTCGTAAAAAAGCAACAGGTTATAAACGTCATGCAACTAGGATGAATTTATTGGTAGAAATCTATTCATCATCAGATGGGAAAATGGATCTGTTCACCTACCTGGATCGTGAATTCTTGTATGAACGACCTTTGATTAACGACCAAGAGAATCAACATGAAACAAAGAAATGAAAATAAATTAGATGAAGAAACCGAAAATAAAATAGATCAAGAAGAAACCGAAAATACAAAATACATCAAGAAGAAACTGAAAATACAAAATATAAAATTGAATCATAGTCTCGAGAACTTACAAAATGAAGCTGAAAACGTGCAGGAAAAAATGAAAAACACCCTAGTAATACTTATAGATAGAGATGATGAAAATAAAGAGGAAAGCAAAAAATTTCCCTCCAGATTGATGGACCATTGGTATTACCCCTTTATGTATGGATTTATTTAAAAAGGAAAAAAAGGTTTAAAACTATTGGTATACCCTTCATTTATGGATTTATTTAAAAGGAAAAACGTTTTTGGTTTGCACTTTAGAGGAGGGAAAATAAACCTATAACAATCCCATTTTTTCGAGTAGGAGTATGTAATGATATAAGACTTCGATTTTATTTTATAAAAAATTAATTTTATAATTCAAAAACATTATTAATTTTTGTGATTCATATAGTGACATATAGTTGATCATGTTAGATGTAGGACGATTGGGGTTAGAGTTTGAAGGATAATTGAACAAGAGAATGGGAAAAAGGGGGCAAGAAAACAGGTGTTAACTTCAAACGGGCATAAATTTTAGCTCGAACGTCAGAATTTCTATTATAATATGTTTTCAAAAACGGGAAGCGGAGCCCCATGCCATGGCAACCGGCAAAGCCCGGTTGAGGTCGTTTTCAACCTCAAAATCGCAGTTAAAGTTTGGTAGGCAGTCAATCAAAATTTTTCCAATTGAATTAACATCATTCCATTTTGAACTAAAATTGTTCTTCTTGGTGGATTCCAATTTTCGTCCTACGCCGGTAAATCTTATACTTCCGTTATGCGTCAAGGTTACTATTGAAGATCAAATCAACATATTTGGAATGCTCGGGTGGTCGGCGTTCGGAGAAAATAGCGTAACTTTTGCATACGGTGTCTATTTTGGGCCCATAACCCCATTCCGGAAAGCTAGCAACGATTCAGAATGATGGATTTAAAACGTTTGAAGTCATTCGCTAGTCAAAACGTTACTTAAAGTTTCATAGTTCAATATTTTCACTATTTATTTATTCTACTTTGTTATCCATCGTGTTCGCATTGAAGAGCCTAAAAGGTATTGTAAGATTGTTCATGAAATAAGAAAAACGTTTGTTTTCTTAAGTTCAATTATTTGTTACAAGTACATTTCAATTACACTCACTATTCTCCAGCATACTCCCAAACCTAGTAAAAAGATACCGATATAGTGAATTTATAGGAATCAAAGGCGAACACTAGACGGACAATTCGTCGTTTCTCACTATGCTAAGAATTGTTACATTTATTGTCTTACTAATTTGGATATTATTGCCCGGCCATCGACCCTCCATAACATTATCAGTGAATAAGTTGTGGATTGCTTAACACTTGCCAAGACACGACCAACCGTTATGAAAAATAACCCAGGATTGGAGCTAATATTGACCTGTAAGGTTGAATTTCAATTGAACTTATAGTTTTCAGATTAAATTAGTGATCTCCGAGAAGTATCCCTCCTCAACATGTTGCCTTGTCCACTTCTAGTTACATGAGACAATTCAAAAAGCGTTGACTGTAGTAAATTATCTTTAGTATAAATTCATGCAAGTAAACAAAATTCCATACTCGATCTCAAAGATACATATAGAATTCCATACTCGATCTCAAATATTTTGGTTACTTTGTTTTAAAAATATTTTGGTTTAAAAATATTTTTGTTTTAAAAATATTTTTATTATATTTTTGTTATATATATATTTTTAAAATATTTTGGTTATAAAAATATTTTGGTTATATTTTTGTTTTTTTTTAAATATTTTTGTTTTAAAAATATTTTGGTTACTTTGTTTTAAAAATATTTTGGTTGACTCCACACAGTTTGAGTGGAAACCGATTTTTACATCCTTGTTCTAGACATTCCAAAACGCCATTCACAATTGAGTGGAAACCCAACGGCCATTTTCTCTCATTTCAGTGGAAACCCAACAGCCATTCTCTCTCATTTTCGATTTCACTACCATCTCTCTCTCTCATTTTCGATTTCGATTTCACTCTCAGAACATATTCAGATTCCAGCTTCATTTTGAAAATCTGCATTTGAACCCGTTTGAACCAATTGAACAGATTCCAGCTTCATTCAGTATTTCATTCCAGATTCCAGGATTTCAGAACAGATTCAAGGAATGCTAAACAAATTTCAGTAGGCATTTTGAAAATCTGGATTATCAGTTGATGCCACACGGTTTGAACCCGTTTCAGTAGGCATTTTGAAAATTTAGATTATCAGTTGACGCCACACGGTTTGAACCCGTCTGAACCAAACAGGGGTAAGTTTTATGATGTCTCCAATTGATGGCTCCGACTCATTCTTCATTTTTCCTCACCGTTTTTTTGTGTGGGTACAGGTACAGCAGACGAAACACAATGAATTCTTACGCATAAGTGCTTCTTTTTCAGTTTTGCAATGCTTGCATGTAAATGATTTTATGAAGTTGATTTCTCGGATTTTCATTTGGTTACCGAAGAAGTTTCAACTCAATTGGGATAAAGAAGTGCCCATGTTTGAAAAACTCTCTTGAATTTGGTTAGATAAGAAGCGATTTTTTGTATTTGTAAATTAAATGAAAAAATTGGTTTTGAAATTTCGTTGTTGTTCAAATTTTAATTTTGTTTGGGAAGAGCTTAGTGGGCTACTGTTTCATTGTTTATTTTTATTTTTAGCAAGGCAATTTCAGGCATTGAATCAGGGCCTTTTTGAACTTGTTCCAATTTATTTAATATAGCTGAGTGATCCTAAATGGAGAATTGGCATGTTTTCATCAACGGATCATTTCATGTTTGTTTAGATTTGGCAAGTAAATGTTATAAGTCGAGATTCAAGGGTTGTTTGCTTACATAAGCTTCGAGATATTCTTAGTTTATGATTGGGTTATTTGTACGTCTAACTTCGAGGACTCTGAATATGCAGAGTAGTGAGCCAATCGCGTTCTTTGCAAATTTGGTTGTTTTTTAATTGTTTTTTTTGTCGTTTAGCCTTTGAAGTGAATGAAAGAGTCTTCAAATGTAGACATTTTTTTTTCTTGTTGAATCCATTTTATTTAATATACTGACCTGAGTAGTCCTAAATGAAGAATTGCCATGTTGTCACTAACGGATCCTTGCATGTATGTTTAGATTTGACAAGTAAATGTAATGCATTAAGATTTCAGGGTCGATTTTTAACATAAGCTTAAAGATATTTATGATTGGTTGGTTGAAAGTCTGACTTTGAAGACTCTGAATATGCGAAGTAGTGAACCAATCCTGCTTTTCACAATCTTGATCGTTCTTTAATTGCTTTTCGTCTGCTGTACTTGTACCCACAGGTTGTGCGAGTTGATGCTGCTAAGTGCCAGGAAAGTGTAGAGAAAAGTCTTAAAACGTCTCAATACGGATTACATTGATTTACTCCAAATACATTGGTAAGCTTTTAATGTCACAAGCATTTCCAGATTGTGAAGAGCACCTCGGTAGTTACAGTCCAACATATGTCCACCTGATTTTACTGTTATGTTTTTGTCTCTTTAGCATTAGTAATCTACCTATCAGTGTTATAACATATAGTTTCTCTTATGAAGAAATTACATTTTTCGGTAAAGTTTCGTTCAATTGGATATAACATATAGTTTCTCTTATTAAGAAATTACATTTTCGGTGATGTTTGATATACATCTAATTCAATTGGATATAACATATAGTTTCTCTTATTAAAGTTTGTGAAGTTAAAGGTGCAATTTGTATGTTAGAAAAAAGTAAAAAGAAATAAAATATTGTGGTTCGTATGGGGTTTATTTCCAATCCTTACCAAATGATGCACTGTAGCTATTCTACCAAAGTAGTTGCTGATTTCTGATTAATTCTTCATGCTTATGTGTAGTTGTTGATTTTCAACATGCTTATGTGTAGTTGCTGATTTTCTTCGTGCTTATGTGTAGTTGCTAATTTTATTCATGCTATTTGTAGTTGCTGGTCTATGTGAATAAAGTGACATACATGATGGATAGGAGTTGGATGCGGCTTCATAATAGATTAAGTGAAGAATATCTAGATGGTATCAATTCATTTATGGAGGTAGCAAAACAATGTCTGGATGAGAACAACAAGGTTCGATGTCCATGCCGAAATTGTCAAAATGCATTCTTTCAGTCACTAGATGTGGTAGAATCTCACTTATACCACTCTGGAATCTCTGCGAGTTATGAGAGATGGATTTTTCATGGAGATGAACTCCAGAATGACTTTGATGGTGCTGAAAGAAATACATTTGAATTGGACGAAGAAGAAAATTATGATGAGATGAATGATATGTTAGAAGATCTATGCGCTAACCAAACTCGGGAAGGAGAAGAACATGGCGGAAATCATAATTTCTCACCTCGAATGCCTAATGATGAGAGCAACCAGTTTGTGAAGATGATGACTGAAGCCCAACGAACTTTGTTTCCTGGTTCTAAAATGTCATTATTGAACTTTATGGTGAAATTGATGCACATAAAAGTTATGAATCAGTGGAGTAACAAATCTTTTAATATGTTGTTGGAATTACTCAAAAACGTTTTTCCAGAAGATATTGGATTACCAACTTCAACTTATGAGACTATTCATGCATGCAAGCATGATTGTGTATTATTTTGGAAAGAGCATGAATTTGCACTTAGGTGCCCAGAATGTGATGAACCACGATACAAACCCAATTTTGGCAAGGGAAGAAAGGTGCCTCAAAAGGTATTGAGATATTTCCCATTGAAAAAAAGATTGCAGAGATTATTCATATCAAGACATACTGCTAAGGATATGAGATGGCATGCAGAAGGTCGGGTTGAGGTAGAAGGTATTTTAAGACATCCAGCTGATGGTAAGGCATGGAAAGAATTTGACAAGTTATACCCAGGATTTATGCAAGATCCTCGCAATGTTAGGTTAGGTCTTGCAACTGATGGCTTCAATCCATTTGGAAACATGCATAATTCCTACAGCATGTGGCCTGTTGTTCTAGTGCAATACAATATGCCACCATGGAAGTGCATGAAAGAACCGTTTATGTTGATGTCATTGCTAATTCCAGGACCACATGCATCAGGAAGAGATATTGATGTTTATTTGAGACCACTAGTGGATGAGTTGAAAGAATTATGGGAAGTTGGTGTTGACACGTTTGATACTTATAGTGGTCAAATGTTTCCTATGCATGCAGCTATAATGTGGACCATTAATGATTTGTCTGCTTATGGAAATGTATCAGGATGGAGCACTAAGGGATACAAAGCTTGTCCAGTATGTAATGAGAATACTTCTTCGCATAGGTTACGTAGTAAAATATGTTTTATGGGTCATCGACGTTATTTGCCACTTAACCATCCTTGGAGAAAAAGTAAATTACATGATGGTAAATGGGAATTACGACCACCACCCAAAAAGTTATCAGGAGATGATATTTTAAAGCAATTACATGCTGTGCGGTATGGGAAACCTGGAAAGCACCCTAGTAATAAAGATAGAAAAAGAAAACGAACTCCAGATGAGATAAACTGGACAAAAAAAGCATTTTCTTCGAGTTGGAGTATTGGTCGAAGTTGAAACTAAGACACAATTTAGATGTGATGCATATTGAGAAGAACGTGTGCGATAATATTGTTGGAACATTGTTGAATGTTGAAGGGAAGACAAAAGATACGGATAAGGCTAGATTGGATTTGCAAGATATGAATATTAGAAAAGAATTGCATTTAAAACCACATGGTAATGGATTTATGAAACCTCATGCTTCTTACACATTAACGTTGCAGGAAAAAAAAATATTTTGCAAGTTCTTGAAATCTGTGAAGTTTCCTGATGGATATGCATCGAATATTTCTAAATGTGTACGTGAAAATGAAGGCAAAATATCAGGTTTGAAAACTCATGATTGTCATGTGCTGTTACAACAACTTCTTCCCATTGTTATTCGAAATTTTTTGCGAAAGGAAGTGTGTACTGCAATTGTAGAGCTCTGTTGTTTTTTTAAACAATTATGTTCAAGAACATTGAATATAAATGATTTAGAGAAATTGGAAGAAGGGATTGTTATAATTTTATGTAAACTAGAATGAATTTTCCCACCAACATTTTTTGATGTAATGGTTCATTTAGTTGTTCACCTACCTGAAGAAGCAAAACTTGGAGGTCCCGTTGCATTTAGATGGATGTATCCAATTGAAAGGTAATTGCTAATATTGCATATATATATATATACTTATACTTGTTCGTTGGCTTATTATTTTCAAAAACTTTTCATGTAAATTTTGATGACAGAATATTAGGTCGATATAAGAGTTATGTTAAGAATAAAGCTCGACCCGAAGGATCAATTGCTGAAGCATATATTGTTAATGAGTCTTTAACTTTTTGCTCGATGTATCTCAACGACATTGAAACAAGATTTAATCGACCTGAGCGCAATGACGATGGTAGGACTCCATCTGTAAGCTTGTCTGTTTTCTCTCAAAATACTAGACTATTAGGTCATGTAGAACCAAAGTTACTTTCGAAACAGGAAATTGATAAAGCCCATTGGTATGTCCTAAATAATTGTGATGAAGTTTGGCAATATTTAGAGTGAGTTCTTAATCAACTTTTAAATTTTTTTGCTATTAATTACTAATGTATTGTAGTATTTAATTGAATGTTCCTTTTGTAGTGAACATATGGAGCTATTGCAGCAACAAAATCATAACAATTTGGAACAAAAACAAGAAGAATTGTTTCCTGGATGGTTTGCTTCACGTGTAAGTTATAATGCATGTATTATTTATTTATTAATGCAACGTATCATTCCTGGATGGTTGAAGGTATATTGATTAATACTTTTTGTTAGCACAGATAACGAGATTATATAATAAAAAAGATTCAGTTGTGAGCAAATAATTGTATGCATTAGCATGTAAACCGGATTTTAGAATATTTTCCTATTCGGGTTGTATTGCTAATAGGGTACGATTCCTTGTTAAAGATCGAGATGATTGTCGTACAACACAAAATAGTGGAGTGATGGCGCCGGGAGATGACATCATTTTTTTTGGTATACTATGTGACGTTATTGAGTTGGTATACGTTTTTGACTACCGCGTCACTTTGTTCCAGTGTAATTGGTACGATAATAATCCAAAACAAAAAAGAACAGTTGTAGATTACCATCTTACTTCTATCAATGTGAATCGCAAATGGTACATGGATGATTCCTACATACTTGGCATCCAAGCACAACATGTAATTTATATGGATGATCTAGTGTTGGGTCCACAATGGAAGGTAGTGGAAAAGGTACAACATAGAGACATATGGGACATTCCTGAAAAAAAAGATGAGGGTAGTGAGCAAGTAATATTTCAGGAAAATGAATCATCAGATATTGTCTTGGCAATACAACAGGAAGATCTTAATACTCAAGTATGCCATAGATGAGATGTAGATCCAGATATTATTGAAAATGAAGCACTAAATAAAAATATGAATAATGTTATATATGATAATTCAGAAGAGGAAGATGATACATTGAATGAATATTACAGTGAAGATGAGAAATCTCTAGATGGTGAAGATGATAATGCTGATAGTGATATTGGTAAGTATAATAAATCATGCTCTTTTTTGCATAATGTTTTTCTATTATATTTTATAATGACTATCTACATTTTTCCTTTCCTATGTAGATTCGAGTACTGACGACGCATCTATCGAGAGTTGATAAGATTTCTTTATTGACATTTAAGGTTAGAGCAACTCACTATTGAGATATATTTGATTGCTTATTATGATGATTGTTGATCTTGTCGTATAGCAATTACTCAAATATTATTGTGGAGTTTGGGTGTCCCGTGAGGTTTTTGTTATTTCTTCCAAATTTATAGTTCTATTTTCTATTTTTCAAGTTTGGTGACCTATTCTAAGTATTTGTTTTGATCTTGGAGGTAATCAAGTTGTGTAGCGGATTTTCTTTTTCCTTTTTATGTTGTCTTAGATTGTAATTGAAAGATTTGGGCTCTAGAAGTAGTTGGTTTTAAATTGCAATATAAAGCTTAGTCTTACTTTGGATCAACTGAACAATTAATTGTTTATAATTATGTAATTGGTGGCACATTTTCTGTATTATTAGGATATTCGTTTTATTTGTTGTGTATACAATGCAAGTTTCCATTTTGTTTTTTATAAAATTGAATTGCAGATTGTAGATTGTGTTAAATTTTGGATTGTGAACTGTGCAAAATTTAGCCTTCGATCTGTGATGGTTATGATTGATCTGTGATTTATCTTTGTAATGTTTATTGGTAAGTAGTAGGAATCTTGTTTCTGTCTGGATGGTCTTTAGTTGTTAGTATTTGGAAGGAGTTCTAAGGAACTTTCGGGTTGCTTATGGTTCGAAGGTCCGAATTGCATACCAGGTAGATGATATTTTTGTTATTCTAAAAAGACTTGCCTAGTTTTTTTGTAACAATTTGTTAATAATTTATTTGTTTTCCCTGCATTAGGGGGTTCCAATTTATTTGTTAACAATTTGCTAGACATGGTAGATGATATTTTTGTTATTCTAAAAAGACTTGCCTAATTTATTTGTCACAAAATACTTTGCGTAGTAATTTTATATGTTGTAAAATAAAATATGCGACGTATATAAATAATCCCGAAATAAATTAGGCACACAGTTAAATAACTGGCTTATGTACGAAATATAATCATTGAAAAGGGTTCACTGGTTCAATTTTCTGGTTCATGATATAAATTAGGACCTTTGAGTGGAATTAAAATCTGTATACAACCATGTCTAGCAAATTTTCCCTACTTCTTCTAAAGTAATCATTTCATTTTCTTGTTGCAGTTACAGCATGAAAATAATTTACACAGATCCTCAGTGATGGTGACTGCTGGTGCAAATCAGGTATTAAGTTGGGCTCTTGGTCCAATATATAGGAGGTTTTTAGATTCTTTAGAAATCAGTTGGACTACTCGTCCATGTTTGGATAGTTTCTGGACTTCTATTTGTTTGCTGAGGTTACTAATCACACGCGCCGCGTGTATTTTGTGATAGGCTTGCCTCTCACTTTGAATATTTTTCTTCTTTGCTATTAATCTCTTTTGGTTTGAAAATTTATCCCTTGAAAATTCTTTTTAATTCTTACATTTTATCCTTGATTCCTATGCTTTCCCTACCCAACATTCTCAATTTCATATTGATATTTTAGAGGTCTAAATTTTTTGATCTTATAAAGTGATTTTTGTTTGAATTTCAATAGAATAATTGCTTATGGTGTTAGTGAGTGTGATTTCACGGGGGAGCCAATTAGTTGATGTATATTGCAATTTTATGGATTTTGGAATGTAACAAGAACATAATTATTTGGTCCCATTCTGCCCTTTAATCATCCTTTAATAAAATGATTTCCCAAATTATTGCAGGCCTTTGTTAATATTGTTCTTACACTGTGTGATGCTGGAGATTCTGTCGTCATGTTTGCTCCTTACTACTTCAATTCATACATGTCATTCCAGATGACAGGAGTGACTGACATTCTGGTCGGTCCTGGTGATCCAAAGATGCTTCATCCTGATGCAGGTCAATGATCAAAATATAATCCATTCTAAATATCGATTAACCTCCCTGTTTTTATGATCCTGCATGGATTATGTCATTCTGCACCAGGAACTATCTATTTTTCACAACTAGTCAGATTGAGAAATTATTCATACTAACAGAAGCTGGTTGCTTTTTTCGCTTTAATAATTGAACCATGTTTTCTGATCTGTTCCAAAAATTTGAAAAGGGTTTTGTACCTATGCATTAACATTTGAAATACTCAGAACTCTACTTTGATATGACATGCTATTCATTGATGTTGTTGTTGGATTCTTAGGATCTCTTATATTTGTTATTTCCTACATTTTTTTGCTTTGTAAGATTTTATTCTTGCTTGGTAGGATGTATCTGTAATTTATAGAACAAATTAGTGACTGGTAATTATAACTTTCTTATTTTAATGTGTATGGGAAATCATTTAAAGTTTATACAAATTGTATTCTACAACGACATAGGAAAAACAGAAGTATAATTTGTTTCATGGTATTGGAGCTAGGTGTCACGGGACTAGTTTTGTTACACTTGAACAACTAGAAACTGTGTGGCCTTAACGTTCACAATTTCCGTCCCTTACGTATATAAATAATCACGAAATAAATTAAACTTTGTTAATTCATATTTTCTGCGGCAAATAAATAGTGTTGCTATGTTGTTAATGCGATGAATAGTTGAAAGTTATCACAAAATACGTTCGGCGACTCAACATTCGAAACAAACATATTTGTCGTAAAAACTTTATTGGAACATTAGTTGCGACAACCCTTTAAATTTTTCACGACATATATACATTGCGACGACATTATGGCTACAGATATTGTGTTGCCATTTCATATTTTGCGCGTCAAACAAATAGTGTCGCAATTTTGTTACTACGATGAATGGTCAAAAGTTGTCGCAAAACACTTTCGGTGACTCAACATTCGAAACAAACACACTTGTTGCCCTTCAATTTTTTCGCGACATATATACATTGCGACGACATATGGCTACAAAAATTGTGTTGCCATTTCATATTTTTCGCGTCAAACAAATAGTGTCGCAATTTTGTTACTGCGATAAATGGTCGAAAGTTGTCGCAAAATACTTTCGGTGACTCAACATTCGAAACAAACACACTTGTCGCCCTTTAATTTTTTCGCGACATATATACATTGCGACGACATTATGGCTACAAATATTTTGTTGCTATTTCATATTTTTCGCGTCAAACAAATAGTGTCGCAATTTTGTTACTGCGATGAATGGTCAAAAGTTGTCGCAAAATACTTTCGGTGACTCAACATTCGAAACAAACACACTTGTTGCCCTTTAATTTTTTCGCGACATATATACATTGCGACTATGGCTACAAAAATTGTGTTGCCATTTCATATTTTTCGCGTCAAACAAATAGTGTCGCAATTTTGTTACTGCGATAAATGGTCGAAAGTTGTCGCAAAATACTTTCGGTGACTCAACATTCGAAACAAACACACTTGTCGCCCTTTAATTTTTTCGCGACATATATACATTGCGACGACATTATGGCTACAAATATTTTGTTGCTATTTCATATTTTTCGCGTCAAACAAATAGTGTCGCGATTTTGTTACTGCGATGAATGGTCGAAAGTTGTCGCAAAATATGTTCGGCGACTCAACATTCGAAACAAACACACTTGTCGCCCTTTAATTTTTTCGCGACATATATACATTGCGACGACATTATGGCTACAAATATTGTGTTGCCATTTCATATTTTTCACGTCAAACAAATAGTGTCGCGATTTTGTTACTGCAATGAATGGTCGAAAGTTGTCGCAAAATACGTTCGGTGACTCAACATTCGAAACGCACTTGTCGCCTTTTAATTTTTTCTCGACATATACACATTGCGACGACATTATGGCTACAAATATTGTGTTGCCATTTCATATTTTTTGCGTCAAACAAATAGTGTCGCGATTTTGTTACTGCAATGAATGGTCGAAAGTTGTCGCAAAATATGTTCAGTAACTCAACATTCGAAATGAACATATTTATCGTAAAAACTTTATTGGAACATTAGTTGCGACAAACACACTTGTCGCCCTTTAAATGTTTTGCGACATATATACATTGCGACGACATTATGGCTACAGATATTGTGTTGCCATTTCGTATTTTCTGCGTCAAACAAATAGTGTCGCGATTTTGATACTGTGACGAATGTACGAAAGTCGTCGCAAAACACATTCTGTGACTCATATAGAGCGACAATACCTACAACAAACGTATTGTTGTCGGTAAATTACTTTTGCAACAAAAACTTAATTTTTGTGACAACATTTGTTTGTCGCGAAATCGTTTTTTTTTTGTAGTGCCGAAGTGCCACATCATCCTCATTTGTCTTGAATTTAATAAAAAGACTTGCGAAAATAACTAAATTTTAAAGATCACAATTATAATTGTGAACCTCATCGGCAACAAAAACTCATTTGATTTACTTAGGATAATTGATTAAACCTTAAGTCTCAAGTTTGAAATAACTGAAATGACAAAGTAAGTTAATAATATTCATATGAGTAAATTTCAAGAGTAAATGACTTCATCTATTAAATCGTGCCACCACTGCCCATCAAATTCAAGCGTCTCTGAAATATGCAAATGTTGTTAAAATAATGGAATGAGTATTTTGAAGAAATACTCAGTAGACTCATCGTCAATAATTAATTTACAGAATAATTGAACACATAAATTAATCAATTTATACAGTGACATCATCATCATCATCATCATCATAGACTCATTTTCTTTAAAAATCATGGCTCTTTTAAAATCATAGGGTGTGGGTAGTCTCGTCTCATGCATAACAACATCATCTTATCTCATAAGAGATAGTCTCGTCTCTTCTCATTGAAACATATAAGTTATGACAAACATAACCACATCATTTATCTCATAAGAGATATTCTCGTCTTATGCATTAAAGCATATAAATCATGTAAAGTCATATAATACATGCAATTATAATTTAAACTAATTAATGGGGGCGAGTCTACCTCAAATTATCTCGAGTCACGTAAAAAGTGGAGCAGGTAGTAACATTAATCCCTTAATCGTCCGTACGTTTCGTCTCGCCGAAATAGGAAATAAGCCTTGAATTAGTATCTCGAAGTTTTAAAGATTTAAAATGATAAAATAAAACTTAGGAACTTAAATGAAAATTTATTAAAACTGAAATTTGAAAAGTTTAAGGACTAAAAATAGAATTTTAGAAATTAGTGGACTGACTGTGGGAAAACAGGAACTCCAGGGGCTATTTCATTAATAACTAAAACTTTGGGACCGAAATAAATAACTTTTAAAACTTGGGAAAATTTTCAAAAATTAAAATATATACAAAATATATCTATATCTCACACACTCTCTCTCTCTCATTTTCGAGCATAGAGGAGATGAAGCTGGCGACGGGAAGGGGCTCTGCCCCTTCCTCCAATTCTGTCAGTTCCACCATCGCGTGGTGGTGGCTGGAGGATTTTGGTATTTGGACCGAAAGCTAATTGAGGCTTGGAGGGCTCGGATTTCTTGGGTTTTTTCGGTGGTAATTAGGCCGAAAATGGGCCGGGGAATGAGGTAAGTTTATGGGTCAGGTTATTTCTTGATTTCGTGGTTGTTTGGTGTTGATTTTGGGATGAAATGGTAGCTGTCGATTGGGTGGTGTGGTCGTCCGTGTGCGGTGGTTTTGTGGATGTCCGTGAGGGTCGCAGGTAGTGGTGCTTGGATATGGTAGAGTTAGCATGGTGGCTAGAATGGGTGGCTGGACTGTGGGAATGGATGGTTGCAGCTTGTGTGTTTGCAGTTCGAATGGCTGCAGCCTGTTTGTGTTTGCAGTTGGGTTTTGGCTGGGTTTGAGGCATTAGGATTGTGTGAACCACCATATTGTTGGTGCTAGAAATTGAGGTTCTAGCATCAACGTGAGTTTTCATTGTAAAATGAATTGAGGAAAAATTAGTAGAGATGAAATTTCTCTTACCCCAATTGCTTGGCTACGTGAATAGTGGGAAGGGAAGGAAATGAGAGTTATATGAACAGTAGAATTTTAGGGCACAAAATTCTAGGAGTTAAATGGGTCAAGAATTTGGGCTACAAGAATTTTCCTAATTGGATTTTAAGTAAAATAGACTGAAATAATCAAGAGTTGGAGTAACAAAATTTTGGACTCTAAATAATAAAATATTGTACTTAAAAAATTATCAAAATTTGGATTTAAAAATGATAAGGAATTTGATACTTTAAAATATTCCAGATTGGACTCGATTTGAATAGGTTTAAATTTTGCTTTACAATGGCTAGACGAATACCCTTTCATTTTAAAATTTGGGGTTAAAACTTAGAGACACATTTTTTCAAGAAAAAAATAATTTTATATTATTTAAAATTCTCGATCGTTAAATAGCACACATCGTGATCTTGTGAGTGGGTCTGGACCACAAGTGTGAGATTTGAGATGACAGTATATGTTGATATGGTGACCTTGAACGTGAATTGACCTTCATTTAGATGACCTAAGCTCATATATCGTCCCCCTATATATATATAAACAAAATATATATAAATATTAAATTAAAAAAAGGAGGGCTTGGTTCATCTTTTACTCTTTTTCGAAGCTTATTTGACTCGAGCAATTAAACTCGAGGAGTTTCTTATAACCTAGTGCCTATGGTCAAGTGACTTGGGTTAACTAGCCTAACACTTATTATAAGCATTACATGGGTCATCTTAGTCGGTTAATGGAAAAGAGTCTGCACATAAGATGCAATATTTGAGAAAAGCGATATAAAAATTATATGCTCAAGCTAAGGGGGAAAAAAGAAAAATATACGTATACTTAAGCTCGTTTTCAGGTTCTAATAATCTTATGGGTTTGACTTTCATTAGTAAGGGAAAATACTTATTTAACCGTGATGTTCGCATGTTCTTTCTCACAAATTTAAAGTTTGAAGTCATGTTCACAGGAAAATAGTGGCACTTAACACACCTGAGTCACTTATATATTTTAGTCCATTTGGACCTAATTTGAGTATGTGGGATTTATTTTATTTTATTTCATTGATAATGCATTACTTGAGAACACATGCATGGTTGAATTCATGTGTTTGTCGATGGCATAATTTTAAAAAAGGGCTATTTTGTGTTATTTTCAAAAATTTAGTGCTATTTTTGTCAAAAAAAAAAGAAAAAAAAAATTGCCAGCTTATCGCTGAGTCACACTTGAGCGACAGAAGTAGAAGCTGTATCGCTCACTCCTTGCTTGAGCGATAACTCATAATTTTTAATTTAACGTTATTTTTAGGGTTTTTTCACCATTTTTCACCATTTTCCTTCAATTTCTGCCAAATTTTGCCAACCCAAGTCAAATTTGTGCTTTCCTCGTGGTTTGAACTTCGTCAATCATTCAATTATGGTACAATTTCATCAAATCCATGAATTGCAAAGGTAAGTCTCTAAAAATCCTATTTTCCCCTTTTTGCGATTTTTTGGGGGGTTTTTGATTTTTGGTAATTCTTGCTTTAATTTTGGCATTTGTACTTCATGTTTTATTGATTCTCATACAATGTCATCACTTATTGCACAATTTTGCAACAAAAATTAGATTTCTGGATCGTTTTGGCGTGAGTTTTGGGTTATTTTGTTGTTTTTTGCACTTTTATCCCTTTGATTTAATTTTGGTGGACTTGGTATAATCTTAGGAGAAGTCGGGTACTTCTCTTTTAGCCATATTTTTCCTTGATTTTGAAGGTGTTTTGGTGGATTGAAGAGTATTTCTTGATGAATGGCATTTTGGACTGTCAAGTTATGGTTGGAGGTGTGATGTTTGCTTTACATTACACACACGGGGCACATACAATCACTTGGTGTTGTGTTTTGGTTGGTTTTGGATTGTGACACCATTTCACACATGGTTGTCTTACGTTATGGCACCATGTCATAACGTTTGCATTGTGTCACCTATGTCAAGGTATCACGACATCCTTGTGTGCATCCATGCTAGGGTACGTTGCATCTGTACTGGTTCCTTAGGTTTGTATGCATTCATGCATCTCATGTATATCATTCATTTTTGTGCTCAGTTGAGGTTTTGATGTATTAACTTTACAAGTTTCAGATACCATCTAAGAGGGCTCGTATTGCTGCTTCGACACTCGGTACCTCTACATCATACAATAGGTCTAGGTTTATCTCTATGATTGCCCAAGACACATTTGGATTGCAATTTTCTTTGAGACATGTTTTATTTGAGTGTGAGGTCATTATGTCTAACGTGTCTCCCGACCTCGCTGCTATTTTCACATCTCGCGATTGGGAACCATTATTGGTTAAGTTGACACCTCCTCATAGTCTCATTGCTCAAGAATTTTATGCTAACATTCATGGCGTTAGCGGATCGACCTTTAGGGCTTTTCTTCGGGGTAGGATGGTTAAGATCACAACCGATGTCATATCGAGTCTGGTGCATATTCCTAGAGTCATTCACCATTTGTTTCCATATCTTTCCATTGACATACTTCCATCGTACGCTCTTGTCCGTTCCACGGTATTTAACACACCGTTGGACATAGTCTAGGTGTGATGCATACTGGATCCTTACCCACTGATCGGCAAATTCTGTTGAGCATTGTGTGTACAAATCTGTGACCAGTGTTGCACACCTCTTTATTGCTTATGGAGAAAGCTCATTTTCTCCATGCCTTATTATATGGAGATTCTATTGATCTACCCTCGTTCATTTGCCAACAGATTCTTCGTGCTTTTCGAGTTACGAGGATGAGGGTGGGGATGGCTTATGCTTGTTTGATATATAGATTAGTGACAGGCATATGAGTGAGTTTTCCAGAGGGAGTTTCGAGGCGAGTCTCCCAATCGATTGGCTATACCACTATCTCTCAAAGTAGGTCTCATGGTTCTTCTAAGCCGACTCAGCTAGTTGAACCGACTGTACCGGCTGATCCTATCAATGACCTTATTTCTTTTGATCCCTCGGAGTTCCCTACAAATTCCTACGCTCGTCCACACTCTACTTTTCCATCTTTTTCTACTTCTACTTCTTCTCCCGTTGAGTCTGTTCCTCCACGTGTTAATATTCCTTCTGTTCCCATTGATCCGTCCGTTACACTTATGGGCAGATGAACGTGCTGATCGAGAAGCAGGCTCATATGATGGAAGAGATTATACAACTATGAGCTACAGTTGATCGATATACCACCAAGTTTACTACGCTTCGTGGTGCTGTTGGATATCTTCAACGCAGGCTGGGATGGATTCGTCGCCATTGGGATAATGCTATAGCTTCTGATGAGGGGACCGATACTGATGGTATTGTTGATGCATCATAGTTGCAAGGATACCTCTCGTTATCTTGTGACAAAAATGGGGAGTATTATTTATTTTTTGGGTTATAGTTTATATTTGATGATGGAGTAGAAATATTTGGGTGTATATGATCATTTTGACTTGACATGATGTATCTAAAACTTTTGATTCAATGATAATTTCAGTAATTCCTAGATTAAGTTTTGATGTTTTGTAGTATCAATATTTCATTTTGGTATGTTGGGTTGCATTGATATTTCATCTTAATTTAGCTTATGTTATGGAACTGAAATGATTTATTATGACTTATAATTGTTTGAATTACGTGCTTAAACTGCTTTTACACTTATTACTATTTCACATACGTTTTACACTAGGTATTAAGTTTTTTGTTTCAAAAATAGGTATACAAAGAAAAGGCACATTTCAATCAAGACAGTTAGTGTTGGTCATTGAGTCAGTAATTTTTTTACTACTACCTTGACTTTAGATTGTAGTTTTGTCACAGAATACCAAATGAAGAGCTTGTTAGGTTTTTGATGTAATTGGCAAGTCTATGAACAAGAGGAACTAAAATTTATATGCTGTAAAAGTCAAACGACGTCGCAATTTCGCTAGACTATCGCTATAACTTAGCTTGAGCGTAAGAAACAGTAACATTGTCGCCCGCCTACCTTTGCTCGAGCAATAGTGTTACTCGAAAAATTTTAATTCACGTTTTTAAGGCTTTTTGTCCGGCCTATTCACCCAAAAACATAAACTATAAATACCAAACAACTCTGAACGTAAATTTGAAGGTTTATCATTGAGAAAACATATACACTTCATAAGATTAGCTTTCAACCTTCATACTTGATTTGTTCTTGGTGATGAAAAATACCAAATCCATAATCCAAATACCAAATTACTACTTCTGACACATGTGTCAGAGTTCTGAAGATTAAAGGAATGTGACTAGAGTTCCAATTGTTGAAGAACGCGGAGTTCTTCATTGATCCACAGGAGATACACGAATTCATAAAGTCGAGAGTTGCTGCAAGAACACGCAATCTAGGAGGGCTTTGAAAACTGTAGCCGGGAGTTGGTGCAAAAGCACGCAATTTAGGAGAGATAACTACGGCAAATTCAACATAGGAAAAATTGGATTGTTTGCTTAACCATCTAGAAATAATTAACAGTGACTTGTTGCTAGTTAATTATAAGTTTATATTCTGCATAATCACCTATTCACGTCCCTTTAAGTGTAGTTTGGGTCGAATCTCATTATTTCAGCAACCAAATATTGGTCCATGAAGAATCAGACAAAGCTAGTACCTATCATGAGTAGTTCGCTGGTTGGAAAATGGTTAATTTTTTTTACCAATGGTTTAGTCGGACTTTTTGCTACCACAAGTTGGATTGTTGCAACACATTAATCTTTTAATTAATAAATAACAAAAAAAGGTTGGTTTCTTTCGCCAAGAACTACAGCGACCACAATGTATTGGTTGTAGAAAAAGATATATCAGTGACTATAGTTTGGTAGCTGCAAACCGTATTCCTTTTTCACGCTTGATTGGTGGGATAAATCTTACATCTTTTTCATGTGATTGGGGCTTCAGCAACCATAAATAGTTGGTTGCTGAACTCATAAGCATCAGTGACCCCGATAGGGTCGCTAATATGCCTTCTTTAGCAACCAATACATTGTGGTAGTTGAAATACCCCCAAGTGCAAGCGGAAAAAAGGCAGGTAAAGATCCTCACTGATTATTAGCGACCAAAACTATTTTGTTGCTAAAAGTTAGAACTAGTGACCAAATTTTGGTCACAATAAGATATTAAAATTTTTATCCAATCTCAATCTATCAAGAACAATACCAACCAAAAGTTGGTCGGTGAAATGGTCTTATACCAACCAATTTTCCGTGGTCGCTGCTGTGGTCACTGGAGCTCAATTTTTTTGTAGTGATGGTAACTTTGATGTAACGAAGAATCAACTTCCCAATTTTCATGTGAGTAATGTCTGGTAACAACACGTAATGGTTAACAAGGCAAATTCCATAGAGAATGTTGGGCTGTGCTTATGCCAAATATCGCTAGCTTTCAACAAGACCCTTAACAGTTGAAGTATTAACCTTTTTCTTCATCATAAAGTTTTGACAACTTAATTCCACAATCAAAGGTGTATTTATTGGCTTGCATTACTCAGCAGCTTATATTTTCAAGCACGAAATTTGCATTTGAAGTTGATGTATTCTTCTAATATTGTTTGAAATATATATATGATAGGAAATGATTGTAATAAGAAATGAGCAGAGTGGACGAGTCTTTCGTAATCTTGTATGTAGTCAAATGAAAAAAAAAAAAAACTACATTAAGTTCTTTCTCATTCAGTTTCCGAAGCAGAACCAGCTTTGATACTTCAGAGTTCACGGCATTTTATTTTCCATGGTGTGCCCATGTCACTCGTATGACTGATTATCTGTGGAGTCTCAGATGGGAAGCATATAAGAAATGGCTGTGCGAATCTTTGACTTTCTAGTGAAAGAATTTCTGAACTTCAAGAAGTTCAGCAATGAGAGATAGTTCTGCTGCGTTAGGTAAGCTTTCGACATTGCAAAATCATCCATGATATGAATTTAACTGAAAATGATTGATCCTACACATGTACTTGAAATTTGTTGTACATATGAGATGTGTACGGTTGTGTTTATCGGCTTGCGTTTCTATAGAGCATATATATTTTCATTCAAGAAATTTGCATTTGAAATTGATGTATTCTTCTAATAGCATTTGAAAAAGATATTTGATAGGAAATGGTTGTCTATGAAATGCATGGAGTGGATGAGTCTTTGGTAAGATAGAAACTATGATGGAAATTATACATTTGTTGAATCCTGTAAACTCCTTTGCTTATCTTGAACATGAACAATCATGATTTGCAATCCATAACTGTCCAATTGTCTAGTCTCTAATAAAAATTCACACAGGGAACAATAATGAGATAATTATGATTTTTTTTGTGTGCTAGCAATAATATAATTGTATTGTATTATGAATTTTGAAACCCTAGCAGCCTATTAATAAAAGTCGAAGTGGGTTTGGCCCATCTTTTAAGCTTAACCCAGTTCAATATTTAATTAATCCAATTAATTAAATTTGATATATGAATTAATTCGAGCCTATTACCAAACAATCCAATTAATTAATTGTTCAACAATTGTTAATTAACTAATTCGCGAGTCACATTCTTATTGTTCTTCTTTTGTATATGACCCATTAGGTTTCCGATTACAATGCCTAATAACATGAATTATTATTTTGATCTAATCTCTTCGCTAACAAGATCTGATCAATTACTAGATATGGATGTGCATCAATCTCGATTATTAATCATATCTTTCATCTCACTGTTAAGTCAATATAATTCAAAAACTCTTTTCGACTTATGAACACGCCTTGACCAAGATTTTCGTTGTCAACTTAACTGAATGAAATGTAGATGATAATCTTTTACTATTTAAGAGTGAAGAATCCTCTATTGATCATTTACAACCTTCATATGATTTTTGATATACTAAATGATGTCGTATTAGCGACCATTGACAGAGTAACATCCAACATCATCAAAGTATGAATGTCCTCATATAAGATACTATGATGATCTCAAATCGAAGGACTGATTCCATTATCAAACATTAGAGATTAATCACTGACACTTACATAATTATCCGTGTGGAATCTTCCCAACGAGTCTTCAATGTTTTGTTCTATAACAAAACATTCACGTATTCATTTAAATTTCATCACACTTTAACTTGTGAGATCAGCTACGTACTTTATAAGTAAGAAATGCCATATGTGATGGTCCATCCGAAATAATGATATTTGTATCTCGTTGTTACTTACGATCACATATGATTTAATATTTAGACATATGTAATTTGTATCTCACTATCACAACTTGTGATTAACAAATTATTAAGACTTAAATTTACGGACTCTATTATTTGGTATAATTTATTAGAAGAGTAATTCAAATAAATAATAGATCTTGCCGAAATAAATGCATTAAACATATTAATAGTGTTTACAACTTAATTGATTGAATTTTGGGCATAATACTTACACGTCTGAAGTACTGTAATAAGAGTATAGTTTTGTTGTTCTAGGGAATCTTTTGACCTATGGAGAATCCTCCATTATATGCATTTAACCGAATCTGATTGACCCTACACATGAAATTTAAATTTGTTGTACATATTAGATACTTGTAGTTTTCATGTAGACCAAAATGAAATGAAGTTTTTTTTCCCTCTCGCGAAAAAGCAAAAAATGGTGCTCCTGATTGTTTTAAGTACAGTGCTTTCCTAAATTTAAAAATATTCAAAATGAGAGGGCAAAAAGTTCTTTCTCATTATTCGTCTATTTGGTGATTGATAAAATTGTCATGGGGATGTAATGAAAACTAAGTAATAATCTTAAAGAATTCTCATCTCTATGGGTGCAACTCTGTAAGTAAAATATATTTTATATTTTTATATATTGTTTATTTATTGGCTTAAAAATGATTTTTTAATGTCAAAACATGTGCCAAAAATGTGTACAACTGGTTTGAGTCCTAACATGTAAGTCACTTAGTATTGACTTCAAGTATGCAGTCAGTAAAGATCGATTGGGTGCTACAAGTAAACAGATTTCTTGGCTACAGGCTTTAGGGTTTTCATGCCCTTAATGAAATGTAATATGTACCTTCTATATAGTAGCATATACAGAAATATATATTTAGTCTTGGACTAGTTTGATTGATCAAATAATTAAAAGAAGGATATATTGTTTTAACAAATCAAAACTTAATTTCCTTAATTTAATTATTGACCATATCAAACCTAATCTATATTATATATTTATCATATTAGACTGGTTCATTAATTTAATTATTGACCATATCAAACACATTCTATATTATTCTTGCTGTGCAAAACTTCCATATTTTAGGCAAGACACGTTTATGACCGGAGAAGTCTATATAAATGAGAAAACGATTCAGGGAGAAACGAATGCTTAGAGAAAAATTAATGTTCTGAAGTATTCTGACTATCTCTAGTTAGTTTTGACCAATTAATGTTCCATTGAAGTATCTTAAAGCAATAATCGTGTTCTTCAACCATAATTAAAGAGAACATACATGTGCTTGAATGATATAATCCCATTCAAAGATCAAGCTACTTGGCATGAATGTTAATCCAAGTGGTGGTTACATCCTAATACAATAGTGATGTGGTGTTAAAGTCAAGATCGGATGATTTGATTTCACTTCTCCAACAAGTCACAAAAGAAGAAAGAAAAATGAGGAATTGTTCTTTATTTGCTTTTGATTGTTTTTGTTAATTTTACGAAATCACAAAAATCAAAACTATTGTATTTTTTATTATTTGATAGTGAATTATTTTACCCGTAGCATGGGGGCTCGTGGAAGTTTCTGTTAGGGGTTTACCACATTATATTTGATCAATCTTATTTATTTCCACAATTGATTACATCTTGTAGAACAATAGTATGTTAACCTGTGCCAATTAAAACGGGTTTAAAACTATTAGTAGGAAGTTTTTACTGACGGGCTAAACCTGCTTGAAACAAATAGATGAGACAAATTGTTAAATTAACTAGGTTTTAATAATTGATCAGCTGAATAATAATTCAATTAGAATTATAGTTATACTCTAATTTGCACTATTAATTAAAATTTGATTTTAATTATACTAACCCAGCCAATTATATTAAAGTTAGACTCTAATCAGGTAATTAATTAAAATAAAATTTTAATTAAATTGATCAGCTGATTAATTTGAATAATTAATTATTTAATCGTTTTTGATCCATTTATCTAAATGAGTTTAGATGACAATTATTGGTAGATTTTTGAAACATGCTTGTATATAATATTAGAGATTATATATGAATGCATTTATTTGACGAATATTTATTTAGTGGATGAATATAGATTTGAGCATGTGGATATGTTGAATGGTTAATTTTATTCTTGTCGTGTTATAGGCTATGAGCTCTTAATTTATTTTTGACCTACGAGTCCATTATTATTATTGTGGGCCGGAGCGTCAATTTTGTGGACAAAATAACTAATTCGTAACGTGTTGTAAAAGTCAAGGACCTAGGGTGCAATTTATATAAATTGGGGTATGGTCTAGGGTTCGAACATGAAAAGAGCAAAAACACGGTGCCGCATTTTCGCTAGCTTCTCACCTAGTTGGCGCTTGAGCGACAAAAATAGAATGCAAGTCACTCAGCTCTCGCTCGAGCGACACTACGTCGCTCGCTTATTGCTAAGCCTTCGGTCGTGCGACAGGTTGATCTAGAAAACCCTAATTTGTTGTTTAGAAGTATTTTTGCTGGCTCATTCAACCTAATTACACTCAACTAAAATATCCAAGCCTATGCACGAATTGTTTGGGAGAGGGTTGTTCATTGTGCTTATTCTCTAAACATTCATATTATCATTTGAAGATCCAAAAGACTACTCATACACCGATTCCATCTTTTATTCTTTAGATCATACAACCACATATTTGGGAAAAACATCAACCCCATTGAATTTGAAACATCACCTATTTCTTGTTGGTCATATGAAGGTACTTTCTCGGTGGAACTTCAGAGGCTGCTGGAGGTTGGGAGAGGTTGGACTACAAGCACAGAAAAAGCACAAGAATTGGGCGTTCTTGGAATTCCACTTGGAAGAGACAATTGTAGAAGATCGGGAGCTGGTGGTTTCAGTTGATCTTGGAGGTTACATGAATTAAATCGGGAAGTCTAGTGGAGTTAGCTATGCAGTATCTTACTGTAACTTTGTATTGTCTATAGTGGAGGTAACTGTTTAGTCCTGGAGTTTTTACCCAGTTGGGATTTCTCTATCATCATATCGGTGTTTATTATTATTTTCCTTATTACTGCTGTATTCAAACATAGGGTACTTAGACTTGTATGCTTAATCATCTAGAAATAATTAAAAGTGACTAGTTACTTTTGATTGATTAATTCTGCACATAGGGTACATTCGGTAACTTAAAAGCCGTTAAATTGGTAATCCGTGAACTGTTAAGTGGTATCCAATGCGACACCCAATTTTTTAATTGGTATTAGAGCCCAAATTCATTCTCTGACCTATATTATCTAGATGAGTAATTCATTATCCGCCCACCATATTTTGATGGCAGTAATTATGCATATTGGAAGGTTAGGATGAGAGCCCTTTTAAAATTCATGGATGAGCGTATCTAGTTTAGTGTTGTGAATGGTTGGGCTATACCTAGTTCTACGGTTAATAATGAATTAATCCCCACCCCCGTTGCTAATAGAACTAGAGCGAACTTAGATGAATGCAATTGGAATAACAAAGCCTTACATGCCATATTAATGGTAGTATCCCCAAAAGAGTTTAGGTGAGTGGCAATGTGTGAAGTAGCCAAAGAGATTTGGGATGTCCTATAAACAACATATGAGGGAACTCGGACAGTTAAGAACTCTAAATTGCAGATGTTAATCACTAGGTTTGAAGAAACTCGGATGAAGGAAGATGAAGCTTTTGATGATTTTTATGCGAGCTTAAATGACATAGTAAATTATAGCTTGAACCTAGGCGAGAGAACCCCGAAGCCTAAGACAGTCAGAAAAAATGTTAGATTCCTACCACAAAGTTTTAGACCTAAAGTCATGGCAATAGATGAGAGTAAGGACTTATATTCCATTAAGATTGAAGAGTTGGTTGGATCTCTCCAGACTTATGAACCTACATTAGCTAAACTCATAAACAATAAGTCACTGACCTTAAATACTATGAAGAATAGTCATAGAGAGTCCTCAGATTCAGATTCTCCCAATGAAGAGGAGTTAGCTTACTTTGCTAAAAAATTATGAAAAATGCTTAAGATTAAAATGAAACCTAAAGAGACAGTGATGTGATTCCAGTAGGTCTAGAAGGCGATCTCAATCTATGAGATGTTATAACTGTCGAGGTTTTGGCCACATTAGGAATGAGTGCTTATAGTAGGAAAAATTCGGATAAGGATATGATGATACTCTCACTGATGACGAGTCTAACTCGGACAATCAAAGTAAGAAATCCACTCTTGAGGAAAGTGGAAAATATATTACCTTTCCTGCTAGAATTATGAATGAATGTGATAAGGGGAGTGAGAAGGCTGATAACGTAAGTGGTGGTAATAATATATAAGAAGATTCTCATAGTGAGGACAATTCTGAAAGTGAGAGAGATATTCATAAGGCTTATGATAGAATCTATTAGGAAAGTATGAAGATTATAACAAAAAAATAAAGCCTTAACTACGAGAGTTACATAACTTAAGGAGGAAAATGAAAAACTCGTAGCGTACATTCAGGAATCTACTTCAACCCTGAGTGCGTTGAAATCCATGAATGAAAATACTGAAAGCTATCCAGCTATATAGGTCGAGTGGCCGCCCGACCCTAAACTTTAAATACAAAAGCCTTTTTTTGCTTGGGCAGCAGCCCCATTTTCTGCTGGGCGCCCGCCCAGGCCAAAGCGCGAAAAAATTTCTATTTTCCTAATTTACGTTGAGATCTTATGGAAATAACTTCTTTCTCGACTTTTTCCTAAAAACATCCCAGAAAATAGGACAACTCCCCAAACACCATTATTCTCCTTTTTTACTCAAGAACCTCATGGAGAACTAAATCCATTGGTGAAGCTTGGAAGGAACTCGCTTGGTTTTGGAGAATTCATCGTTCTGACACCCATGTAATGTGTTTTTATTGATTAAACAATTCTAGAATTCGGATTTCCTTTCAATTATCTTGTTTTGAAATAGGCTTATCCTTTATTAAATTCGTTTTGGATCTAGTCTCGCTTTTTCCATTGATTAATTGAAATAATTGTTGAGTTTCGATTTCGATTGTTCATTGGTGTGATTTAATTACTACTATATATTGATATATATATAGTCGCTCTTTAAATCCAATTTCAATGAATGATATGGAATTATGCTATAGGGAATCTATGTTTTGGAATTACCATAGAATTGTTCGAGTATTGTATGCCAAATTTTCCGGTTAGAGTATTAGGATAAAGATCTCTAATTGAGTAGTATGAATGTGTGATTTACGTTGATTGATCCAAACCAATCGAGGAAATTCCGTTGCTTAATTATTTTGACATTGATATTTGAATCCAATTTAATTCGATAAACAAACTAAATTCACACAATTTGCAAGAAAAACCTCAAGACTTGATCCTTTGAGTTAAATTTCCATCTCCCTATGGAATCGACACCCCAAATCTGTGCTACAACTACCGTAATCAAATTTTAAAGAGAGACTAACTGTCAAATAAGTAAAAGTTCTGGTTCTGTGAGATACATCAGCAAAATTTTCTTACGAGAACCATAAGCACATATCAATTTTAACAAAATACATAAGAGAACAGACTAAGCTCAAAGGAAAATGGAGGACTATGGACTTCAGAACTTACCCTATTTGTGTTACAACATATGCAAGCCCATACTCTTGTTTCTATCACATCTCTCAACGTTGCACCTTGCTTGCATGCTAAGTTTCTTTTTTGTTTTTGTTTTTACTATTTTGACTTTCCATCAAGTTTTATTTTGATTTCTCAAAAGACAAAAAAAAATTAAAAACTAAGTCTCGAAAATGGTACAAAGATGTTCGTGCAAAACCCCAAAGCATACATGATCGTTGACAAGTAATAGAATTAATGAGTTGAAAGTATCGTCCTATATGAAATAAATTCAATTCAAGTTTATTAACTTTTTATGGGATTCGAAATATGTAAACAAAAGAGCGTTTGATTTTTTTAATGTTAAATTTAATCTAAGAAAGAGGTAAAAATGTAATTTTTATCAATTTATGGATGATTGTATTAGATCTCGAATCCACGTATTGTTATCTATTTCAATTCTTGATTTGTACCGTTTATACATTCTTGACAATCAATAATTCTATTGTAATTAATTTTCTATTTTCAAGACAAATTAAATCTATTCTAGTAAATACTCAAATCTATTCCTAGTCTGAATTCGAATGATTAGAATGCATTAAAGTTTAGATTATCTATATGATTGCACAAGTAAAAAATGTTATTCCTAACATCTATTGCACATATGTTAATTTTATCGCGTTCTAAATTTATTGTCAGTCTTCCAACACTACAACAAGCAACTAATTATCTAATTGGTGGTCAATCAATTAAATAATGCAACGGGTATGAAAAATTAATCAAGAAACACAAGAAATAAATTAAACTATTAGTCTTGAATTTAAAAAAATAACAAATAAGGTTCATCTTCATCCAATACGAAATCGGATCTAGACTAGCATGTTAATATATAAATTACAAAAAATAATAGAAAAATATCACCTGAATTATGAAATAAATCAAAATAATTCTTCAAAATCTTAATGTAATTGACCTTCAATTCCTTGCTAAGGCTTGATCTACTCTCTCAAAATATAGCAATTAGCCTCTTGTTCTTGATGAATTTGATGAATCTATTGTGTATGAAGAGGCAAGAGAGATTTTTTTTTAATGTGTAGCTCTCATTCTCTATTTACAAGAGCTAGAAAATTGTCAAAATCGCGTCCAATTTGGGTTCTAAAAGAGTTTGAATTGCGAAAGGAAATCAAAGATTCAGGTCTCAATGTAACACTCTGACCTGCATGGATCGAAACGTCACTAGAATAACTTTACTTTACCCGTAGACTTAATAAAATAATTAAGTATACATTTAGCGGAAAGCATAAAAATTTAACTTAAGAATTTAATATCAAGACTTTATTATTTTTTTTAGACAAAATAGTTCAATACCAAAAGAAACAATTCAAAAATGTCTTTAGAATATTTCCCATGGATACATCCACAATTTACGTCAAATTCTAGGCAAAACTTTTAAAAATAAAAGTTGCTATTTTGTTTTATATCTTAAGCAACAAATGACAAAATAAATTTGTTTGCATAGCTATCAACTTTAAATCTTCATGTAATTCTAATGTAAAGTACAAAACTTCTTATAGTATGACATATCCAAAAATCAACTTCTGTCGGCAACAAATAGGGTACTAAAATATTTTTCAAAACCCCGTAGTGACTAGGTTTGGAAAGTAACCTAGCACTGTTTACTTTAAGTGTTATATAAAATCCTACACATATTGAAATGACATGATTCTAGATCTATTCAATAACTGACTCATGATGCTATCAAACCCTACTGGTTTTGTATAAAAATTCCAAGTAACGTTTGAGTTATGAATTTTTGAAATCAAGGGCAGAAGTTGAAAACAGCATCCATACCCGATGCAGCTTGCTTTAAAGTGATGTATAAAATTTCAGTGACATCAGATTGACATGATTTCAAGTTCATTCAGTAGCTAACAAGTAAGGCTATCATATCCAATTAGTTTCGTCCAAAATTTTCAAATATCGAGTGAGATATAAATTTTGGAACCAAGGGCAGAAAACTAAAATTTTAAAAAAGACAGCAAAACTTTAAAATCGCTAACTCTTTCTCTTGTAAACAATGATATTTAAATTAATTTCCGTGACACATATCTACTTTCAAACATAATTTATTCATAGAAAGGAAAAATACTCTTAGCATAGTTCCACGCATGACGTCCATAGAAATTCTTAAGAAATAATGTGAACATTTTATAATCGAATTTGAAGAGTTTTAAGCCCAAAAAAATAATTTTATAAAATACTTTATAAAAACATCAGCATGATGATTTGAACATGGGTTGCCAATATGAAATACCACGTAGATGACCATTGTGGCAACCTAGTTATTCATTAAATCTTTGTAATCAAATTTACTTAAAGTTTATGTCTTAAATGATTGGGTTTATAAATAACTTATGGCTTGTACTTTCATAACTTTAAATGGGCTAAGCTTTCATAGTTTATTTCTTAAATGGGCTACACCAACCAAATTAAGAATATAAAATCTGGGACATTACACTCAAGCCTGAATAAAATATGCATATCTTAGAGTCTTTAGGAATGTTCATATTAGTGCACTTTCTGAAGTAATCTTTGAATCTTTCATGAGCTTCTGGATAGCTCTCAAGGTCTCTTTGCTTGAAAGTATGGACTTCATTTTTTAGTTAATAGACTTGAGAAGGCGGGAAGAATTTTAAAGTGGATTTTTCTACCATGTCATTCCATGAAACTATGCTCCCAAGGATTAGTGAGTTTAGCTAGTCTCGGCACTATCCTTTAAGGTGTGAAGGAATAAGCACAGTCAAAAAGCATCAACAGACATGCCTTCATGACTAATCATATCACACAACATCAAGAAGGCTTGAATATGTTCATGAGGATTTTTACTTGATCTTCCAAAGAACATGATATCGTGATGATTCTGAAATAAGTTGATGACGTCAAGTCTAATGTGGAAGTTAGCCAGTCCCAATGGTGGATATGTGATATGTGGTTGCACATGAACAAGCATGAGATTCACATAATTCCTCACTAAAGCTTTTCTATCATTTGCTTCTACCCTCGACTGGTTTAGCTGAACTAGTTGATGTGGTGGTAATGGATTTTGAACTTGATTCGAATTTTGATTTTTTCCATTTTCCCTGTTTTCTCTGTTCTTTTCTTCATTGTCTAAAGGTTCTTTTGATTTTGGGGTCTATTGGAAGAAACTTGATCTCGTTAGAATCTTCCATAAACTATGCTTTCTTGAAAAAAGGTAAAACACGAGACTTAGTTCAAATAGCCTCAAACACGTAAAAACTTCAAATCTAAATTTAACTAATAAACTCAAATTAAATAAATTATTCCCCAACAATGGTGCCAAAAACTTGTTCGTACAAAACCCGAAAGCATATGTGATCATTGACAAGTAATAGAATTGATGACTTGAGAGTATCGCCCACGGGAAATGAATTCAATTTAAGTTTACTAACTTTTCATGGGATTTGAATTATGTAAACAAAAGAGTGTTTGATTTTGTTTTATGTTAAATTAATCTAAGAAAGCGGTAAAAATGTGATTTTTATCAATTTATGGATGATTGTATTGGATCTTGAATCCGCTTATTGCTATCTATTTCAATTCTTGATTTGTATCGTTCATGCGTTCTTGACAATTGATAATTCTATTGTAATTAATTTTCTTTTTCAAGACAAATTAAATATATTCTAGTCATAACCCAAATCTATTCCTCCTCTGAATTCAAATGATTAGAATGCATTAAAGTTTAGATTATCTATATGATTGCAAGCGTAATAAATGTTATTCCTAATATCTATTGCACATATGTTAGTTTTACCGTGTTCTAAACTTATTGACAGTCTCCCAATACTACAACAAGCAACTAATTATCTAATTGGTGATCAAACAATTAAATAATGCAATGGGTATGCAAAATTAATCAAGAAACACAAGAAGTAAATTAAACTACTAGTCTTGAATTAAAACAAATAAAAAATAGGGTTCATCTTCATCCAATACGAAAACGGATCTAGTCCAGCATGTTAATGTAAAAATTGCAAAAATAATAATAGAAAAATATCACCCGGATCATGAAATAAATCTAAAGAAGTTGATCTTCAAGTCTAAGGTTGAATTCTTCAAAAATCTTGATGTAATTGACCTTCAATTCCTTGGTAAGGCTTGATCTCTTGTTCTTGATGAATTTGATGAAATTATTGGTATGAATAGGCAAGAGAGGTTTTTTATGTGTAGCCCTCATTCTCTATTTATAAGAGCCAGAAAATAGGTTAGAATCGCTTCCAATTTGGGTTCTAAAAGAATTTTAATCGTGAAAGGAAACTAAAGATTCATCTCTAGCTGGAAGTGCTCCTAGGGTGGCACCGCCGCATGCAGGTTCTGATAGCGGTATGTGGAGATGTGCCCAACATCGTTTGGGAAGAACTTCTTCATGCAGATTTTTTCTAACGTGATTACTAACTATTTGGTGTTGTTAGTTTTCTGTTTCAGATTTTATGGTGAAAACTAGACGATTTGGCCCCTGTGTGTTTGTGATTTAGTTGGTGTTTGATTGGTTGCTACAGTTGCTAGAGACTTTAGGGCGAATAGTGGTGGCTCTAAAGTAGTAAATTTGTACCTCTCGTTATTTACTAATCAGATATGTCTGCTCTGGTAAATTGATTTATCCCATTTAATTTTCAGCACTAGCGCGTCATCGTGTGGGATGACAATATGATTGGGGTCACCGTGTAGGGTAACCATTGTCTATCCTAGAAATTAGGAACTACTTGCCTTTAGTTGCTACACGACTAAATTGTTTATTTGATAAACGTCGGCATATTATCTTCGTGATATATTGTACGTGAAACTATTTTGGTTGGCATATCTCTTGTTATATTGTTAAGTTACTTAAACACCTAGACCTTACCCGTTTGAACATTTACTTGATCTAAGATCGAGAATCTTATGAAACCCTAAAGTGGTATATATTTTTGCGATCATATGTCTACTTTGTGTAGCTTAATTGTGGTTTTTTTTATTGATTATTAAAAATGACATCATAATTTTGATTTTGGGACTTTTAACGAAAAAGATGATTTTTCAATATAGCAACAAAAAATGAGAGGTATTTTGGTTCACCAAAATGTTTCAAAAGCCATTGATGGCAATTTTCTTGCTAATTTTTCAAAAGAACAAAAAGAAGCTGATGAGCTTGCTTATACTTCTATTATTTTACACTTGTGTGACGTCGTTTTGAGAAAAGTGGTTAAATTGAAAACCAATAAAGAACTTTGGAAAAGGTTGGGAGACTTGTATTTGCTCAAATCTGCTCCAAACCAGCTTTACTTACTTGAGCTTTTTTCAGCTTTAAAATGGATTTTCCAAAAAATATTGATGACAATTTAGACGTGTTTAACAAACTTATTCAAGATATTGTTAACTGTGAAGAGTCAGTTTGTAACACATATAAGGCTGTTATTTTGTTAATTGTGAAAAGTCAGTTTTTGACATCCATAAGGCTATTATCTTGCTGAATTCTATACCCGATACTTATAAGGAAGTTAAGAATACTATTAAGTATGGTAGGAACACTTTGATGCCTGAAATTGTCATTGACTCCCTTAGAAGTAAGAAGATTGATATTAGAGTTGAAAAACATGATAAGAAAAGCGGTAAGATTCACATGACAACTCAATTTATGCAAAACAATATGATGGTTACTAGAGTAGTGGCCAGTCAAGTAGTAGTGGAAGTAGAAAGAAGGGCAAGGGACCAAGGTTAAGAAATGCCATGGCTATAGGAACATGTGGTATTTTATAAAGGATTGATATAAAGAAAAAGGTATTACAAAGGGTAAGGAGAGAGATGAAGTAAATATGTTGTCTTCTATTTCCAATACTGGTCATGGTGAAGTCTATATGATTAAAAGTCTTATTGCTTATCCTGTTGAATTGAATTTAACTGCCAATTCTAGTTTGCATGAATGGATAATTGATTCTGGTGCATCTTTGCAATCATAGCAAAGTTATTATAGCGAAGTTTTTTTGTGCACGAATAGGAGCAAGATTGGTGCACTGTGGTGGCTACCATTGGCTTTTGTTCTTTTTTCCCGTTCTTTCCTCCACCAGGTTTATTTGAAATAATAGCAAAGTTATTATGACCAACTTGTACACTTCGTTGTTGAGTTTCAAAAAGGGCCTCAAATGCAAAAAGCTTAGATTGAAAGTCAATAAGGGATATAGACTTCTCACATTGTGTAAAATAGCAGTTAGAGATCAAAGGTGTATAGGCAGTGCTAAGACCTCCAAGAATGTGGGAGACTGTCTTTGTTAGTTAAATTATTGTCAAACGACCTCCCGGACGATGCTATAAAGTCATTGTTTATTCAATCGATATCGACCAGATGACTACACTAAAATATCGACACTACAATTGTTCAAACCAATCCTACAACCTATTTGGGTAATTTGAAGTAGTCTAATTTAATTAGTGCTACTCATGGCCCGAACCATAACTCTTGGATTGCTTTTTGGTTGATAGCTCATTTATCCATTACCTATTACTACTTGGGTCTAATTACTGTTCAACCTAAATCCCATCTAATACCTATATATGCTGCCCTGTTTCCTATGTTGGTTGCATGTGAAATTGTTAATTGCTTCCCCTTTGTTTTGTGAGTGAAACCGGCAGCTTCATTCTAATTCATGATCCCTACTTTTTGCCTTCCATTTTCATCTCTTTTAGCCTTTGGGTTTATGGATTGTGGTGTTTGATCCAGCATATATAGACGGTATACTGAGCCCAGAACACTTGGTGATCGAATATTTCATTCAACATTTTGATATTAGAGCGTTGGTTTGTATGGATTTTGGCAAGAAATCGATCAAAAACTAACGAAATCACAGATTGAAAACTGTCCGATTTTCTTCCATAAAATTCGAACCCGTAATTCCATTTTCTGGCCAAACCAGTGGCCGATTGAAGAATCTAGCACCATAGGGAGTTTCTACAGATGGAAGTGCACCTGGGTCCATCGTGCGTGGTGGTGAAAGTCGACAGTGACGGCATGTTCGACGTAGTTTGGGAAAACTTTCTTCATACAGTTTTATCCTAAAAATATTTGTAACGTGTTTGTGGTGTTAATTTTCTATTTCAGGTGATACTGTGAACTCTGGACAATTTTGCCCGTGCGCATTCGTGATTCAGTTTTGCATTCAATCAGTTGCGGTCGACTTTAGGGTGAATAGTGGTGGCCCTTAAGTGTTAAAATCATATTCCTCGTAATTTACAGACTCAAATAGGTCCGCTTTGGTATTACCGTGTGGGGTAACCATTACCTGGACTAGAAATTAGGAACTATTTGCTTTTTAGTTGCTACGTGAGTAAATTGTTTATTTGATAAATTCCAGCATACTATCTTTGTAATATTCTATGTGTGAAAATATTTTGGTCGACATATCTCTTGTTGCACTGTTAAGTTATAAGAATACCCAAACCTTACCCGTTTGAACATTCCCTTGATCTAAGATTGAGAATCTTATGAAACCCTGAGAATCTAAAACGATGTATATTTGTGACCTTAGGTCTACTCCGTGTGGCTTAATTGTGATCTTGTATTCTTAGTTGATTATTAAAAATGAAAATATACAATTTTAATTTGGGAAATTTTAACGGAAAATGTGATTTTTCAATTTGGTAACAAAAAATGAGAGGTATTTCGGTTCAACAAAAAGTCTCAAAAGCCATTGATGGCAATTTTCCCACTGATTTTTCAAAAGAACAAAAAGAAGAAGCTAATAAGCTTGCTTATACCTCAATTATTTTACACTTGGTCGACTCAGTTTTGAAAAAAAGTAGATAAACTAAAAACCACTAAAGAACTTTAGAAAAAGTTGAAAGACTTGTATTTGATCAAATCTACTGCAAACTAGCTTTACTTACTTGAGCGTTTTTTCAGTTTCAAAATGGATCCTTCAAAATATCTTGATGAAAATTTAGACATGTTTAACAAACTTGTTCAAGATATTGTTAACTGTGAAGAGTTAGTGTCTAATACAGATAAGGCTATTATTTTAGTAAATTCCTTATTCAGTACTTATAAGGAAGTAAAAAATGCTATTAAGAATGGTAGAGACACTTTGACGCCCGAAATTGTCATTGACTCCTTTAAAAGTAAGGAGATGGAGATTAGAGCTGAAAAATATGATAAGACAGGCGGTGAGATTCACATGACGATGGATAGAACTCAATTTTGGCAAAACAGTTTTGATGGTTACCAAAGTAGTGGCAGGTCAAGTAGTAATGGATGTAGAAATAAGAGTAAAGGTAGGCCTAGATCCAAATCTAGAACCAAAGTTAAGAAATGCTGTTCGCTTGAAAATAATATACCGCAAGTGCACGGGTCGCGTTCATAAAGTGGACCTTTAGAGTCCGAGCTGTCGATCCCTCGATAAATGTTACTTTAGATTACACAACTTTAATCAATTTAATTTTAACTATGAAAGCAAACACACAATAAAGTTTGATGTTGGAAATTAAGGAAAATTAACTAAAAATCTACAAAATAAGAAAATATAAACACTTGGAAATTTTGGAGGGAAAACGTGATTGGGATTCATGGTTTAGCTTAACCATCGCCTAATTAATTTCTCCATAAGCCAATTAATAAATTACTTATTTACGATGTTAGACCCAATTTCCAAATTTAGTTAATTACCTCAATCAAGTGAAATTAACCCTAATTGTTTGGTTAACCTACTATATCTCTATGTCGATTAAAACCAAACAACCGCATTAAATATTTGTGAAAATAGCTCAATGGGTCACCTAAGGCTAATGGTATATCTCTATCCACTAAACAAACCTAGTGTTTCTACTATTTGGTCTGAAATGCACAATCTTCTCTCGAATGATGTACAAATCACTAAACACAATCATCTATTTGCCACATAAATGAAAATGCATGAAATACAATAGTAGAAACACATGAAAATAAATAATATAACATTAAAGAGCAAATATTAAAATTAATTAAAAACTAGGTTAAACTAATACCACAAATCCCAACACAATCAATTAGCCCAAGTTAAATAAATAATAAAAAGGAGAATGTTTTATACAATACGTTACAAATATGAAAAAAATAATTGAGAGAATACAAAGTTATAGAAAAAACCCATTTTTGAAGCTTGGCTTTGACATCTCCAAATATTCCTCCAAATCTTTAGATGTATTCTCCTTGTTCTCTTGATTTTGCCTCCAAAATTACAAGTAAATCAAAAGAAGAAGAAAGGAAAAGAAAAGGAAAAGAGGAGAAAAAGAAAAAAAGAAAAAATGGAGAAAAACCCATATTCTTCTTCTTCTTCTCTTTGTTGAACTCAATCCCTTTTGGAGAATAAGAACTCTCAAAACTAAAAAACTAAAACTAGGGTTTAAGTCATGAGATTTGGTCCTTAAATACTCCCAAAACCAAGCACAAACAAAAGCCCTCCAAAATTCCGATTTTCAGCAATTCTCAACGCACACGCATTACTTACAAACACCGTTTCCATTCATTTGATGATCCTTTTCTATTTAGCTTTGTGGACTCCCAACCTGTCTATGTTGATATATCTACTTCATACCATCTGTCACAGCACACAAAGATACAATTGATGTTATTTTAGATAAACAGATTGTGTTGACCAATGATGGGGATATTTGGTGCTTCTTTGGTCTGGTGCGCACCATTCCAGAAGTGAAGTGTGCGGGTGCGCACTTTTGGTAAAATCAAAATTTGCACAAGAGGTCATCAGGATAATTTACATAGTTAGTCCATCAACTTTGATAAGTAACATTTTGGTCCTCAAATCTTGACTTTTCTTTCAATTTTTTCTCCATAAATTACATCCTAACGTCCTCCAACTTTCGGCACTTGTGCAACTTGGTCCCAAACTTCACATTATTGTCCATTTTTTCATTATTTTGTCTTATTCTCTTTCCTTTGGATGATTTTTGCCTACAAAAGTAAATGTTACACAATTGTGAGTAGAAACCCACTCATTTTAATCAATAATTAGCTTGTTTAGGTATTAAATAGGTACGCAAAAACACACTTATCAAATGATATGACTGTAGGAACACGGGGCATTTTATAAAGGATTGTTATAAAGATAAAAATAAGCAAAATGGTAAAGAGAGATGAGGTAAACGTATTGTCTTCTATTTTCGATAGTGGTGATGGTGAGGTCTATATGATTACAATTCTTATTGCTTATCCTACTGAATTGAATTTAAAGGTCAATTTTTGTTTGTATGAATGGATATTTGATTTTGGTGCATCTTTTCACATGACATCACAAAAGGACTGGTTTGAAAATTTGTATGAATCAAATGATGTACATGTGCTGTGTGACAATTCTGCTTATACTGTTGTTGGAATTGGTGATATTACCTTAAAGTTTGATAATGGTTTTGTGTATACTTTAAAAGATGTTAGTTACATCTCTAAATTATCTAGAAATTTGATTTATGTAGGAAGACTTGAGAAAACAAACTTCACTAGTAAAATTGAAAATGGAATTTTAAAATTGGTCAAGGGTGCACCTTTCTCTATTAAGGGAATAAGGGAAAATGATATTTATATCACTACTGGGGAAGTGATAAAAGGTTTAGATTCATTTATCTCTTCTACTAAGGCTGATCACACACATAAATGACATAATAGACTAGTACATGTTGGAATTAAGGTGATTAGACTTCTTAATGGAAAAGGTGCATTTGGAAATTATTGTGTGACTGATTTATCTTTATGTGACCATTGTGTGCTTGGTAAACATCATAGAACTTCTTTTTCCATGAGTGTTCACAAAACTAAATGCATGATTGAATATGTGCATTTGGACTCATGGGGTTCCCCAGCAATCCCACCTCGGGTGGAAATAGGTACTTCTTGTCTATCATTAATTATTACACTAGAAAAGTGTGGGTTTATCTTCTAAAGGATAACTCTAATAGTTTTCACAAATTTAATAATTGGAAAAGATAAGTTGAGAATCAAACTAGTAAGAAGATCAAGTTTTTGAGAACTGATAATGGCCTAGAGTTTTGTAATATTGAATTTAACAATATGTTCAAAGAAAATAGGATAACAAGGTATAAAATTGTTCCTTATACTTCCCAAAAAAATGGGTTAGCGGAAAAGATGAATATAACTATATTTGATAAAGTGTGTTGCATGATATTAAGTTCTGGTGTCCCAAAATCGTTTTGGGGAGAAGTTGTTATGACTACTTGTTATTTGATTAATTTGACTCCATCTGCTACTTTGAATGGGGATATTCTGCATGAAAAATGGTCTAGTAAATTAAGTGATTATTTTATGCTCTGGACTTTTGGTTGTGCTGTTTTTTCTCACTAGAGCGAGGGAAAGCTTAAGCCTAGAGCTAGAAAATGTATCTTTCTTGGTTATCATGATGGTGTCAAAGGTTATGGGTTGTGTGATAGAAACCAAAAAGGGGTTAAGATCACTGTGAGTAGAGATGTTACATTCAATAAGAGTGAAATGTTGTGCCTTAAAACTAAATTTAAACCTATGAGCGAAGAAGAACAAGGTGAAGAAAGAAATAAAGTGAAGGTAGAATTAGGAAAACTTAGCTTATCCTACCTTATTACACAAAGTGAGGTAGAGACTCAAGTTTAGCAACCTGATATGGAGAATAGAGATGAAGTAGTGATAGAAGAACATCTTGAAGAAAAGATTCCTTTGGCAGATTATAATTTAGCTAGGGATAGAGAGAGAAGATCGTCTAGAGCGCCTATAAGATTTGGATGGGTCTGAGCTAGCTTTTGCACATGCGAGCTATGAGGAGTTAACTGATAGAGAACCAAAAATCTTTGATGAGGTGATGAAAAATGAACAATCTGAAGAGTGGTTTAAGGTAATGAAAGATGACATGAGTTCTTTAGAAAATAATCAAACTTGAGAGCTAGTACTTAAACCTAAGAATAAATCTACCATTGATTGTAAGTCGATATTTTAGGTTAATGAGGGTACTAGTGTATCTGAACCCTTAAGATTTAAGGTTAGGTTAGTAGCCAAGGGATACACTCAGAAGGAGGGAGTTGAATATAACAAGATTTTTTCACTTGTTGTTAAGTATAGCATTATTAGAGTCACACTTGCATTTGTTGTACATTTTGACTGGGAACTTGAACAACTTGATGTAAATACTATTTTTTTTACATGGTGAATTTGATGAGCAAATCTTTATAAATTAACCAAAAGGTTTTAAAGACAAACTAAAACTCGATCATGTGTATTTCTTGAAAAGATCTTTATATGGTCTAAAACAATCACCTAGACAGTGGTATAAAAGATTTGACTCTTTTCTACCATCTATTAGGTTTCAATAGAGTAAGTTTGGTCATTACTTATATCTCCAACAAGATGATGCTAATAATGACTATGTATTCTTATTGCTATATGTGGATAATATGCTCTTAGTTGGTTCATCACCTAAGTGGATAAGTAATATAAAAACAAATTTGAATGGTGAATTTGACATGAAAGATCTAGGAAAGGCTAAAAGAATGATAGGCATGAAAATTGAAAGAGATAGGTCAAATTCTTTTTTGTTTTTGCATTAGTCCTCTTATGTTTCAAAGGTGTTGAAAAAATTTGGCATGCATGATTGCAAATCCAAATTGGATGTTAAGGTACTTAAAGAGGACTAGTATGCTGACTATGATGGGATAGAGATAATAGATAATCTACCTCTTCTTATGAGTTTACTTTGTCTAACTCTTGTGTTAATTGAAAATCATAGTTACAAATACATAGTTGCACTATCCACGACTGAATATATTGCTACCACTGAAGCTATTAAAGAAGCTTTATGGCTTAGAGGCCTTCTCCATGAACTTTGTGTTGTAAATTATTATGTAGTAGTATATTCTAATAGTCAATCATTTATACATTAAAGCAAAAATCCTGTTTTTCACGAATGCGCCAACACACATTGATGTTCGATTACATTTTATTAGATATATTGTGTCACAAGAAGCTGTAAGACTTGAAAAAATACATACACAATATAATCCATCAGACACGGGCACTAAGATGCTACCAGTGGCGAAGTTTAGAGGTTGCATAGATCTTCTAAACATCGGTAGAGGTAAGTGATTTCAAATTTTATCGGTCTTCCTATTTTTTAATTATTACTAATGGGTAATAATTTTTCTATGCAGGTCCTTTGACACCAAGGTAGAGGTTTGTTAGGAGAATTGTTGTCAAATGATCTCCTAGGCAATGTTGTGAAGTCATTATTTATTCAGTCGACATCGACCTATGACTAAAGTGAAATATCGACACCACAAATGTAACGACCTAAACCCACAACCTATTTGGGCCATTTGAAGTAGCCTAATTTAATTAGAGCTACTCATGGCCCGACTCATAATTCCTTGGATGGCTTTTGGTATGTAGTCCACTTATCAATTATTTATTATGCCCTTAGGCCAAAAAGCCCACCTATTACTTTTTATATGTTGACCTCATTTTGTGTTGGTTGTGTAAAACTATTATTGCTATTCCTTCTTCCCTGTGCTTTGTGCTTTATTTTTAGTGTTCTCGTCTCTCTATTCTCTTAGCTTTTGTAGCTATTGTGTGACTACAATAACTAGCACCCGTGTCCTTAGTGGGCAACCAAATAGCAACCGGTTGAGTGTGGTTTATGGTTTTAGGTTTTGTGACATTGTGGTGTCGATTTCGATATGTACATATGATATAGTAAGCCCGTAATTCCTTTGGCGATCAATTTTTATTCTACATAGTGCAAAGTCAACCTAGCGAGCTGAGCAAGTACTCCAAATTCATATTCAAAGTTCTGTGTAAACATTGGTGCTAAAACTTGACATAGGACTATAAACAAACAGTTATTAGGAGACAACCCAATTTTATATCATTTTCTTATTGTTTTGCATTAGTTATGCTTTATTCATTTAAAGTAGGTTTATATGTACATTTTTAAATAATAATAATAATAATATAAGCTACTTTGGAGTAATGCAAGGATCTTTGAAGGATCGAAAAAGTGTTGAAAAAAAACTAAAGGAGAAGGGTGAGGTGAAGAAACTGTCCAATCTGATAGGAAGAACAAAACCAATAAGCTGAGTGCAAATCTGGTATCCTAAAAAATACCTACAAACACGAGAGAAAACCAGTAAGAACCCTTCATAAATAGCTAAGTGATTTAGTGAGAAAGTGATATGGCTTAAAGTGGATTTTCAGCTCCTCTACCTTCAACATTCATAGGAGAGAACTACGACTTCTGGTCTGCAAAAGTGAAGGCATATCTGAAGGCCCATTATTTGTGGGAAATTACTGAAACTGGAGTAGAACCACCACCTCTAAAAGCCAATCTTACTATAGTCCACGTGAAAGTGACACAGTGAGGAGATTGCCAAGAAACTTAAGGCCCTTTCTTACATAAAGTCAACCATCTCAGATGCTATATTCACAAGGATAGTCACTTGTGAAACAACAAAGGAATAATGGGATAGGTTGAAGGATAAATTCAAGGGCAAGGCAGATGCAGGTTCTAAACTTCAAAAGAGAGTTTGAGGCTCTAATAATGAAGGATTTTGCTGATAGACTAATGAAAGTGGTTAATCAAATCAGGTTACTTGGAGATGATCTACCAGACAAGAGGGTAGTGGAAAAGGTGCTGATTAGTTTACCAAAAAAGTTCGAATCTAAAATATCTTCACTCAAAGATTCAAGATACTTGGCTACCATTTCCTTAGCTGAAATGGTGAATTCTCTTCAAGCTACTAAACAAAGGAGATTGTTGAAGCAAGAAGAGCAAGTTGAGGGTGCTTTGTTTGTAAAAGGGAAGCAAAGGACTCAAACAAACTTTGGTGGAAAGAATCCACATAATGAAAAAAATGAAATAGAAGCCAAAGGTTTAATCAAGGATAATAAGTATCCTCTTTGCCCACATTGCAAGAGAAAAGGTCATTTTCCTAAGTGGTGTTGGTTTAGGCCTGGTTTTCAATACAGGGCATGTAAGCAATTTGGACACATGGAAAAGGTCTGCAAGAATAAAAAAGAAAAGAAGGAGATTCAGGAGGCAAAGGTTGTCGAAGATCAGGCTGAAGAACACATTTCTTCAGCTCTAAATCAACTCATCACATGTCATCAAATGCATATATCTTTATTGAGATGAATGATATCTACATATCTAGAGTGAAGTTTGGAAATGGGGAGTATGTGGGAGTGAAGAGAATTGGCAAAATCTTAGTTCAAACTCCATCAGGTAAGAAGTTCATTTTTGATATCTTGTATGTTCCAAATATTGATTAGAATTTGACATGTGTTGGTCAATTAATTGAGAAGAACTATACCTTAGTATTTAAGGATAGTAGTTGCACAATTTTGGATCAAAACAACATGGAATTGATGACAATTGAAATAAAAAGCAGAAGCTTTCCATTGGAGTGGAGAGATACGAACTTGCAAGCCTTTACCTGTACTGAGCATGAGTCTGAATTGTGGCATAGACGACTTGGACATGTTAATTATACCCCACTTAAGTTCTTGAATGAACATGAGTTAGTTGGAAATCTGCCAAAGATCTGTGTTTGTGAAATCTGTCAAAAAAGGAAGTAGGCTAGACTCCCTTTCCCCAAAAACCAATCTAAAAGAGCTCAAACTAAACTTCAACTGGTGCATTCAGATGTCTGTGGGCCTATGAAAAATTCATCCATGAATGGTAGTAGATATTTTATCCTATTCATTGATGATCTCACTAGAATGTATTGGGTTTATTTTCTCAAAGCAAAGTCAGAAGTGGCTACAGTTTTTTAGAAGTTTAGGAGCTATATTGAGAATGAAAGCAACTGTAAAATCAAGGCCATTAGGACTCATAATGGAACAGAATATACCAGCAACTAGTTCAACAATTTTTGTGAGAATGTGGGAATCAAACATTAGTTAACAATTCCATACTCACCTCAATAAAATGGAGTTTGTGAGAGTAAAAACAGGACTGCAATGAAGATGACAAGATGTCTTCTGTTGGAGAAAAATGTGCATAAAGTTTTCTGGATTGAAGCTATAAACAATTCAATTTATCTGCTGAATAGGCTTTCTACTAAAGCCTTGGATAGACTAACTCCTTATGTGGCCCGATATGGAGTTAAGCCTAACATATCTCACTTGAGGGTGTTTGGAAGTGTGTGCTACATGCACATACCTGATGTTAAAAGAGATAAGCTTAGTCAGAAAGCAGAGGTTGGAGTTCTAGTTGGATATTGCGATAATGCTAAGAGCTATAGAATTCTTGATCCTAAAATCGACAAAGTTGTTCAAGCAGGGATGTCAGATTTGATAAAAAATCCTCATGGAATTGGGAGTCAAATACTGTGGATAGAACTGAGACTCCAAGGTTGATTTCTCAAAATGAAGATGATGGTAATGATGAAGTAGAAATGGAAAATGAAGCTGAATTAGATTTAGAAAATGAAGTGTTAAAGAACAAAATCACTTCAAGACACTTATGCTACTTGTAATTCTGCAATTCTGGAACCAACAAAGTATGAAGATGCAGCACATTCTAAGGAATGGATGGAAGCTATGAAGCTTGAGCTAGCAGCAATTGAAAAAAATGATACTTGGCTGCTTGTTGACAGACCAACAAACATGAACATCATTGGAGTCAAATAGGTGTTCAGAACAAAGTTAAACGCAGATGGCTCAATCAATAAACACAAGGCTAAGCTAGTGGTTAAAGGCTATTCTTAGCAGTTTAGGATTGACTTTACTGATACATTTATACCAATAGCCAGACTTGAGATTGTAAGAGTTTTATTTACAATGGCTGCTCATTCAAATTGGAAGATACATCAGCTGGATGTAAAACTGCTTTTCTGAATGGAGACTTGAATGATGAAGTATTCATTGAGCAATTTGAGGGCTTTGTTAAAAAGGGATGAGAAGATAAAGTATACTTGCTGAGAAAAGCTATGTAGTATGGCTTGAAGCAGGCGCCAAGGAGCTCGTATAGCAAAATTAACAGCCATCTATGTAACTTGGGCTTCAATAAAAGTGTTAATGAGCAAACTTTGTATGTCAAACTAGTAGAGGAAGATCTGCTCATCATTTTACTTTATGTTGATGATCTTTTAATCATGGGAAGCTGTGAAGCATTGATTAATGAGATAAAGAATGAATTGAAGAAGGATTTGTAGGTGACTAATCTAGGTGAAATGAAGTATTTTTTTGGAATGGAGGTTGATCAAACTGATGAAGGAATCTTTGATTGCCAGAAAAGATATGCCAAGGAAGTGTTAAAGAAGTTCCATATGGAGAATTGCAAACATATTAACACTCATCTGGTCCTAAATTTAAAGTTGATAAAGGATGATGGTGCAATCAAGATTGATGGGAAAACATATGGAAGTCTAGTTAGTTGTTTGTTACATCTTTCAGCCATAAGACCTGACATAATGTTTGCTGTAAATCTGTTATCAAGATCAGACAAGAGCCAAGCCAAATTCACTTCCAAGCTGCTAAACGAGTGTAGAGATATATCAAAGGGACATAGGACTATGGAATCAGCTTCGGGAAATCAGAAAAGCTGGTGTTGATAGGATTCACTGATAGTGATTGGGTTGGTTCAATGGATGATATGAAAAGTACCTCAGGTTATGCCTTTTATGCTGGATCAAGTCTTGTTTGCTAGAACTTAATTTAGCAAAAAATGGTGGCATAATCTACAGCTGAAGTAAAGTATCTAGCAGTAACTGAAGCAACCAATCAAGCCATATGGCTGAGAAAAGTTTTGAATGATCTGAAGCACAAACAATATGAGGCAACCAAAATTTTACGTGACAATCAATCAGCTGTAGCAATTGTGAAGAATCCAGTATTTCATGGAAAAACTAAACACATAAATATCAAATATCATTTCATTAGAGAAGCTCAAGAAAAGAAAGAGGTAAAGTTGATGCACTGCAGTTCTGAAGAACAAGTAGTAGATATATTCACTAAAGCATTGCCTAAGGAAAGGTTTGAAACACTAAGGAATTGTCTTGATGTTTCCAACAAACGTGTCAAGGATGAGTGATGAATTAAGTGTAACACTTTTGTTGTTACAAAGTCATGTTTTTGGCTAAGTGTTGTCACACGTTTTTTGTTGATAGTAGCTTATATTATGGTAGCTAGTTAGACTAGTTTAGTTCTATTGCAAGTTGATGTAATTCACAAGTATGTAGTGGTATCAGGAAGAAAAGGTGATAGAAAATTATCTTATTTTACATCAATGTATGGCTATATTATGGAGCCATGTACTATCCATTTTCTTGTGTCAATTGAACTTAGTTTCCCTCCTCTTTGTGTTTTATACTCTAACAATACCTTATATAATATATGCTCATTTTCTTACCTTTTCAACCTCTCAGAAATTCTACTAAACTACTATCCAAATATGTCATCTTCTTAAAAAAAACATCCATTTATCTATCCCCTACACATTCTAAAATTCCACTACAACCATAGAATATTGGGCTCCTAAAGGCTGCTCCATCACTATTTACCTTAGTCCATTCTTGGGGTGGCAGCCACAATTTCAATAATGATTTTAGGAGCCTGTTGAGGTCTGCCCCGATGTTTGAAGAAAGTTAAAGGTACGCCATTTAGCCATGTTGTACATGCCATGCTAAGCAATAAAACTAGCTTCCTTGGACGATTGAAAAATAGTAAGGATGACTGCTGGGTTTGAAGTGACTTTTCCTTGAAAATTATTTTGTTTCTAGCTGTCCAGATGGTGCAAAATCCCTACACAATCATGGCACACCATATATTCATGAGCTGTGGGCTAATTTTTTGCCAGAATATTTATTGAACAATGTTGTTACTGAGTTCGACTGATCAACCACAACACCAAAAGCCGCTGAAACAAAATTTCATATTTGTTTGAGCAAATTAGAATTGCACAAAAATATGTGTAATGTTTTCAGTGTGTGCAATACATAAAGTGCACCTTGATGCTAAGGTCATCCCATTTTAAAAAGGAGATCTTGGGTTGGAATCTTACAATTTAATGCAAGTCATATCAAAATAGACCTTGATGGAGATATGCATGATGACAAAAATTTTGGCCCCATTCCAAGGAAGCACCTGCCCATTGGAAGTGTGAATAAGCATCCTTGCAAGTGACATCACCAAAAGAAGTGTTTCCCATGATAATCTTATCTTTGGCAATCGGAGTATGATAATATTATCGATTATGCAATCTCTGGAATTCGTATTTCAAATTTCATTGATAAATGCCAATTTGCCAGAATAAGGTGCGTGTTAGAAAATAAGCCAACTTGAAATAACCCCGTGATAGAACTTATACCATTTGTTATGAATGTTAAACCCAGGAAAATATGACAAGATGAAAAGAATCACCCAAGAACATAAGATTTAACGTGAAAATTCAAATTCGGGAGAACCACTGGCAGCTGCGTATAATTCACTATAAATCAATAGCAAACGAGTGCAAAGAATCTCCTTGGACCAAACTAATAAGTTGGATAATTGGTGAATCTTAACATGTATTGTACACCACATTTTTATAATTAAGGAATCCCTAACACACTAGGAGAATATAATAGAAATAAGAGTCTGACAAAAGTTGAAGTCCTATTACAATAGGTAATACCAATAACAGAGTATTTTAGTTGAAATAGGAGTTCAAAACACTGCTATGACTCTTTGTAGTCTTCTACTTCTCAAAATCAAACAACCAACTCCAAATATACTTTGAAAACAAAATTCGAGTCACACCAAAATTCTAACAAATCTCTACATTAACACAAATTCCAAATCAAGGAACTAAGTTTCAAAACTTCTTCACCAAAAGATAAATTTCACTGCAAGGAATAAAACTTAAGTCTTAAATTCCAACAAAATTCTCCAAACAAAACACTCCACGTCCTTCACAAAGCCCAAATAGGACACACCGATAAACCGTGAACTGAGTTCAAACACTGCTTACCGGTAGAATTACCTAGGGACACCAAACTTGCTCAAATCACCACGGACAACAAAATCATCAAGTTCACTATCAACTCCATTTGAGTTAACGAATTTGCTTGAATTATCACCTCGAGCAACTAGATCACCACTATCTCCTTACGTTGCTTCTCCTCTGCATCCAAACAAACTCTGCCATAACAAAAATCTGGTGTTGGGATCTAAAACTAGAATTTAAAAATTTATATTTGCCATCCCGAAACAATCAAACCTCATTCTGAGTTGATCAAACCTTTCTTTAATAAGAGACCAAACTAGCTCCTCGAAGAACTTCAATCCTTAGCTTTGATACCACTTTGTTGAGAACCCGGGCAAAATAATTATAAAACGATAATGAAAAGCAATATGGAAAATAATGAATCACATAAGAATACAATATTTAATGTGGAAACCTAAATTCAAGAAAATTACGGATAGAAGCAGATAACTCACTATAATCAATAGTAAATGAATACAAAGGATCTCCCTAGACCAGACTAATAAGTTGGACAATTGGTCAATCTCAATATGTGTTGTACACCATATATTTATAATCAAAAAATCTCTAACACACTAGGAAAACATAATACAAATTAGAGTCTAACACAAGGTAAAGTCTTATTACTGTAGGCAATACCAATAACGAAGTATTTCAATTGAAATAAAAGTCCAAAATACTATTTTGACTCTTTGTAGTCTTCTACTTCTTCAAAACTTCTCCAAATCAAACACCCAACTCCAAATATACCTCCAAAATAGAATTCAGGTCACACCGAAATTGTAATAGAGTGAGGGTACCATTTTCTTCTTCAGTAACCAGTAGCAGAATAACCTCATCTATGAGATCCCACCTGTCATCCCTAGGACCCGATTCATCTAGAACAAAAATAATATACATTTCTGCACTGATTTCACCTTGATCCTCAGCCAACATGTCAACTAAAGGTTTGTAATTATTTGTTTAGGGTATCATGTAGAAGTCATGCAGATAAGTATTTATGTCTGCTTCTTTCAACCGTTACGTACAGATTTTGTCCATATACATCATTTTCGGCCTTTGGAGCCATATGTCATACTCTTCGAGCAAGTGAGCTTTAGCATGAAAAGGCACATAAGTAATGCCATGTCTAGATATCTTTCTTGTATCTCCAATATCTTAGTCTAAACAGCTTCCATGCTTTCATTGACATTACCAAGCACCACATTGTTCCAGGTTTTTATTGCCATTTTCAAATCTTTCAACTTGCTCGTAACCATGCCAAAAGGAGAACCCTAACACCTACCTTCCCATAAATCCAACACAAAATCCAGAAAAGCTGTATTCGTGACCCACATGGACAATTCTGAAAATCAGAAACCAGGGCCCTGTTGAGTCAACATTAAACATACCCCCTTATTCTACCATTTAACCAATCATATAAAACCCCGTCATGTTTAATTTACCCAAACTGCTAAATTTTTAAAAATCCTCCATAGCTAGCCTCAACATGTGGGGACCTGATTTTTCATGGATCCTCAACACTTATCACCCACAACACATTGTGGTTGACCAGTGGCAAACTGCAAGTGAGCTCATCAGAGCTGCCTACGCCTCCTATAATGGATATTAGCATGTACAAAACCAAAAAAATGTTGATTACGAAGAAATGAGAATTCAATCACAATAAATTGTTCACGTACTAATAACAAATTAACCACATTAAAGGAATCTGTAACAAACAACCAAATAGAAGAGATCATGTTATCCTTTGAATTAATAACAATCAGTCAAAAATCAATAGAACCCCAGCATCAAGCATATTTGAAGGCAAGCAAAGTAGGGAAATATTATCAGAAATACTCAATTTTTATTGCCTTAAAAAATTATTGTAGATTACATTCTAATTTATAAGACACAGGAGACTTTTTACTCTTTAATTTACTTAATCAGTTTTTGGAATACCTATAGACACTAAAATAAAGTTTAGTAAATGATTATTGAATTCATGAGTTATCACTAATTTGGTTTATTTTCTAATATTGCCTCCCGTAAACCAAATTTGCTTTTCATTCCAAATTCTGGAAGTTGTTTCTTGAAGTTTTAACCTCCAACTGGTTTTGTAAATACATCTGCTATTTGATCTTCTGTTTTACAGTATTTGAAATGAATTATTCCATCGTGAATAAGCTCTGTCAAGAAGTGATACCTCATACAAATGTGTTTAGTCCTCCCATGTAGAACCGGTTCCTTTGTAACAGAAATTGCTGAATTATTGTCACACAAAAGAGTTGTAGGAACATCCTGCTTGGTTTAGATTCTCCAAAATGCCTCGTAACCATACAATTTGGCAGCCAACAAAAGATGTCGCAGTATATTCAGCTTCCATTGTTGAAAGAACAACAATTGGTTGTTTCTTCGAACTCCAACAAATTACTCCACTTCCAATACTAAAGGCATAACCCGACATACTTTTACTATCATCAACACTTTCTGCAAGATCACTGTCAGTGTATCCAAAGAGTGTAATTAGAACATTTACTTGATAAAAAAAAATGCCATAATCAATTGTCTCCTTCACATATCATAAAATTCTTTTAGCAGCTTTTCAATGTTCTAAATATGGTGCTTCCATGAACCTACTTATTAAACTTACAGTAAATATGATATCAGGTCTTGTTGTTGTGAAATACATCGGATTTTCCACTAAGCTTCTGAACATGGTGGTCTTAACAAGCATTACTTCTCCTTCTTTTCGGAGTTTCTGGCCTAGGATGCATGGAGTTGAAACGGGGTTTCCAAATTCCATCTTAAATCTTTTTAGAATCTCTCTAGCATACTGCTCTTGAGTAATGAAAATTCCACTTTCTAATTGGTGTACTTCAATACCCAAAAAATGATGTAATTTTCCCAAATTTACCATATCAAACTCTTTCATCATCAAGTCTCTAAAATCATCCAACATAGTCAGATTATTTCCAGTGACGACAAGATCATCAACATAAAGACTCACCATAATGAAACTTCCATCCAAACCATTTTTGGTATAAAGAGTATGTTCATGTGGACTTCTATGAAAATCATTTATTTCAAAAAATGCATTGATTCTACTATACCAAGCCCTTGTCGATTGTTTTAAACCGTATAAGGCCTTTTTCAACTTGTAAACATTATGCTTTTCTCCTTTCTTCACAAAAGCAGGTGGTTGTTCAACATAAATCTCTTCTTCGATAAAACCATTTAAAAACATAGATTTAACATCTATTTGCAAGAGCTTCCTATTATTTTAAGCAACTAGAGAAATCATAAGCCGAATAGTGTCAACTAGAGACCAGGGCAAATACCTCATTGTAGTCTTTTCCTTTTCTTTCCATAAACCTCTTTGCTACAAGCCCAACTTTATTCCGATAGGCTTCTTGTTGATTGAATTGTCAGGATTCATTTTAGTTTTGAATACTCACTTTATTCCAATAGGTTTATCGTTTGATGGCAGATTTCTGAGCTCCCACGTATTGTTCTTTTCAATGGCATCAATTTCTTCCTTCATGGCCTTTCTCCATTTTGCTTTTTTATTGCTACATCGAATAAAATTAGATGCTCACCTGTAAAAAAAATGCAAACAAAATAGCACCTTTTTCATGAGTGGGATCCATAGACTCAAAGATTTCTTGCAATCTTCTCATTTTTGTTCTTGGTGGCTCTTCATTAGATTCTTCTCCTTTAAAAAAACTTGGAGGTAAAAGGGATCCACAACTTGAAGAATTGTCACAGTTCTCATTTGAGTCGTTATCTCCTTAAAAAATTACTAATTGACTGATCTCATTACTTTCAACGGTTGCGTTTTCATTGAACTTTACATCTTGACTTATCACAAATATCTTTGTCAATAGATTGTACAATTTATAGCCTATAGACCTTTCACTATATCCAACAAAAATGCATTTCTAAGCTTTATCGTCCAATTTATTCCTTATAACATCCGGTATATGGGCAAAAGCAAGACTACCGAAGATCTTAAGATGTGAAACTATTGGTTTAGAACCATACATGGCTTTATGTGGAGTCATGTTATTCAAACGTTTTGAGGGTGACCCGTTGATCAAATATATTGCACAAGCAATTGCCTCTGCCCAAAGTTCTCGTGGTAGTTGCTTTCTTTTAAGTGCATCTTGCCATTTCCATAATGGTTCAGTTTTTTCTTTCACAAACTCTATTTTGCTGTGGCGAATACCGTACGGTTAGTTCATGTCTTATTCCAAGATTTCTGCACAATTTTTCAAAGTCTTTGAAAGATACTTAGTCCCATGATCAGTTCTTAATGTCTTAATAGAAAATCCAGAAAACTTCTCAACTTTAGCTTTAAAAACTTTGAAAGCTTGAAAGCAATTAGATATTTCTTTAAGAAAATATATCCAAACTTTTCTACTAAAGTCATCAATGAAAGAGATACAATATCTGCTACATCAAAGAGATAAAACTGGAATTGGTCCGTACAAGTCTTAATGGATAAGTTTTTGTGGTTGTCTGGCTCTCCAAGATGACTTGTGTGAAAATGGACTTCTATGTTGCTTTCCAAGTTGCCAGGCCTCACAAACTTCATTCAATTGATCAATCTGAGGAAGACCATCCACCATTTTCTTTTCTGAAAATAATTTCAAAGCTCCATAATTTAAATGACCATACATGTCATGCTATAGTTTCGAAATTTCTCCATTCGTACTAGTGAAATGTGAAGCAACATAAGTAACGTTTAGCTTAATAGGAAATAAATCATTTGATGCTAGTGGGATCTTTGTGACTATCTGATTTTCTCTAGTCAAAATGCACACTTTATCATGTAAATTTATCTCATAACCCTTTCTTAAAAAGTGGCCAACGCTTAAATAGATTGCTTTGCAAACCAGGAACATCTGACATCTTTTCATGCTTTCCTTTCTTAGTTTCAATTGTTATATCTCCAATCCCTTTAATTGCAAATGCACTAGTATCACCAACTTTGACTTGCCCTAATTTTGATTCCACCAGCTTAGAAAACAAGTTTCTATTTCCAGTCATATGCTTACTAGCACCGCTATCCAGATACCAAACTTCATCATTTTGATTATTTTCACATGCTAATAATAAAGTTTCAGAAGTGCACTTCTCATCACTATCAGTTTTACGAATGAATCTAGTTCCCACTTTATCCTCATTTTTCTTGTTCCAGTACTCATTGCTTTTATGGCCAAGTTTGTGGCAATGATAACATTCAACATATTCTTTTTCCTTATACCAGCAATCACTACTTTTATGATTAGTCTTATGACAGTAATAGCATCCATGGAATTATTTTCTACCTCTTTATTGTATCTTCGGCATCGACCTCTTTGAAAATTGCTTGTGTGATCATCCTTTACTTCTTCTTTGAGCTCTCCCTCACTTTGAAATCCTCTTCCTCTTTCCCGAGAATGGTGGCTTCTCCCTCGACCTCTAGATTATCCTCTTCCTCAGTCAGAAGCATGGGGATGATATCATGACGAACGGGGTCCAAAGGCTGAGTAGGAGCAGATAGGAGATCCTGAAAGAATGCAATAGCTGAATTCTGAATGTTAGAAGGAGTAGGAGTAGCTAAGACTTCCCTTACCTGCATCCTGATGGACTTAATACGCGATTTGATCTGATGACCCTGAACCATTGCATGAAAATACCGAGTATTGTGGTCTCCTTCACAAGCCTAACGTGAACCGGCCTTTTGCTTCCATAAACCCTAATCAATAGATAATGTCCGATTCAAAATTGCATGTGCGTGATGTAATAGGTCACGATGCTCCGGTGTAGGGTATCTATCATAAACTATCTCAGCCTCATCTACCATATCCTCAGCATCTCGTACCCTTTGGAAAACATCTCCAAACATATGTCAATTCCACCAACGTAGACCATGTTTCAGTCTAAAGAGCTTTTCCCAAAGAACAGTCATCCCCGTAAGATGGGTAGGGAATGACCACTTCTGAGCGACAAAGGAAGAAAAATCATGATGGTTGGTCCAAATGTTGAGAAATCTAAAAGGTCTAGGCTCCAAATCGTCATTAGAAACCCACTGAAGTAACAAAGGCAAATGATCAGATGAAGTCCGATTCAGGTGCCTCACAGTAAGCTATCGACAAAATGCTACCACGGTAGAATTAATAAGGACCCTATCCAATCTTTTTCTGACTCGACCGTTGGTCCAAGTATACTGGTTCCTAAGGAAGCCATCATCCTCCAAACTACAATCTAACATCATATCAGAGAAAATAGTAGTACCTCAATCGCGAGTATTATGACCAGTGCGCTCACCTTCATGTATAATAACGTTAAAGTCCTCCCAACTAACTAAGGGTCGTCCATGTCGAGGGAAATGTGGTGAAGACCCTCCCACAAATCCCTCCTGATAGTTGTGTCACATGAAGCATATATAGGAGTCATATAGATGGGACGCACTAGTTTGGGATCCTCAACTCTAACGTGAAGGAATTGGTGATCAGCAATAACAAATTTTGTTCGACAAATTCTGAATTCCCGTGTCAAAGCGTAGATATCATCTAGTATAACCAAATCTGTGTTGAAGAATAAAAGGTTCCAGTATAACCAAGAGATAAACCTGATGAAGCTGTATGAGTTTCCTCATGCGCCGACGAGTAGCTACGCCTCTCGCATTCTAAATGATGGTACTCATCTAGATTTGTGTGAAGAGGTATCCTGCGATCGACTCCTGGTCGTCATCCTAGGAAGTGAAGTGTTAGTGCTTTTTGAATTTCTTTTTCTACCAACTAGGACAAAACCATCATCCTCTGTCCTACCAACCATACTTGCCAAGTCATCAGTTGAAGATCGACGATATGAACCCGTTGATGAACTTCAATATGAGATAAAGCATCAGAATCAGAGTGATTTGTAGATACAGAAACCTCTATATTCTGTTGACAAGGAATAGATGTAGTGGGTACATCCAATAGAATCGGACCATGTGGCCTCTGTGGTATATCCTCCAATAGATTATCAACATATGTAGGGCTATTAATCAAAGGAGCACTGTGACCGGGACATGAGATTGAGCTGCTGGATGAGCTTCAGATGTGACAGCAGGAGAATTATGGTTACCAAGTATAATGGGCGCAACTGTAAGATGGACTCCACTGGGAGGAAACGAAGTTTGCACATCAAGAAGAACAACTGGTATAGCAACATTAGTACTCTAAGGAACAATAATCAGGGGAGTGCTGACAATGGGCGGACCAGTGGAGCTAGTAGGAGCCATGTGGGTAACAAGTGTCACAGGCGGAGCAATAGTGGAGGCGGAGACACTAGGGTCAATGGGAGGGGAAATATGATGGATGGTCTTAGATGTCTCTCTAGATGTATTGTCATGTCTTCTCTGATCTCTCTTAACAGGGGTCCACCTCATGCGAGGTGTTGTCACGGCCTCCTTACCCTTTTTCTTATCCTTGGTCGGAGCAGGATCGAGTCTATAATTGAGGTTGCCACTGCTAGGGGCCGTAACGGGTGGAGGAGATTGGGAACCACTAGAACAATTCACCTCAATGTGACCAAAATGTTTGCAGCGGAAGCAATAATCAGGAACTTTATCATACACAACCGGCTGCTAGTATCTTCCTCTCTTCTCCCTTTCAATCCAAACAGGATCTGGGAACCTACATTCTAAGTCTACCTCTATACAGACCCTAGCTTCACTAGGTCGTCGGAGGTCAGAAGTGGCTTCGTCAATATGAAGAGAAAGTCTAATAGCTTTAGCGATAGCAAATAGCGCGCATTTGGCATGGAAATTAATAGGTAATAAGGAAAATGCGGCCCAAACAGGAACAATAGGAGCCTCATATAGTGGACTAAAACTAGGGGTCCATTTGAAGATTCGCATAGGGCATCCATCAATGTACCAAGTGGGTTTGAGGAAGAATCGTGAGTAATCATCCTCATGTGCCAAGTGTATAATAATATGAGCATCATCTATAAGACCAATTTCATAATCACCAGTAAATCCAAAGCGTAAAAAATTATCGCGTGCCTTAACCATTGAGGGCTTCCGATGTACAAATTTACCAACAAGAGTGAACCTGTATACCTCAGCCAGAAATTGTTCATCGGACTCTTCAAAGAAAATAGCGGGCTCACCATGGTGGATGTATGGTTCCTTGGAAACCAAGCTATGGTGTCGAAGTCCTCAGGAGCCTAGAGGACTTGGGCAAAAGATTTCTTTTGGCTCATCTTAGCCTATGTAATCTCGGGTTTGCAATTGAGTGCTGAGGCGTAAGATCGAGGGACTTGGGTAGCTTCCGTGACTCCAGATGGAGGAACATGTGTTTTACCGGAGTTCTGAGCCGGTACATGAGGTCCAGGTTTACTCTGATCATTACTAGTTTGCTGGGTTAGACCCTGGGTTCCATTGGCCATTTTGGGTGTGTTTCGATCAGTTTTGAGTGGAACTGGAGGAGGGGGATCATAGTTGGAGGAGATTTCATCAAGTTATTGGCCGGAGGCATAGGCTTCACTGGAGTAATATGTGGAGAGGGAACAAATGTTGGGGTGCCTTAGGAAATTGACATAGGTCATCAGCCATGTGTATAGGAGTGGAACTTTAGTTCAAATAGCCATCAATTTTACCAAGTGAATCCTTACTCTTGCAATTCGGCCCGTCCATAGCATTAGTACAATTCAACATTGGTTCCAAACCCTCTACAACATGACCAATTGAAGAATTGGGGGTAGATTCACATTGCAAGCAAAATTGGAGAATTGATTTTAACATTTTGAGCACAAATTGGATCAATTGGCAGTGTATTCATAGCATTTCCATCAACAATTGCAGTCCACCCCCCCCCCCCCCCCCCCCCCCCCCCCACCCCCCCCCCCCCCCCCCCCCCCCCCCCCCCCCCCCCCCCCCCCCCCCCCAATCGAATTAAGCAATTGAAGCAATAAAGAATCATCAATTTTAGCAAACCCTAATTTTTCGAGAAGCCCTTTCATGGCATTGAGCAATCGAAATCATTTTTGATGCAATTGAGAATGACCCAATATTGGAATAGAGGCGCCAGGTGATTCTGAGCTAAGTCCAGGTGGTTCCCCTCCGTTAGTGCACCGGACGGCACCGGAAACCGCGTTTTCCGTTGGCTGGGCAGCAAGCTTCACGACTGTTGTTTTCATTCTGAAATTCAGCGAGCTTGGCAGGTGATATGGATGGATTCCCACTATATTTAGGATCGTCTGGATGAGGAGAAGCTGCCAGTAGGGGTCTGCAATCGTGAGTGACAGCACCGGCATCGGAAATGGCATTTTTCACAAGCGGGTTCGAAGCAGTCGCGAAGCTAGATGGGTTTTCTGTGCAGCTGTTTGTAGTAAATTGATGGCTTAGATAGCTTCTTCCAGTGATGTGCAGTCAGCTAGGGGTAGGTTCCGGCCATGGAGCTGGCCGGATTCGTGATTTCCGGCAGAATTGAATTTTTCTGGCAATTTACTACCTTCTTCGATTTGTTGAGTTTTTGTGGGTGGATTTTCATTTTTTTTGGTGGTAAATGATGCTTGTGTTTGGGGATTTCCTATGGGACAAGAATTAGGTGGTTTGGGAGGCAAAAAAATTTCGAAATTTTTGTCCATTTTTTTGAATTTCTAGATAAAAGGGAGAGCATTTGATAGAATCGACTATTTTTGTTACTACCTTCTACCTTCTCTCGGTCATTTCGGGACGAAAGTAAATTTGATCACAATTTTAAAAAAGCTTGCAATACGAAAATTGAAATGCATTGAAATAAACTTGATCATTGATAGCTTGAAAACTGAACATTACAATAGACGAAAACAGAAAATTACAATGGCTAGTGTAGGGGGCGAATACTAGAAAGCTTGAAAATGTTTGAAAGACTAATACCCCCTATAATATACTTCGGAACAAAAACCCAGCTGACGGGAATAGACGTCTTTTGGCCGAAGAATCATACTAAAATTTTCTAATTTCTATCTATTTAAAATAAATTATTTACAATGTACGGTCGAAGTTGGGCAAACTACGACTGCGATAGGATCACGGGGCTTAATCAAAGTTGTAGCACGTGACACCAGGGTCCGAGAGGAAACAGAGGTGTATTCCAAAAAATTAGAGGCTTTATGCAAGGGTACTTTTGCCATTCCATTTGGCTTCAAATGGGCTTTTCAGGTGGAGATTATGACAGTTTGAGGCGGTCAGAAGGACTTGGGGGTTTTGGGATAGCACACTATGGTTGGAAAGTGACTTGACCTATGTTGTGGGCCATTTGATAGAGGCTTCATGGGACTTGAAATATAGGTGGTCAAAACTACTTGTGAACTTCAGAGTTTTACACATTTTTTGAGAACAGAACTTAGTTGTTGATTCGTTAGCCACATGTGCATGTCCATCTGAGCGTTGATGTGGTGGCCTACTTGCTCCTCTTTAACTCTAGTTTGGTTAACTAAGATATTTCGATGTGTAGTTACTACAGATTTGGCTAGGACCTTTTATCAACCTTTGGCTTGTATAATGTGTGGATTGTTGTTTACTACTTTGATTATTTTTAATAAATTGTGCTACCAACTTACTTGGGATGTCTTGTTGGACCTACTAATTTTGTCTGCTGTTTCATATAATAGGCCATGCCCCAAATATTCTCTTAAGACAACTAAAACATAGATCTATGAGGTATGCATTTAAATTTATTTTAACATAAACTTAACACGTTTAATCACAAGAAGAAGACGACCAGCCAAGAAAAAGAGAACTCATAAAAATAAAATCACACACTATAAAATATATATAGTGCACACAAAAGCAGATGACGAGTTTAAATTTTGATGGCAAAATTGTATAAATGCCAAGAAACCAAAATTTCCTTGTCTTGTAATGGTCATTAATACAAATATCTAATCAAAATATCATTTCTGACCAGATAAGATTTCTCTAACAATAGAAAATTTGCATTTCGGTAAAATGTTGAATCCTGAAAATCCCTTTTCAAATTACCAAACCAGTCCTTTTGCACATGGGACAGATATTTTTTCTGCACGAGCCAATTCCTTATGCAGTCATGAAATTTGTGTTCACAGTCAAGTTCCCAAATATTCTGACCCTCAATGTATTCATCCTGTATTAAAAAAATGAAGTTTACATTATATATACAAGCAAGATATAAAATTCTAGCCTTAAGATCTAAGGCTGCCATACATTGTGCATAGGGGCGGAGCCAGCAGGTCAAAGTAGGGGGTCCTAGAGTTGAAAGGGGTGGGGGCCACGGGGCTTCAAGGGTAGCGACTCCGATTTTTTTTTGAAGCATTGTCTGTTAAAATAAATGAAGTTGGTACTTTGTGATGGAGAAAGGAAACAGAGTAACCTAAATTAATATACACTAGTTGAAGACTTAAAATATGGTAATGCCTTCATGGAGATATGTCGGTAATCGACAATTATTTTCTGGGTGCTTACAATTCTACTTGTTTAAATTTCAAAATTAGAAGTTAAGATTTAGGCATATATACATAATGCATTTTAATTTTGATCTGTTAAAAGGTTAATCTTTTTTTTTTTAAACATTATCTGTTAAAATGAGGAAAGTTGGTACTCCGTGATGGAAAAAGGAAACAAAGTAACATAAATTAATGTACAATAGTTAAAGACTTAAAAGATGATAATGCTTTCATGGAGATATGTTGGTAATCGATAATTATTTTCTAGGCGCTTACAATTCTACTAGTTTAAATTTTAAAGTTAGAAGTTAAGAGTTAGGCACATATGCATAATGCATTTTAATTTTTATAACTGAAGAATCCAAAATTTTATCATTCTCATTTAGCTAATATCTGTAAGCGGGTTTAAAGTATTGCCCTCCCCTTCAATAAAAGGTCTCTCACACACACATCCCAATAGAGAACCTGAAATCTTAGTACTCCAAGAAAAATGCACATTATGAAATTCATGAAAGGATTTTTCAAATACTTAGAATATCTACTTTATCCCCTTCATAAAATACAAAAAAATAAATAAATAAAAAATTTCAAAAAATTGGGGTCCCCCCAGGACCCCCTACTGCCGCCCCTGATTATGCAACCCTTATCAAACATATACCACATAGGTCTTCCTCATCTAGAGAAGATGATGGGAAAGTAATGTGACGGTACCATTTCATGCGCCAGAAAATGTCCTCCCTCAATCCATTGCTGACATTTCCAATTCTCTGTTCGAGGGAAATGAATTGTGTAGTAGAAACTAGTTAAAGAGGAATGCTTAATTATATCTATTGAAAACAAACTAAAAGCATTTTTCATTGTATTTTAATAGTTACATTTTTTAATAAAAAAACCCTTAATTTTAAAAACGAGTTTACTTCCTAGAAAAGAGACTTCTAAGAACGACACAACATGCTCTAATTCTGTAAGTTGACGAGTACCTCATAAGACATATCATCTACATCAAGCTCCATATCTTCGTCCATGTTAGAATCTTCTTCCTAGTTATGATCTTCTTCAAGTGTTGAATTATCAACATTTACATGCACAACTTCATCTCTTGCTTCTTCTTCCTGAAAATTTAATTTGGGGTTTCACAAATCTTGGAAAGCTAACATCATTATTGATATATCAGATTTGACAAAAACTAGACACCTCTGAAGGTTGCTCAATCGCATCAAGATCCATATCTGTATCAGCAAGCATATCATCTTCGTGGATATAATCCTCCTACACCAATGAACAATCATTTGTCATAAATGGAAATAGAGAGGACGTATGCAGCAGATATAATATTATGAGGACATATACATACGATTTGAGTGATATTTATATTTTGAAAGTCTTATTAATGATTTTTTTCTTAAAATATGTATCTTGATCCCTTGTATTTTAAAGATATAGACATGCTTGAGATGGTTTTTTTTACAGTATTTCTTTTTCTATTAGTTGGCAAAATGCTTTAGAAGTGTTGATAGTTAGATATTTAACTAGATGAAGAAATTTAGGTCATATCTGGCACAAATTCAATTTGAAAACATGCAAAAGGGAAAAGAATATTGTCTCTTTGATGCTGGGCAGATTATTCTGCAGGCTAGTTCTACTAGCAAATTCACAATGAAGAAACACAAGAGTAACACTGAAAACACAGAAAATGTTTTTGAAGTTTAAAGAACTTTTATATATCCAACAATAATGAAAATAAGTTCACAAGCCGGACTTTATAACCGAAAACTCGAATTTTACCAAAAATGGTAAAATTCCAAAAAATCATGCCAAATTAAAATACGGAATAAAATAAGTAGTCTGCAAAAAATCTAGCCCAAATCGGGTTAAAAAACACATCCTAACATGCAATCAAAATATTACTAAAAATAGCAATTCGAAGGGGAAAACAATGGAATTTGAGGTTGAAAACGGCACACACTGAGCATAACTTAGTGATCACAATGTGCACACCGAAACAAGCTTTCTGAATTGGGGTCATAATCGCGATTCTGATAATCGTAGCCAAAGTTATGGCCAACTTACCGAAACACGTCTCAATTACCAAAATTACGCGATCGCTTGCCATCCTTGCACCGATCTACCAACTCGTGATACTTTATAGCCATTAACGTGTTATCTGACAAATCAGCATTTGACTTGGACCCTCCTACATCAGTCGCCATGGGTTGGAAAGAACTTGTCCTCGAGTTCAAGTTAGTGTCATCAGAATCCACAAAAACAAGGACTTAGGTATTTAGCATTAAAGACATCAGAGGTCTTCAAGTGACTTGGAAGGCGCAACCTGTAAGCATTATTGTTGATCTTCTGTAGTACCTCACACGGCCCAGTCTTCCAGTGATTAAGCTTATTATACTTGACAATAGGAAAACGATTACGCTTTAATATAGCCCAAACAAAATCACGAACATCAAAAAGTACCTAACGACGATGACTGTCAACCTGAGCCTTGTACTTTGCATTGCTCTCCTAATTGCTAACTTCACTTGCTCATGGATACCCCGAAGATGCTCTACCATCTCACTTGTCTTAAACTGAAGCGTCCTACGCGTAGAATAGGGGCTAAATCCAGCACCCCAGATGGGTTCTCACCATAGACAATCTCAAATGGACTGAAGCTAGTAGTTCTGTTTGTCGATCTGTTATAGGCGAATTCTGCTTGAGGTAACGCTAAATCCCACTACTTTGGCTTAGTTCCTACCAAACACCTCAAAAGGTTGCCCAAACTCCGGTTCACTACCTCGGTCTGACATATTTGTCTGGGGGTGATAGGCGTTGCTAAAATTGAGTTGTGTCCCCAGTCTTCCCCATAATTTCTTCCTGAAATGACTGGTGAACTTGGTATCACGATCTGAAGTGAAAGATCGAGGAACACTATGTAAATGCACAATCTCTCGAAAATAAAAATGGGCAATCCGAGTGGCATCCATAGTCTTCCGTGAGGTACAAAATGGGCTATCTTCGAAAATCTGTCAACCACCACAATGATAGAATATGCTGCTCGTTGGGTACTGGGTAAACCCAACACAAAGTCTATACGACATCGAACTAAAAAGCTTCGGGAACAGGTAAGGGTAACCTGCATTGGTGAGAAACCCTTTAGATCGCTGACAAACTTAATAACGGTTCACAAAATGCGCAACATCACCGGGTAACTTGGGCTAATAAAAGTCAGAAGAGATAAGGGCCAATGCCTTATCTCGGCCAAAGTGCCCTTTATTGTGAAGTTCACTGATAATTTTCTGCCTCAATGACCAATCTAGAATGTACAACTGCACTCTACGAAACGGATAGCCATTATGTAGAACAAAATTATGACGGTGACCAGTGGCAAGGATCATCTATATACATATCTGAAAAGGTCTCAAAGCCTATAACTCTGGTACTAGTAGTGGTGATGAGCATAGTACAACGGCTCAATGCATATGCGATGCGATTTAGGCTCCCTGCTTGGTGCCTGAGTGTAAAGGTGAACTTCTGCAAGTACGCCACCCACTTGGCATGTCGTCCACTCAGCTTATGTTGACCATTAATGTACTTCAGGGCCTCATGATCAGTAAATAGAATGAACTCCTTTGTACCAGATAGTGAATGCCGCCATAGAACTCTAGGTCATAGGTGGAATAGTTTTTATTGGATCCTGAGAGCTTCTCATTGAGGAAAGCAATCGGCCATCCTGACCGACTCAGAACACGTCCAATGCCAACGCCTGATACATCACAATTTACCTCGAGCACCTTGTCAAAATCAAGGAATGCCAAGACCGGTACTTCGGTCATCTTCTATTTGACTAACTGAAAACTGGCTTCTGCTTCCTCAGACCATTTGAAATCACGTCCCTTAAGACATTCTATGATGGGAGCAATGAAAGTACTGAAGTTTCTGATGAATCGTACTTTGACATCGTGCAAGTTTTTGGGTTTAGGCCATTCCAAGACTGCGTCTATCTTTGACTGATCTGCATAAAGACCATCAGTAGTGTAGCGCCCCGAGTTCTGTTAACCCGGATTGCCACGTCATCATCTTTTGCCCTAATTTAATAATCAAAAATCGCGGAAATAACCTGATTTTAAAATCACATTTGTAATTGAAAACTTCGTCGACAAGTAAACTCATAGGAATTTGATTTAAAATTTAAATATCATATTTTAGGAATAGCGGAAACGACAATATGTTATCAATATTCAAATACATAAACTTCAAGATTTAATAATTTTGATAATCAAATTGTTTTGTGCCACCACTGCCCATCAATCACGATCGCCTCCGAAGTCTGCAAATATTGTTAAAATAACAGAATGAGTATTTCAAAGAAATACTCAGTAGACTCATCGCCGATAATTAATTTACAGAATAATTGATTACACACTTATACAATATACAATGTGATATCATCTTCTTTGGCTCATTTTCTTGAAAATCATATACTCTTTAAAATCATAGGGTGTGGGTAGTCTTTCTTTCTCGTGCGTATAAAGCACATAAGTTATGCATAACATTCTTGTCTTATCTCATAAGAGATTCTCGTCTTTCTCATGCAATTAAGCATATAAGTTATGGCAAGCATAACAATATCCTATATCGCATATGACAAATTCTTATCTCATGCATTAAAGCATATAAATCACGTAATTTCACATAAAGCATGCAATTATAATTTAAACTAATTAATGGTGGCGGGTCTACCTCAATATCTCGAGTTTCATGAAAATGGTGCGAGAAGTAACTTCAATCTCCTAATTGTCCGTATGCTTCGTCTAGCCAAAATAGAAAATAAGTTTGAATTAGTACTTCGAAATTTTAAAGTTTTAACGTGTTAAAATAAAGTTCAAGGCCTTAATTGAAAACTATTGAAATTATAATAAATGGCTTATAATGATAAAGTAAAGTTTAGGGGCTAAATTGAAAATTTATTAAATTTGAAAATAAAAGTTTAAGGGCTGAAATAGTAATTTTTGAAAGTTAGGGACTAAACTGTAAATATAATAAAGTTGAAAACAAAAGCTAAAAGCTGAAACAATAACTTTTATAAATTTAGGGACTAAACTGTAAATATAATAAAGTTGAAAATAAAACTTAAAAGCTGAAATAACAACTTTTATAAGTTTAGGGACTAAACTGTAAATATAATAAAGCTGACAATAAAACTTAAAGGGCTGAGATAATAGTTTCTAAATTTGGGGACTAAATTGAAATTATTTAAAACTGAAAATAAGATGTTACGGGTTAAAATTAAAATATTTAAAATTTAGGGACTGAAATAACTTAATTTAAAACTTGGGGGCTTTAAAAGTAAATTTTTAAAAAATCAAAATTATAAAAATCATATCATTTCATCTCTCTCTCTCTACAGAGAGACAGAGAGACCCCTTCCCCGAACCTTTCCCATTGTCGCCAGCGTGGTGGCGACACCACCACTAGGGGCGGAGCCGGCGGTAGATTCTTCCCCCCTTTTCCTTTTTTTTTTGTTTCGGTCCGAAAATAGGAAGTGGGGATTTGGGCTCGATTCGGTCGGGCTTCTAGGTTTTTGGGTTCGGTTTTGGGTGATTGTGGGCTATGGTGTCGGTGGTGGTGGTATGCTTCGGGTAAATGACTGCTTGGTGTTAATTTTGGGGTGGAGCTTGGAAGTTTGGTTTCGGTTCGGTTGGTGGAGGTTGTTGGATTCGATTTCTTGGGCATGGTGGTGGTGGTTTGGCGTTTTCTTGGATGTGGTGGTGGCGGTTTGGTGGAGATGGTGGCTGGGTTCATTTTTTTGGAGTGGCTGTTTGATAAATGGTGGTGAGTTGGGCGACTGTTGGTTTGGGGTGTTTGGTTCGGTTCCTAGTGACTGGTGGCGTCTTGCTATGCTGCTGGTCTCGGGTTTGGGGATTAGTTGGGGCTCGTTGGTTACTAGCTGCAGCTTGGGAGTTCTACATTTGGTGTTATTGCAGTGAGTGGAAGGTTGGTGTTGGAGTTGATGTTCAGTGAGTTGGGCTCGGTTTTGGTGTGTATGTTGGTGAGGATTGGTGGGTTTGGCTTACTGGTTGGATTGCAGTGAGCTTGATGTTGTGAAACATGGTGTTGATGGTGAAATGGTGAACTGCATTGTTCATTTTGTGTGAGTTCACTGTTGATGCTGATTTCTAGCATCAATGGTGTCTCACATTGGAATAGAGAGAGTTGGAGGGATGGACAAATTCTTACCAAATGGATGTTGTTTGAGTGTGAGTGTGAGTGCTAGTGGGGTATGAATAGAGATAATTAGGGCACAAAACCCTAGGCGGGTAATTGAGCCAACTAGTTGGGCTTTAGGGTTTTCTAATTGGGCTAAATTAAATAAATTTCGATTTTGGGCTCATTTAATTGGACTTAAATGAATTGGCCTAAAAGAATTAAAATTTAAATCGGGCTTATGTAATTGGACTATAAATATTGGATTTTAATAATTGTGCTTGAAATTATTAAAAATTGGATTTAAATAAAATAAATTGAAATTGATAATAAAATTATTATTCGGGATTGGATTCGATCGAATAGATTTGAATTCGTTTTTATAACGGCTAGACGAACGCGCTTCTCTAAAAAAAATTAGGGTTAACGTTTAGTGACACATTTTTCGAGAAAACTAATTTTCTTTTAATTAAAAGTTCTCGGTCGCTACAAGTAGACACCACGAAACCAAGGAAAGTTATAGAAGTATTAAAAAATGAACACTTCTTCTGATTGACAAATAAAAATTCCCTTTTCAACATCTCAAACACGGAGCGAAGATGATCAAAGTGTGAGGCCCGCGTCGGACTATAAATAAGGATATCGTCGAAGTAAACCACCACGAATTTTCCTATAAAAGGTCGCAAAACCTGAAGCATAAACCTCATGAACATACTGGGAGCATTGGATAGCCCAAAAGACATGACCATCCACTCATATAAACCATGTTACGTTTTAAAAGCTGTCTTCCATTCATCTCCAAGCCTTATTCTGATCTCGTGGTATCCACTTTTCAAGTCAATCTTCGAGAAGATCGTAGATCTGAATAGTTGATCCAACATATCATCCAGTTGAAGAATTGGAAACCTGTACTTCACAGTAATTTTATTTATTGCTCGACTATCAACACACATACGCCACAAACTATCTTTCTTTGGCACTAGTAATGCAAGGACTGCACAAGGGATCATACTTTCGCGAATATAACCCTTCTCCAATAGCTCCACCACTTGTCGCTATAACTCTTTAGCCTCATTAGGACTGAGGCAGTATGCTGGTTGATTAGGCAAGCTCGATCCTGGAACAAGATCAATCTAATGCTGAATATCTCTCATAGGCGGTAGTCTAGGAGGAAGGTCCTCGAGCATAAGGTCAGCGAATTATGCTAGTAGTTGCTGCACCTCTGCTGGTAACTAAGAATCCACTAACATCACTGCACTATTCCCGCCAGGTAGTAGAGCATATACTACATCCCCACGCTCAACCTCTTCTAAAAATCTGGACATAGAAAGTAGATTAGTATTGTTGGTTGTCGGAGTAAAAGATGGCCCTTCACGCCGGGGTGCCAACACAATCTTTTTTCCCTTGATATTAAGGGAATATGTATTCTTCCGTCAATCATGGATAACACTGTGATCATACTGCCAAGGTCGACCCAACAATGCATGGCACGCATCCATTGGCACAACATCACACCAAGCATTATCAAAATATTTGCTACCAATTGAAAAAGATACAAGACATCGCCTATCTACTATTACATTACTGCTCTTATTCAGCTACGACAACTTGTATGGTTTGGGATGACGATCTGTTTTCAACTGTAATTTTTGGACAGCTTCTTCGGATACAACATTATCACAACTGCCACTATCAATGATCATTTTACAAACTTTATCATCAACTGTGTAGGTTGTGTAGAAAATATTGGTTCTCAACCAATCATCTCCTGAATCACCCTTAGGAGTTAGTAAACTCTTACGAACGACCAAAGTCTCATGGCCATCTCCATACATCACTTCATCAATGTCATCATTGTCATACATAGCCTCTCCAATCTATTCAGTCTCATCTACCATGTCTTCCTCAATCAACAATTTTTTCCCTTTTGATTAGCAGGCTTCTTGCAATCAGTAGCCCTATGCCCTTGTTCACCACAATGAGAACATTTAATGGAAGGATTAGAATTACCCTACGGTATCTTCTGGACGGGATAGGAATCTTGAGGGCCAATTGGTCGATTGTTCTATTCGTTCCAAATCATTGGCCTCATGTTCTACTATTTTTCAACAGCAAGTGCACGCTGATATGCCTCTGAAATTGTCCACATCGAGTGAAGGCTGAGGACATCCTGTAGGGGTTGGCACAACCCTCCTAAGTATTGTGCCACCATCTCAGATAAGTCATTACGGGCGACCAACTGGTAAAACTCCTCCATGTAATCATCAACTGATCTCATACCCTACCTCAACGTATGAAGTCGCTGAAATAAGGTTTGAGTGTAACCAAAGGGAAGAAAGTGATGTTTCATCTTTTTCTTCATCTTCTCCCAATCAGTGATCTTGGGCTCGCCCTGCCTGTCCCGTAAACGTCTCAACTGTTCCCACCGTGCAGATGCCCTGCCCTTGAGTTTGATGGCAACCAATTTTACTTTCACACCATCCGAGCCTTCCTTGTAGTCAAAGATACGTTTTACCTCATTTATCCAGTCGATAAATCTCTTTGCCTATAACGTACCAGAAAATTCTGGAAGATCCACCCAAAAACGGAGATCCCTATGACGCTCTTCCCGACCACAGTGCTCCTCAAATAGATCACGTTAGTGATAGGGATTTTTAAAAATAGCGGAATCAGAATTGAGATCGGAGACCTCACGATCCTCTAAATCGTGCACCACTAGGCGCTGGGTTAACTCTGTAACCTGTCCCTATAAATCTTCAATTGTGGCATCCTAAATATTATGATCACGGTGTTGGACTTTCTCAATTGGAACTTGCCCACGATGACCACAACCATGACCTCCAGCCATTGAAACTGATGAAATCTCACCCAAGAAGGAGACGTTGAAGCTCTGATACCAACTGACGCTGAGCAGAATAGAGATTATTCTACAAGCTAGTTCTACCAGCAAATTCACAAGGAAAAAACACAAGAGTAACGCTGAAAACACAGAAAAAACGTCTCTAAAGTTTAAATTTTTTATATATCCAACAATAATGAAAATAAGTCCACATGCTGGACTTTATAGTAAAAAAAAATCGAAATTACTAAAAATGGCAAAATTCACTAAAAATGGCAAAATTCAAAAAACTCCCGCTAAATTAAAATACAGAATAAAATAAGTAGTCTGCAAATTAAAATTCTGATAATCGTAGCCAAATTTATGGCCAAATTACCGAAACACGTCTCAATTACCAAATTACGCGATCACTTGCCATCATTGCGCCGATCTGCCAACTCGTGATTCTTTAGAGCCATTAACGTGTTATCGACAACTCAACATTTGACTCGAACCCTCCTGTATCACTCTTTCTATTAGAGACTAAATAATCAAGCCAATGAACATGTAAATGAAGAGATGCAAAGGGATAGATATGCCAGCTATTCTAGCATTTTTGAATAAGTAGCATGACTTTAACCCTGAATGAATTCCCACATGTCAATTGGATGCAGTAAAGTTCAAAGTGGTAGTGTATAATGAATAGAATTCATTATACACTACCACTTTGAACTTTACTGCATCCAATTAACATGTGATGGCGTAGCGATGAGGACAAATTCAGCAAGCTAAATAGTGATTGCTGATAAGTGTAGTTTCTACACTTATTCGAGGTCCTAAATGAAGATATTTTACTGTTCTTTGGATAAAATACTGCTTAATTTGTGTTATATTTTATTGCATAGGTAAAACTCAATGTTTGATGAAGAATTGAAGAAAAGAATGCAAAGATAGCAGAAAAAGGGTCCATTGTATCAAATACAAAGTTCGGGGGCTGAAATGAAAATATTCAAAAGTTACGTCGAACCTCGCGATGAATATTTGAGAGTACTAGACATCAATTGGATGAGGAAAGAAGCCAAATGAATGAAATATAGTCCAAGTATTATCACATATCAACTTCCAGCCGAAAAAGTTATGCTTCGGATTTTCAGGCTCACATTGAGACGCAATTTTGGCATAGAAATATTTCGAATTGGAAAATTTATATTTCTATAAGAATTGTAGATCTTTGAATTAGCTTTCTAACGCAACTTGAATCAGCTCAATCGGGTATGTGTAGGGAAATTTATGATCACAATACCGGAAACTGTTCAGAGACAAACCTGCGCGCGCGCAGGTAATTCATGGCGCGCGCTCACGGCCTTATTTTCCCTAACCCGAGAGTCAGTTAGTTCTACGGCGCGCAGGCAATACTTATAACGGTGCGCGCGCACAGGCCTTTTCCGTAGAAAAATCTTTAGTTTCCTTTCGCGATTCAAACTCTTTTGGAAACCAAATTGAACGAGATTTTGACCTATTTTCTGGCTCTTATAAATAGAAAATGTGGGATACACATAAAAAAAAACCTCTCTAGACTTAAAAATCTCTATATTATACATATTTTGGAGGCGAAGAACATGGCCAAAAACGTGGAATCAAGGCGAATTGCATAGGATATTGAAGATTTTTCATCCGGATTCAAGATTCACATCAAGAACGTGGAAAATTTCCAATTCTTCATTATTTCTTCTTTCCGGGTGATGATTTTCCAATTGTTCCTTTGTAATTTAATTTTAAATATGTTAGGCTAGTTTTTCATTGTATTGAATGAATGTTTGAACCCTATTTTCATTTATTTTAATTCAAGATATCAATTTAGGATTTTTGTGTTATTAGTTGATTGATTTTACATACCCATTGCACTACTTATTGTTTGATCACCAATTAAGTAGTTAGTTGCTTGTTGTAGTGTAGGAATACTCACAATAAGTCTAGAACGCGATAAAATCAATATGTGTAGTCAGAAATAGGAATAATCTCTTTCACGCATGCAATCTTATTGATAATCTAAACCAAATGCATGACTTTCATATGAATTCAGACTAGGAATAGGATCGTCTCGTGTTGGTCATAGGTTGGTGTATCTTGGGAAAGAACATTTAACATATTAGCTTTATCGATTGTCAAAAATGCATGAATGTACTAGATTAATTATTGAGAATTGAAATAGATAAAAATAGGGGGATTCTTGATTCCAATACAAACATTCACGTATTATATAAATACTTTATTTGTTTTGTTAGTTTAGGATTAGTATAGAAATCATACAAACCATCTATTTTGATAGGACTCCAATTCGAATTTAATAGTAGCTATTAAACTACAGATTAGACCTTATTCCTCGTGGGAACGATACTCTTAACTCACAAATCTTATTACTTGTACAACGATCCCGTACGCTTGCGGGTTTCACGCGAACAATTGTATATTTTGTTAGTAGTATAAGACAAGATTGAACAAGTTTAATTTGCCATCCTATCTCCCTATCAAAGTTTTAGAAGTAAGCCAATAAAAAGAGACTAACTGCCAAATAAGGAAACGTTCTGGTTCTGTGACATCCATCAGCAAAATTTTGTACAAGAACAATAAGAACATATTAGTTTTAAGAAAATACATGAGAGAACAGACTAACCTCAGGGGAAAATGGCGGACTATAGACTTCAAAACTCACCCTATTTGTGTGACAATATATGCCAGCCCCCACTCTTGTTTCTATCACATCTCTCGAGGCTGCACCCTCGCTTGCATGCTGAGTTTCTTGATCATTTCTGTTGTTACTGTTTTGACCTTCCATAAAGTTTGATTTTGAATCGTCAGAAGACCAAAAATTTGAACACTAAGACCCTAAAATGGTACAAAGACTTCTCTGCAAGATTTATGCACAAAATGGAATATTCATGTGAGGAAAAAACTAAATTAAAGGTCCATCTCCACTTCACAATCCTACATTTTTCAAAAAAAAATTAAAAAAAAACAAAAAATAGATAAATAAATAAAGAAAAGGAAAAAACCCAGGAAAAACATAGAAAATGTAATAAAAATGGTTCTAAAATTATGCAAAAAACCTCGTGAAGACATCATGTGCACGAGCATGTGCTCATGCACGTGTATATTATTGTATATATACCATAATATACGTGTAGGGACGAAGCCCAATAAGGCCTGTGCCCACCCTGAATGCCTGGGCTCAAATTTTTTTTTGTTTGCTAAACGGCTCATTTCCGAGACCTCCACAGCCCAATCAAAAAAATGAAAGAAAACATCAAGTCTTCCGTCTTCACTCCACTTCCTTCACTATTCACTCGTCCGTCTCTCTCAGACGCTCACTAGCATCACCACTGCCTCTGTTCTCCTCCCCTCCAGGTGGCGTTGTGCGTAGAGAAGACTAGTAATAGGTATAAAATGGAAAAAAAGGGGCTGTCTGAGTTTCATGCCTTTGCTGCTTCTTTATTAATAATACTAATTTGCTACTTTTGCACTTTTGGGCCAGACGTAATGCTTAATCTCCACCATTCAACTTCTCAACCTCTCAAAAAATTTCACCGACGCCTCTTCCCACAATCATGGAATCTCTTGCGATTCTTTTCATTTTCGAGCCGTAGATGGCAGTTGACAGACGCCTTCGATTCCACTGGCGACTCAACATACAGCAACACAGCAGAAGAAGGTGAAGCCCCCGAAGTAATCTCGTTTCTCTTTTCTTTTTATTTGTTATTTGTTTAATGTTTCAAACTTTAAATTTTTTTTTTTACAATGAACTTAATATTGTTTTATGAGTTAGATGACCTACTAATATTTTCTTGACTCTTGAGTATTGTATTTGATTTAAAATCATGTATTACTTTTGTATTGTATATGGAATGAAAATTGCTTTCGCTTCTAGTATTACTGCCTCTGTAAATTGCCCTGTTTGCACTGTGAATTACTTTGCGAATCATTTTTATTTTGCTTCTAGTATTTGTGATTCAGTGTTGACTTGCTTCTAGTATTTGTGATTCAGTGTTGAATTGCTTCTAGTAATTGGATGATCTGAATTGTTGAGGAAAATTTCTTGAACCTTTCTACTCAATCACATACATTGTTGAATTATGTTGTGAACAAAAAAACTGAAAATGTGCTCTAAGCCAGTAGCTTATCTGAAAAATTGATCGTAGTCAAATTGAGCAACATTCCAGGAAACGGAGGGAGTTCTATTATATGCTTGAGTATCAATGGTTTTTGTTCTAGTATCAGAATCACAATATTTAATTTGCTCAAAATATTGTTTTTTGGATTTTAAATCTTAATTATCTCTAGAACTAGATTGATTGAAGCTTGCTAATTTTGCAGGACAAATTGAGTATGCTCTTGCTCCTATGATTGTTGGGGGTGTGATGTTGGGCACTGACCAATCCGTCATCCTCCACATGCTAGATATTACTCCTGCTACTTAGGCACTTGATGAATTGAAGATGGAATTGGTCAATGATGCACTCCCTCTTCTCAAAGGTTAGTAATTTACTCCAGAGTAGTGAAAATAATTGTCAATAGTTTCATATATTTTGACATTTTTATGTCAAAATGGAATATGGGTTAAAAGTGGATAACTTGTATTTATCTACGATGCTATTTAAATCAGGTGTCATTGCAACAATTGATGTTGTTGAAGCAAGCAATGGAGTCAACATTGCATTGATGATCGGTGGTTTCCCCAGGAAAGAAGGCGTGGAGAGGAAAAATGTGATGTCAAAGAATGTTTCCATATACAAATCTCAGGCTTCAGTTCTTGAGAAGCATGTTGCTGCCAACTGCAAGGTGATTGGGTTGTATTGATAATTCTTGATAACCTTTTTTTTATATAGAATAATGCTATGTCTTTTTTGTATTATCATAATATTATTTTATATTTTTATCATCATTAAATTCATGGTCAAAAACTCAAATTTCGACATTATATTGTGCCCACGCTGAAAAGTATTCCTGGCTCCGTCCCTGTATACGTGCATGTATAAATGGAAAATAAAGGGGCATAATCGGATAACAATGTTTGAGAACAGAATTATGATTCTGAAAGTGAACCTATATATCCGAGAAAAACTTCCAGATATATAGAGAAAATCTTTTTCCAGCTAGGATACTAAGATACTTTTGAAGAAAAAAAAAGGATATTTCAACTTGACGTGATAAAAGATTTTTCCACGATGGTTTTCTTATTTTAACAAGGATGGCAGATTCAATCAACTCAAAAATGAACTTGTAAATTACAGTAACACTCTTCAATACAAGATTTTTGCTAAAAATGTAAACTATTTTTGGTCGCATAAAATGTACAATGACATTCAGATCATGTACTATAATTTTGTCAACTTTTCAAATAACTGAATAAGAAAGAAGATCAATGTGGTTTTCTGGTTGATTACAAATACTATATCCAAAAATTTCATCCATTCTAGAAATTCGTAGTTATAAATGCAGCGTGCAGAACACACATCTTAAAGATGATTATGAGAATTTAATGGAGTAAATATTAATAATATAATCATCTAAATCTTTCTGTCTATCACTTCTCTACTGAGAAAAACAAGTTAATAAGAGTAAAATGGAATTCAACACCAAGCACTGAATCCTTGAAACATGAAGACAACGTGAATAAGTACATAGTTCTAGACAATTCACAAATGTAGTGTTGAAATTTCACGTTAAAATAATAAGGAAAAGGAAATGAAAAACCATGAAAAGTTCACAAACTCCACAGCACAACTGCACAAGAAAGTGAATAAAATGGACGTGTTTTCCTAAACAATATCTATTTTTCTTTGAAGAGTACATTCAAATAAATAATAAATGAATTGTTCACGGATATGTTATCCTAAACAATGTCTTTTTTTCTTTGAAGAGTACATTCAAATTAATATATAAATGCGTGTTTTATTTATTTTCATTTAATAGAGTTCTGGACTGCTTCATGGGGTTACTTGTTGGTTCCACCTTGTTGGGATGCACTAATCTCTCTTCTGGGAATTGTCTACATTTATCAAAAAAAAAAAAAAAAGAAGTGCCTTTTTACTCTCACAATGAGATGAGATCTCTGGGGGAATTCTAGTGACAGCGAACATGAGGCCGGATACTATCGCAAACTGAATTGCAAAGCAAAGCCTATCCATTGTTATAATAATACTAATTCATCCCTCCCCAATAGTTCCCTCATCCCCATCCACGGTTGCTTCCCCCAACATAAATACGTTACCTTTTTACATTGTATTTATTTACAAATTTGACTTCATAATATATCTAATTATATTCCTTTCTCAATTCGTATCTTTTTCAGTGTCCCACCCATCAATGTATGTTACTCAGTGCATATCTTAAGTGTGAAGTGCAAGTCTATTAGGATTTCTCTACCTACAAAAAATAGATTGTTAGAACCTTCCTCATTCATGATTTACACGGAGAAGGAACAAAGAACATTCCTCGTTCATGCTTTACACACATGACCTAATCTTGCAGGGGCTGGAGATTCTTTTCTATGTCCTATTCGCACATTAAATTTCCTTCTCTTTTGATGAAGTGAAGCTACTGTTTTTAAGATAATAGGAGTCGGTTTATTTGGTTGACATGAGGGAGTTATTTATAACTTCAATTCATTGTACTAAAATTACAGACACAAATATTTAAAATTATTCCCATTCTAGAGTATTAAATTTAGTCGGAAAATAAAAATAAATTATTTGATTGCAGTCTATATAGGTATGATATATTGTGTTGAAATTTATGAATTCTAGACTTAGTTCCTACCAATTTTTGACGAAAGCACCCGTCTTTATATTTCATAATTTACTCATCTATAGTCTTACTGGTTTTAATTGAGCCTTTAAAGTGTCAAGTTTTAATAAGTAGCAAATACATTAGCATCATGTCATGCAGTTATTTAAATCTATGATTGTTTACTACCTTTTTATAAACTATGGTTGTCTCTATGTGAGCAATGTTATTGGAACTTTTGACTATATCTGTAAAATAAGTTAATTTTCAACCTTTCCCGCTTAGCTTAGCGCATAGGTCATAAAACTTTCAAGTTTAAAGCAATTTCCCCTCAGTGGTTTTCAAGTTGTTGACATTGCAAAGAAAATCTTATGTTAAAAAGTACAAGACCAAGGGAATGGAGTGAGAATGAAAGGAAAAGAGGAGAAAAGGAAAAATATCAACTTCATCCCTTCCAGATGCTCCCTCATCCATGGTTGTTCCCCGTACATATCCCACCCAACCATCTTAGACCCTCTCCTCAAACTCCAAGAAAATTTTCCCTCATCAATGGACATCTCATTTTTACAGTACTTTTTACTTAATGATTTAGTTCTATTAATTCTTGATGAAATTTCTGGATATTTCTATTATATATTACAACTGAGAGTAAAAAAGGTGTGATGTTGTGCACAACGTTTATGGCTATTTTGTTGTCGTGCAGTTAATTATATTTATGATCGTCTAAGCCGTTATTTCAACTAATGAATATCTAAGTTAAAAATAATTTAATATTTGTTACATTTTACTGGACAATCTGGTTTTTTATTCAAATAATTCACTTCATGTCGGATCCAATTATTCCGCGATATCAATTAGTGTCCCTTTTGTGAACCGATCCCATCACCATACATTACCCACCAAGGTAACTAAGTTTTTAATGCAAGTTTATTAGGATTTATTTCCCAACAAAGAGGAGATTGTCAAAAACTTCTTTGTGTACTACGTATACATGGAAAGGGAAGAAGGAGGTTTAAAAAAAAAAATTGTTTTTTGTCCAAATCATAGATGAGAAGAAGATTTCATTATAAACAATTTTTTAATTTTTGTCTTGGAATAAATCCAAGTCAATTAAAGCCATTTTCTCTAAGAACACAGGGTTTTAGAAGAGGTGGTTTATTGTAGTATTAGGAAACAGATTTGGAATTAAATCTCACCTCCACACAAGTACACGGGTGGTTCAACAGAACAATTATTTTTCTTTAAAACAGACAAGATTCCAAATATAGATGTTGAGAATTCATAGAAAAAATCTAACGTCTTTTCTTTTGAAAAATAAACATGCATTATTGCTAATTGAATTTCACATTTCTTTATATCAGCCTACTTGAGAAAATCACAGAAATAGAAGGCAGATTGCAGAAAAATTTGAAAGAAGATTAAAATGGGTAAAATCAACGGCAAAACAACATCAATTAGGTATGAGAACAGGGATTGGTAAAGAGCAATTGACCTTAAAATGATTGGTTCACAACAAGAAAAAAGCAATGCAGGTTAAAAAGAGATTATCTTATGCATATTTATGTAAATAAAGGGAAATTCAAGCTTACTTCACTGAAAATTCCCAAAAGGATGAAGGCTTCTCGTTGCTCCCTAGCTCCCTCAATGGGAATCACCTCCGCAAAAAATAAACTGGAGAAAATGTATTAGGGTTCAACCAGGTGTTTGTGGGTAAGAGAATGAATTTATAGGGTCTGAACACTGAATAATTAATGATTTACAGACTCTGATGCTGTATACAATAAATGCACCTCCCCTTAACAAAACAATGTCCAGTTGGGTTTCAATTGGATTGCCAATTAAAGCTTCATCGTTCAACCTGAAATTCGCTCTATTGATCTCTAGAGCGGATAATATGGTGTTTTTTTTCCTTCATAATCATCTTCGCATTTGCATATCTGAATCACCTCATAGGATCAGAAGTCACTACAAGAAACTATGGCTTTTCCCGACCAGATTTTCATGAGCAACAAAAAATAATCGGTGAAAATGCTCTTTTACCGACTAATAAAAATATTTAGTTGGTCAAATCTTTGCTGACCACTTTTCCTGACCCAATAAAAATACGGCTTTGCTACCGGTACATCAAGGCATACACAAAGGGTTACACCCCTCTCACATGTGGGTAGGACCCACTTTAATAAAAAAAATATTATTCAAGTGGGTCCCACCCCTCATGTGAGGTGGGTGTAATCCTTTATGTACATCTTTTGATGTACAAGTAGATATTTCCATAAAAATATTGTCGATGAAAATCATCTTTGCAGACTAGTTTTTCCCAATTCACAAAAAATTAGACACTAAATACAACTTTTACTGGTAAAAATAATTATTCGTCTGCCAAGACAAGACATATTTGCTGAGAAGATAAAAGGAGTAAGTGAATATCTTATTTTTTGCATGGGATTTGGCATGACAACATTTACCGATCAAAATATTTATTATTCAGCTAGGGTAGATTTATGTCGTTTTTACTAAATTAATTTAAATGAGAAATTAATTAATTGGTGGATTTACCCACGAAATAATTCAATCGATAAAATTGCTTAGGTGATTTGTTGATAAAAATAAATTAATATTTTTTTTTTCCAAGGATTTTCCAACGGGTGATTTCGTAGGTAATTACAAAAAATCAAACAAAAAAAAATGATGGTAAATATGAATACATTTGCTTAATAGACTTTATTCTCCAGCCACGAGAAGATATTGTAGGAACCTTGCTACCATAATCTTAAGCTGACTACAAACATTCTTCTATGAAATAGCACAATCATTTAGAGTTCGTGGTATGCTCAAACACTATATCTGAATTCACTTTCTCTTAAGCATGCTCTACATACTTTCGCTGAATGTCACCCACTTGACCTTTTGAGGGTCTACTGCTAGCACCCTACCTGTGCCACTTCTATTATTTAACAATTCTTTCTTCTATTCTGTCGTCGCTCCATTATTCTCTATTGTAGAAATCTACCTGTGCATAACTAAGCCCTTGTTTGAGCCCAATTTTCACAAAAAATGAGAATTTTTTTGGAGAATTCGTGGTTAAAAAGTAAAAAATGTTTTGAATTTATATGCAAATTATTTTATTGAGAGAACGTATGGCTGAAAATGAGTTTGAAAAAGAAAAATGAATTTTTGAATAGTGGCTCAAACGGGGGCAAAGATAGTTAATTAAATTAAATATTTTATTTAGACCTTGCACGCATATATGTTTAACGCATATATGTTTAGTCAAATGTCCAATTTAATTATTTAGTTTACTTGGTAACGGATTCAATGTTATTGTAGAGGAATGGTCATTCAATTGGTGGAATCTGGGTTGAGTTCAAACTTACCAATATCAACCCACAATCAAACAATTAAATCCAACCCACAACTACTCCTATCACTTTGGTTGCCACTTCTAATATACCCGCAAGGAACACGAGTATTGTAGTGTTTGCAAAGCCGCAAAGGCGAAGAGAAAGCAATAGAGACAAAAGGCAAGAAGAAGAAGATAGGAAGCAGCAACAGTTTTCTCTCAAAAATTCACAAAGAAAACACACGTTTGCAATTGTATGGAAGTGGGTATATATAGACTTGGGCCAATATTATCCAACAAATAGGCCAACACAAAGATAATTAGGCCAGCACATTAAAATGACCATCCAAGAGTTATAGTGTCCATGAGCAACATTAACTAATTAAGTTGCTTCCAATGGTCCGAGTTGTTTTTGAGTTGAGCCTATAAATTGATCGTGTTAAAAACTATTTCACTCATCGACCGAGGCCTATAAAATATAATACAAATTGTTTAACATCATTGTCCGAGATTTATTGGGTATCAAAACCCAACACTTATTATTACCAAATATTTTGGATAGACCTGGGTGTAGGGTTGTTCAGTCCAGATATTTCAATACTAGAACCACCCATTACACTTAGATTATTTCATAAATGGAACCACTTGAATTCACAAAATTATAGGAATTGAACTCGAAACCGATCGTCAATTTCGGTTAGTTTTCATTCTACCCATAACATTTTTCAAAAAATTATGAATTAAAGGTAGCATCCAATATCTAGCACAGTTGCATTTAATTATGGTTGAGGCTTTACATACAGCGCCTCAAGAAGGGTTAGTGGGGTGACAACGCGTAAAGTGTGTTCAAGAGTGATTATAATTGAAAGTGATATAATTCGTTTATTCAAATGAATGAAAATAATTGATTATTATATATTTAGTTCTAAAATTAAAAATAAGTTTTAATTGACCAATTTTTATCATGATTAGGATTTCCCACTCAGTTTACACTGAAAATTTCAACTTTCCCCTTCAAATTTCTCATCTCCACATTTTCTTAAACATAGATCGCTGTCCTGTCCGAGTTAAATATTTCAACACCCACCGAACTTTGGCTATTGCTAGGGCTTAGTCATCAAACTTCACATAGCATCCGAGTGGCCATTCAACTTTATGCTTTTGCACTCTATCACTCACCGGATGTATTTCATTTCACTTTTCTCTTAAGTGGATAACACAAATCATACGTGGCAATTAATCCCATCCACGATGTAATTGAGATGCCAACTTGGACAACACCTCATGAAATCGTGTACTCCCAAACACGCCTCTCCCTTCCTTAATCAAAACATACCTCTTTGTCTTTCCAAACCCAAACAAAATCACCCAATATAGTGATATTACCAATAACTCACAGCAGGAAAGAGAGACTTCTCATGAAATCTTTCCTGTGCAATTTTTTGAGATTCGCATAATAGGTCGATCATTCAACTCAAGAAAACAACAACTAAAGAAGAATTGCATATATAGAACGAGAGGAAAGCGAAGAATTGGCATGCAATAAAGTTTGAATTATCATGCAATCCTCCAACTTCATTATTTGCCAGTTGATTTTGTAACTAACGTTGATGAAGAAATTGAAGTATTCATAGTTGGGTTCGAGTCGGGTGATATAGACAAGTCATATTTTTTTACGAGCGAAGCCAAGATTTGGAAGAATACGAAACATAGTGCAAAGTCAACCTAGCAAACTGAGCAAGTACTCCAAATTCATATTCAAAGTTCTACGTTGATATTGTTTCTAAAAGTTGACATAGGACTATAAACAAGTACTTATTGGGAGGCAACCAAATTTTATATTATTTTCTTTTTCTTTTGCATTAGTTATGCTATATTCATTAGAGTAGGTTTGTGTGTTCATTTTTAAATAATTATAACAATAATATTGAATAAAAGTAAATTAACAAAAAAAAAAAAAATGATAATACATTTTTAATTTATGGAATTATTGAAACTACATGTAAATTCCTCTAAGTGAAATATGAGATATACTTCTTTATTTCACGGAATTTAGTAAATAGTTTTTGAGCTTTTTACTTTGCATTGTTTTTACAATCTATTAAGTTGTAACTCTTTATTAACTTTCAAATTTAAATGTATCATTGATTTGATAGATGTCTTCTCCAAACAAATTGCAAGAGTTTAATAAATTTTCTCTTGAAGAACTAGAATGACATGATTCTAATTTAATTTTGTTTATTGCATTTTCAAGCATATATTTCTATTAGTATTTGATGTGAAGGAATGTAGTTTGATTTCTCTATTGAACAACTACACTAGTGTATTTCTACTAGATAATGTTGATGTATGTTTTGAATTTATCATTGACCTGGTTATTATTGTTCATATTTTTAGTTCAAAAATAATGCTATTGAATATTTACATTTGACAATTTACTAATTAGGAATATAATTTAATATGTATACATTACAATAAAAAAATGCTATTGAAATTGATATATTATATTCAATAAATGCTATAAAATATTAACAAATTGTGATGGAAAAAGAATGTTATTGCTAGGATTGATACCACTTGTTGTGACACCAATTTTAACAAGTGGTATCAGAGTCAAAGCTCAGCAGTTACGTAGAGCGCAATGTTTGATTTGTTCGAAGTTTATTTTTCGTGATAGCTTCCATGAAGTATGACATTCCGCTTTTGGATCGGAGCACTAGATTTTCGCTATGGCAGGTTAAGATATATACAGTACTTGCACAGTTGGATTTGGATGATGCATTGCTGAAAGTTGACAAGATGTCAGCAACTTTGATCGCGGAGGAGAAATTACAGAAGGATAAGAAGGCAGTTTCTCACATTCATCTTCATCTATCAAATACCATTCTCCGAAACGTTTTGAAGGAGAATTCAGTAGCTACTTTATGGTTGAAGTTGGAGCAATTGTGCATGACTAAAAGTTTGACAAGTAAGTTGATTCTCAAGCAGCATTTATCCTATCATCGAATAGCCGAGCTGAAGAAGGATCATTGGAAGATCATCTAGTTGTATTTAAAGAGATTGTCACTGATTTAGAAACTTTGGAAGTAGAATATGATGAAGAAGATTTGACATTGATCCTAATGTGTTCCTTGCCCACTTCATTTTTTTTATTTAGAGGAATGATCTTGTACAATCATGATACTTTCACCATGGAGGGGATGTATGATGCTTTATATTAAAAAGAGAAAATGAAGCATTTAGTTTGTAAGGCCAGAGATAGAGAAGGCCTCATTGGTCATGGTGGTTCTGGGAGGGGCAAATCGAAGTCTAAGTTTAGTAATCAAATGTGTAACTACTGCAAAAAGAATGCGCAATTGAAGAAGGTTGCTACAAATTGCAGAATAAAGAAAGGATGGTTGTAAGTAGATATTCAGATACTTGAGGCGAAGCTGACCTCGCGGAGAACGTTGTAGGTAATGAAGATATCTTAGCTATTTCTGACATTGAATCTAAACCAGAAGATAATTGGATTCTTGATTCATTGTGTGTGTTTCATATGTGTCCTAATAAGGACTTATTTACTACATATGAAACTGTTTTTAAAAGTGTCGTGATTATGGAAAACAACGTCATCTTGTCGGGTTGCTGGAATTGGTACAGTCAGATTAAAGCTTTTGGTTAAGACAATTAGAACACTTGGCCATGTTCAACATGTTCCGGATCTGAAGAAGAATCTCATCTCATCGTTTATCCTTGATTCAAAAGGTTATGAGTTCTTTGATGGAGGTGGAGCTTTGAAGGTTTGTAAGGGTGTCCAGATTCTATTGGAGGGATGAAAAATGTCTTAGTTATACATCTTGAAGGGTCGTGCAGAATTTAGAAAAGTTAATCAGCACAGGTTCAATATCGTGGTGGAAATTCAGTTTAGTACAATACCTTTAGGAGCTTATAAAGGGTCGGATTTGAAAAATAACGCTCAGTGGAGTTCATGAGATATAAATAATACCGCTTTACCACCATCACTAGCGGTGCCATTGTATTCAGTTGCTACAGACGGTCCTAGTAGAACAAGGTATGTAGATATTGATTTTATTGAGCATGCTTTAAGTAGAGTAGAAAATGTATAATCTAGCGAGGGGCCTTTTGTAAAAGCATTCGGTATTGATTCTATTTTGGGGTATGTTACACCCCATTTTGGTTAATTCAAAATCATTATGATTTTTTGAGTCAAAGATAATTTTGTAGAGTAGTGCTTGGATTCATTGGAAGAGGTTGAATATTTTGTGTTTTGTTGTAGAAATTAATTTTTTGAATATTGTTGAAGAAGCCTGTTCATTCTTTGGTGTAATCCGTGTCAAGGTGGAGATTGTTAGGATTTGAGTATGACCCAAATTCCTTGTTTGAAGTAATTGAAGAATTCTAATTGAAGTGTACGTTAAGAAGAATTTGGTTTGGAATGCTATTGGAGTCCTATGTCAAGTTGAAGTTTTATTTTGGAAATCCATTAGGAGTTGTAATGTTTTGGACTCTATTTTTTGTATCCTACATCAACAACAATTCTACTAGGAGGGTTTGGATGTCCCATAAATGATTCCTATAAATATTAGGCTATTCTATACAATTTTATTAGTATGAGATATATGATTACTAGTTTTTAGGATCATTGTAATTTTTATTTTCTTTTCTCCATTATTATTGAGTCAATAAAATCTCCTAATTCCTCTGTCATATTCTTGTCTTCATTATTCTTTTGTTCTTGATCAAGTACTTTAATATTTTGCCATATAAATTTAACATTTCAATCCGGTGATTGGTGTCACAACAAGTGGTATCAATCCTAATAGTTATTGTAGATGTAACCATGATGATTGAACAATGTTATAAATCCAAAATTATAACGGAAAAAAGTTGCTATCAAATTAGTAAAGATTACATGAAAACAATGTTATAAATTCTAAAATCATGATGAAAATAGGATGCTATTATAATTTTTTTATATCACATTATAATATCATTCAAAAAGGTTATAATAAAGATACGGCTTTTAATAACATCACCTATAATAGCATTCTGAAAAATGCAATAGAACATGATAGATTGTATTCTTTGCAAGCTATACATGAATTGATATGTTGTAGTGATTGTCACATATATGTCAAAAACCAATGCCATGTCGAGTCAACATTAAACATGCCTCTTTATTATGCCATTTGACTTATCATACAAAACCCCCCATCATGTTTAATTTACCCAAACTACTAAATTCCTAAAAAATCCTCAATAACTAGCCTCAACATGTAGGAACCTGATTTTTCATGGACCCTCAACACTTTGAAATCAGCCACAACACACTGTAGTTGACCAGTAGCAAACTGCAAGTGAGCTCTTCAGAGCTGCCTACGTCTCCTATTATGGACATTGGCATGTACAAAACCAAAAAAAAATGTTGCCTACAAAGAAATGAGAATTCAATCACAATAAATTGTTCATGTAATAAAAATAAATTAACCACATGAAAAGAATATGTAGCAAACACCCAAATATAAGGGATCAAGTTATCCCTCGAATTAATAGCAGTCGATCAAAAATCAATAGAATGCCAACATCAGGAATATTGCTCAATTTGACTCTAGGTTTCGAAAAACAAAGAATATCAACTGTGTGTCATACACAAAGTGTACAGAGTACGTTGAGACTCAAGGTTTCTAATACCTCTATAATTCTTGTATAAAACCTTCATTGATGAGATTTTGTCAATGCCTAGTTTATAGGCCTTTGTTTCTTACCTACATGAGATGTAACCGTTGTACACTATTCGCTTTTCACTTACAATAACAGCCATCTCTTTTTATGCCAAATTAGCAATGAACGATCTCGGTAACTCCACGTACAGATTAAGACCAGCTGGGTTTCTCAATAGATAACTCATCAGAGGAACTCCTCGAATCATCTACAATTGCATTAGTGTTGTCAAATGACCCATTTTTCAAAAGACCCGAATGCTCTATTTATACTATTGATGGAACCCTATTGTATTCTAGAAGGAAATCTCACAACAAAAATATTAATTGAAGGACTACTATAAACAAAACCTTGATCAAAATAAAAACCTAAAACTAGCGTCTTAAAATTGCAAAAATAATTAATGATTTCCCCGCATAAATGAAAATACTTCATCCACACAAAGTCTGGCCATTCATTCTATCCATAGCATCGTTGACCTCCAAATTGAGATTAACAAACTCCTCTCGCCTAATCGGGATTTTCCTTCCTAAACTCACTAAACTTCAGGCTTCAAAGAAGAGCTAGGAGAGACCTCTTCTTTGTTCACAACCATGCCTATTTATAGATTTCTAATGAGGCCCTGAAGTAATTAAATCATTTCCGTTAGTGACACATAGCAGCAATTGATTGGTGATCTTTAACTGAATCTATTACCATTTCCCTTTTTTTTTAACGGGCTCTGTATTCTTATTAATGTGTGCTTCAATAATGGTGTTTGCTGATGTAAAATATGTGGTGGAATTAAATAAGAATATATATACTTATCAATTTTATCTTCACTCACCTCATATGCTCGTTGACCCTGGTTTGAGTTCTCATATGATGTGATGGTTTTTAACGAAAAAAGGTGCCCGTTGATAGTGAAATAGGTTCGCATAATAACGGTCGATGCTCTTGCCACTGGTCACCGTACATTTTATTGATAACAAAAAACCCTGAAGTTGGAGTCTAATCATTTGTGTTAGGTTCAAGACTTAAGTTCAGGTTCTATGTTGTACAATACCAAAAATGATTTTTGATCTTTTTTATTTTATTTTGATGTTATATGCCTTGATGACCTATTACAGTATATAAGCCTAGAAAAAAAATGTTTACAAAATAAGGGTAATGGTGTGTTTAAATGAATCTGAGCAAAAATGAAGTCAAGCATTTTCATCTTGCTTTGACGACCTAGGCAAATATTACTAATAGTCCCATAAGTCCAACTTTAACTATTTATCTTATTTAGCGAACTTGTGAAGTTAGTAGGGTCTTAAACATTGCCACTCCCTAAGTTATTCCACTCACCGATGGCGGCTGACGTGTGGTACGGTGACGGAACATTTCATGATTGCACTCGTCATTGCACGTATCAATGAGAATGTTATGTGTTTCGAGGTGCAAATACCATATTTTATTTAATGAGCATGACACACATTCCTGATCTCATCCATTCGAGATATTTTGGGCATTTTTTTGTATTCAATGGTTATGATTGGTTTGTGTCTAGACGGCTAGAATCAATCTTGTCAGGATCCAACAGTTAAGGTCTATTTGCAGAAGTTATAAATATGCTATTTCTTGTATTTTGAAAGTCTCTTACTCATTGCAATTCTCTTATTCGTATTTTCCTTCCCTTTGTTTATGACTCTCCTCCAACCTTGTGAAGTAGATGTTAGGGTTTGTTTAGCGATCCCTCATTCTACGATTCCTCCTGAAATCTTTCAAATCTTCTTCTAGATATGTGTTGTGCATCTGTTTTCTTCGTTCTTGCATATTTTCTTCTTTCTTTCAGTGTTTGTTGTATTTTGGTGATTAGTTTTTACCTGAAAATATTTAGGAAATCAATGTCATAGAATGTCTTCCCAGAACAAGTAGCGTTGAAGCTTCTAGTCATAGGTCCAATTATTTGCCTACAATGCGGCTCGAGAGGCAAATTTGGTAGATAAAGGTTAACTATGTAGCTCTGAGGCGGGGCTACATATTCTCAAGAGATTCCAAAATACAGTTTGGCCATGGCAAGCACCAAGAATTTAACGAGTTCAATGGAGGCCTCCTATTTGCAATCAAAAAATGAAGTTTAAATTATATATACAAGCAAGATTATAAAATCGTAACCTTAAGATCTAAGGCTTCCGTATATTATGCAACCCTTACCAAACATATACCACAGAGGTCTTTCTCTTCTAGAGAAAATGATAGGAATGTAATGTGACAATGTCACGGAAGCTTGCTCCAAGGGTCATCAAAATGGTGATTTCATGGCTCAATTTCACTTTACCTTTGTCTACCAAACAACCAATCCAAATGGCTACAACCTACAACTACTATATTCATCTCGGTTACTTCTCAATCTCATCAAAGGACAAGATAATGGTGATAATTTGTAAGCCACAAAGGAACAAGAAAAACAATTGAAGAAACACTAGATGGAGGGTAAAACAAAAGAGGAAGTCGCCAGATTTTTATTCACTATTGCAGCTGGTTTTTAACAGAAGAAGGTATCTATGATTTCTTCTTGGTTTTCACACAAAATCATACACTTTACGGCTAGGATAAAGACACCATATATATAGGCAAGGTTAAGCTTTATTTGGACTAATAAAAGGCGTAAATGGGTCGAGATTCAAAGGTATCCAAGAGATAATACATATGGGCCGTGAGCAATATTAATTCTTTAAGCTACTGGCAACAGGCCCATGTTTTCGGGTCAAGCCCTTGGACTTGGTTGTTGGTAACAATTTAATCCAACGTTTACATGATAGCCCGGGCTTCATTGGCTATCAAAACCAAACAAGCGATACCATTCCATGTGCTAGAAAATTTCCTCCTCCCTCAATCCAATGCTAACATTTCCAATTCTCTGATCTAGGAAAATTAATTCGTGTAGTAGAAACATAGTTAAAGAGACGAACTAAAAGAATTTTTCGTTGTGTTTAAAAGTAAGTCAAACTTACTTTTTGATAGAACTGAAAAAACTCCGTTGTGTTTAAAACTCGTTTACGTTCTAGAAAAGAAACTTCTAAGAACAACACAACATGCTCTAGTTCTATAAGTTGACTAGTACCTCACAAGACATATCATCTACAACAAGCTCCATATCTTCATCCATGTCAGAATCTTCTTCCTCATAAAGATCTTTTTCAAGTGTTGAATTATCAACATTTACGTGTACAACCTCTTCTTTTGCTTCGTCCCCCTGAAAAATTAATTTGGAGTTTCACAAATCCTGGAAAGCTAACATCGTTATTGATATATCAGATTTGACAAAAACCGAACACCTGTGAAGGTTGCTCAGTCGCATCAAGATCCATATCTTTATATGCAAGTGTATCATCTTCCTGGATATTGTTACGCAAATTGTTGTCAAACGACCTCCCGAGTGATGAAGTAAGGTCATTGTTTATTCGGTCAGCATCGATTCGAAGTAAAATATCGACACCACAATTCTTCAAATCAATTATATAACCTATTTGGGCCATTTGAAGTAGCTTAATTTAATTAGTACTACTCATGGCCCAACCCATAACCTATGGATGACTTTTTGGTTGATAGCCCATTTATTTGCTACATATTGGGCCTAATTACTTTTACGCTAAAACCCACCTAAATTCCTATATATATGCTCCCCATTACTGTTGCTGGCCGAGTATGTGAAATTGGTTAGTGGCTTCCTTTTGGTTGAGAGAAAAATGGCAGCTTCTGTTTTGTGTCTGTGCTTCGTGCTCCCTATTTTCGTGCCTTTGTTTTTCATCTCTTCTTTAGCCTTCGTGGCTATTATTGAGGCTGCAATAATACTTCACACTTTGTTCTTTGTGGGCAATCTAAGAGAGCAACCGAGTTGGGGGCTTTGGTTTGTGGTTTTAGGGTTGAATATTGTGGTGTTTGATTAAATATATAGACAATACTGAGCCCGAGTGCTTGGTGATCGAAGATTATCCTCCAACATTTGGTATCAGATCGTTGTTTTTTTGTGGATTTTGGCGAGATGTCGACCAAAAATCGGTAGATTTACAGTTTTGGAAATTGCCCGATTTCTTCCCCAAATTTTAGAACCTGTAAATCTCTATTTCGTCCAAACTAGTGGCCGGTTGGAGAATCCAGCACCACAGGAGGCTTCTACAGGTGGTTGCGCACTTGGGTCCACTGCGCATGGTGGCGGAGCTCGCCAGAAGCGACGTATGGAAACGCGTCCGGCTTGGTTTGAGGAATCTTTCTTCTGGCAGTTTTATCCTAACATTATTTCTAACGTATTTGTGGTGTTAGTTTTCTGTTTTAGGATATACGGTAAAATCTGGACGATTTGCTTCCGTACATTCAGGATTTAGTTTTGCATTTGATCGGTTGTTGCAGACTTTAGGATGAATAGTGGTGATCCTAAAGTGTTAAAATTATATTCCTCGAAATTTACGAACTCAGTAAGTCCGCTATGGTAAATTGGTTAATCCTATTTAATTTTAGCACTAGCTCGTCATCGTATGTGGTTACAATAGGATTGGGGTTATCGTGTAGGATAACCATTGCATATGCTAGAAATTAGAAACTACTTGCTCTTAGTTGCTACATACTTCAAGTTGTTTATTTGATAAACTTCAGCATATTATCTTTTTGATATATCGTGTGTCAAATTCTTTAGTTGATATATGTCTTGTTTCATTGTTAAGTTATTAGAATATATAGACCTTACCCGTTTGAACATTCCCTTGATCTAAGATCGAGAATTTTACGAAACCCTATGAATCTATGATCGAGAACATTCTCTTGATTTGGAAACATTTAATGGATCAAATATGATTTTTCTATCTGACAACAAAAAATAAGAGGTATTTTGGTTCAACTAAAAGTTTCAAAAGCCATTGATGACATTTTCCCCGCTGATTTTTCAAAAGAACAAAAAGAAAAAGTTGATGAGCTTTTTTAACCTAATTTATTTTACACTTGGTTGACGTAGTTTTGAGAAAAGTGGGTAAACTGAAAACCACTAAAAATTGGAAGATTTTTATTTGTTCAAATCTATTCCAAACAAGCTTTACTTCCTTTAGCGTTTTTTTAGTTTCAAAATGGATTCTTCAAAAGATCTTGATGACAATTTAGACGTATTTAACGATACTGAAGAAATATGATTTATATCTAAAGGTATTTCATATAAGCCACTTAGCTATTTTTTCCAGTTTTGGCCAAGCTACAAACTCCAATTCCATTGTTGAGTGAGTGATACAAAAACTGTTTCTTAGATTTCCAAGAGTAATACCCAACCCAAAGTGGACTCATTTTTCGTGCACTCGATATCCAACTAGCATCAGTATATCCTTCCAAGATTTTAGGGAACCTTGTATATTATAGTCCAAGGTTTTTGGTTTTCTTTAAGTAACCAAGAAACCTATCGATAGCCATCCAATGTTCGGAACTTCGATTGCTAGTAAACCCACATAGTTTACTCATTGCAAAGGCTACATCAGGTCTTGTACATTGTGCCGTATACATTAGAAGCTATTGCTCTCTCGTCATTTTCTAATCAATTTAATACTTGGACCCAAAGGAGTATTAGCCTCATTGACATTCAAGTGTTTGAACTTATTTATTACATTTTCAATATAATGTGATAGGCTCAATGTAAAACCCTCACTATCCTTTTTAACTTTGATACCAAGAACAATATACACTTGTTCAAAATCTTTCATTTTGAACATGGAGGATAAAAATCTCTTTATTTCTTTTATTCCGTCTATATTGTTGATGATGATCAATATATCATTAACATACAGACATATCAAAGTAATTACACTATCATTTACTTTAATGTAAAGTCTACCGAATTATGATTAAAACCATTTGATAGTATTTTAGAGTCAAATTTCTCATGCTATTCTTAGAGGCTTGTTTTAATCTATATAAGGATTTGATTAGTTTTCATACCTTATGTTCATTTCCTGATAGAACAAACCCTTCTGATTGTTCCATATAGACCTCCTCTTTAAATTCTCCGTTTTAGAATGTCATCTTTAATCCATTTGATAAACATGTAAATCATAAATTGATGCCAATGCTAACAAGATCCTTATCGAGGTTATCCTAGCCATGGGTGCATGTGTCAAAGTCATATATACCTTCTTTTTAAGGATACCCCTTAGCTACTAATCTAGCTTTATAGGTATTAAGAGTTCCATCGGAATTGTATTTCTTTCTAAACACCCATTTGAAACCAATGGCTTTTGAACATTTTGGTAAATCAACTATTTCCCAATTATTATTTGAAATAATAGAATTTATTTAATTATTTATCACCTCTTTCAAGAATATACAATATGTAGAAGACATTGCTTCCTTGTAGGTTTTATGATCATTTTCCACTTGAAGAACAAAATGAGTTGTTCTTACAATGTCCTTTTTATCTCCCTCTACTAAGTAGAAATAAATAAGTTGGGAATCTACTTCATCCGATCCTAGACCTTTTTCTTTTCTGGTTCTCTTACTTCTTCAAGGTTCATATTCATCTCTCTTGTAGATGTCTCTTCTTGTGGTCGTTGGGCAATTGGAATGACGATGTTGTGGCATGGGAGGTGGTTGACGGTTGGTAGATATAGGTGTTGTCGACGGAATCAAGGTGATAAAGTGGTTGTGGTGGTGCTAGAGAGATTACGATGGTTATGTACGTCATTTGATTTGGAGTGGAGAGAGATTTGTGTCGGGTTAGTGGGTATGGTTTTGAGGGCTCAATTAGGTTGTGGATTAAGTGTTGAAATTAATTGGGCTCAGGTGTTTAGACCAATTGGGCTTAATATTTTGGGCCCAGGGCTAATAGGTTTGGATAGTATCAATGTAATGGGTTGACAAATAAGTGGGCTGTGATAATATATATATGTATATATATATATATATGTATATATATATGTATAACGGACTGCTTAGTTTTGTAGTTGGGTTGATTTAGGATTATGCGATTTACCTCGAAAATGGATTTGAATGTTATCTAGATAGTAAAAGATAACCCTACTAGTAATGGAATTAGGCCAACATAATAATAATAATAAAATAATGAAAAAAATCCCTAATAGAAAATGATGTCCGCATCATATTATATTAGGAAATCTCACAACAAAAATATTTATTGAAGATAGAAATTGAGAGATTACTATAAGCAAAACCTCGATCAAAGTAAAAACCTAAAACTAGCATCTTAAAACTGCAAAAATAATTAATGATTTTCATATGGGGTTTGCATCGCCTAGCATAAATGAAAATACTTCATCCACACAAATTCTGGCCAGTCATTATATCCAGAGACGGAGCTAGGTCGCCCCCCCCCCCCCCAACATTGTCCCCGATACACTATTCCTAGTTAATTTGTAATGTATTTTTCAGTTCCCCCCCCCCCCCCCCAAGATTTTGACTCGCCCCAAAATTTTGAAATTTTTTTTTCCATTAATAAATATTGAGTAGATAACTTACATTTTAAAATTCAACCATACAAAAATCTTAGATCTAAACAAAAGATCCAATAGTTACTTAAATAAATCAATAGCCCAAATCCAATCCAAAATCTAAGTTCTCAATTCTCAAGTCCAACTAATTAAAACTAAATTCCCAACCTGGTTTATGCATAATGCATGTTTACTTGTTCTTGAATATTTGAATTTAAGAATTAAGTAGAGTAGTTGCTGTTAGTTTGTGTAATTGTGTTAGTTATTAAATATTTGAATTTAAGAATTAAGTAGTAGAATAGTCCGTAGTGATTGAATCGAACATTGAATTTTAGTACCATTTTGATACTCAAAATCGTCGTTTTCAATTCTCTTAGTTAAAAAAAAAAAAATTCAGGCACCGGGAGGGGGGGCCCGCCCCCCTCCACCCCCCGTATTTTCTCTCCCCCCCCCTCCCAAATTAAAAACCTGGCTACGTCCCTGATTCTATCCATAGTATTGTTGACCTCCAAATTGAGTCTCACCTAATTAGGATTTTCCTTCCTAAACTTACTAAATTTCAGGCTTTAAAGAAGAGCTAGGAGAGATCTCTTCTTCTTCCCAACCATGCCTATTTATAAGTAATTAAATCCTTTCCATTAGTGACACATGGCAGCAATTGATTGGTGAGCTTTAAATGAATCTACTACCTTTTCACGTTTTATTCACCTTGCTATGTGTTATTCATTCATTGGTTGTGAAGTCATGTTTAGCATGTTTTACATTCTTATTCACGTGTGCTTCAATAATGGTGTTTGATGATGTAAAATATGTGGCGGAATAAAATAAGAATATATATACTTAGCGATTTTATCTTCAAGCACCTCATATGCTCGTTGACCCAGGTTTGACTTCTCATATGTATGTGATGGTTTTTAACTAAAAAAGGTGCTCATTGATAGAGACATAGATTCACATAATAACGGTCAATGCTCTTGCCACTGGTCACCGTACATTTTATTGATAACAAAAAACCCCAAAGTTCGAGTCTAATCATTCGTGTTAGGTTCAGGACTTAAGTTCAGGTTCTATGTTGCACGATCCCAAAAATGATTTATGATTTTTTTTTATTTTTTTTTTTATGTTATAGGCCTTGATGACCTATTGCAGATTTGCAGTATACAAGCCTAGAAAAAAATGTTTAAAAAAATAAGGATAATGGCGTGTTTAAATGAATCTGAGCGAAAATGAAGATGAATATTTTCATCTTGCTTTGACGACGAAGGCAAATATCGCTAATAGTCCCAGAAGTTCAAGCTGAACAATTTATGTTATTTAGTGAACTTGTGAAGTCAATAGGGTCTTAAACATTGCCATTCTTGAAGTAATTCCACTCACCAATGGCGGCTGACGTGTGGTACGGTGACGGAACATTTCATGATTGAACTCGTCATTGCACATATCAATGAGAATATTATGTGTTTCCAGGTGCATATACCATATTTTATTTAATGCACGTGACACACATGCCTGGTCTCATACATCCATTTGAATTATTTTGGGCATTTTTTTTTTTTTTGTGTTCAATGGTTATGGTCTCTGTCTAGACAGCTAGAATCAATTTTGACAGGATCCAACGGCCAAGGTCTAATTGCAGAAGTCATAAATATGCTATTTCTTGTATTGTTACAGTTTGTTACTCATCGCAATTCTCTTATTCTTGTTTTCCTTCCCTTTGTTTATGTCCAATTATTTGCCTACAATGCGGCTCGAGAGGCAAATTTGGTGGATAAATTTTCAATATTTAGCTGTCAGGTAGGGCTACAGATTCTCAAGGGATTCCAGAATACAGTTTGGCCATGGAAAGCACCAAGAATTAAACCAGTTCAGTGGAGGCCTCCTTTCTGTGGGTAGGTAAAAGTGAATGCAAATGGAGCTGCATGTTGAAGCCCTGGGTCAGAGAGGAAATGGAGGTTTATTCCGAATTTTTAGGGGCTTTATGCAAGGGTGCTTTGCCATTCCATTTGATGGGCTTTTCAGGTGGAGATTATGACAGTTACTGAGGCGGCCAGAAGGGCATGGGTTTTGGGATAGCACACTATGGTTGGAAAGTGACTTGACCTATGTTGTGGGCCATTTGATGGAGACTTCATGGGGCTTGAAATATAAGTGGTCAAAACTTCTACGCCTGATTCTACTTGTAAACTTCAGAGTTTTGCACATTTTTCGAGAACAGAACTTGGTTGTTGATTCGTCAGCCACATGTGCATGTCCATCTGAGTGTTGACGTGGTGGCCTACTTGCTCCTCTTTAACTCTAGTTTGGTTAACTAAGATATTTCGATTTGTAGTTACTACAGATTTAGCTAGGACATTTTATCAGCCTTTGCCTTGTATTATCTATTATGTGTGGATTGTTGTTTACTACTTTGATTATTTCTAATAAATTGTGCTACCAACTTACTTGGGATGTCTTGTTGGACCTACTAATTTTTTCTACTATACTTCATATAAAAGGCCATGCTCCAAATATTCTCTTAAGACAATTAAAACATACATCTATGAGGCATGCATTTAAATTTATTTTAACATAAACTTAACACGTTTAATCACAACAAGAAGACGACCAGCCAAGAAAAAGAGAACTCATAAAGTCAAAATCACACACTATAAAATATACATAGTGCACACAAAAGCAGATGACGAGTTTAAATTTTGATGGCAAAATTGTATAAATGCCAAGAAACCAAAATTTCCTTGTCTAGTAATGGTCATTAATACAAATATCTAATCAAAATATCATTTCTGACCAGATAAGATTTCTCTAACAACAGAAAATTTGCATTTCGGTAAAATGAATCCTGAAAACCCTTTTCAAATTGCCAAACCAGTCCTTTTGCACATGGGACAGATATTTTTCTGCATGAGCCACTTCCTGATGCAGTCATGATGAAATTTGTGTTCACAGTCAAGTTCCCCAATATTCTGACCCTCAATGTATTCATCCTGAATTTAAAAAAAAAAAATGAATTTTAAATATATATACAAGCAAGATATAAAATTCTAACCTTAATCCAAGGCTGCCTTACATTATGCAACCCTTACCAAACATATACCACAGAGGTCTTCCTCTTCTGGAGAAGATGATGGGAAAGTAATGTGACGGTACCATTTCATGTGCCAGAAAATGTCCTCCTCCCTCAATCCATTGCTGACATTTCCAATTCTCTGTTCGAGGGAAATGAATTGTATTCATGTAGTAGAAACTAGTTAAAGAGGAATGTTTAATTATAACTATTGAAAACAAACTAAAAGCATTTTTCATTGTGTTTAAAAGTAAGTCAAACTTACTTTTCGATATAGTATTTTTTCATACGATTTTAATAGTTACATTTTTTTTAATAAAAAACACTTAATTTTAAAAACCAGTTTACTTTCTAGAAAAGAGACTTCTAAGAACGACACAACATGCTCCAATTCTGTAAGTTGATGAGTACCTCATAAGACATATCATCTACATCAAGCTCCATATCTTCGTCCATGTCAGAATCTTCTTCCTCGTTATGATCTTCTTCAAGTGTTGAATTATCAACATTTGCATGCACAACCACATCTCTTGCTTCTTCTTCCTGAAAATTTAATTTGGGGTTTCACAAATCCCAGAAAGCTAACATCATTATTGATATATCAGTTTTGACAAAAACCAGACACCTCTGAAGGTTGCTCAGTCGCATCAAGATCCATATCTGTATCAGCATGCATATCATCTTCGTGGATATAATCCTCCTGAACCAATGAACAATCATTTGTCATAAATGGAAATAGAAAGGACGTATGCAGCAGATATAATATTATGAGGACGTATACATACGATACGAGTGATATTTATATTTTGAAAGTCTTATGAATGATTTTTCTTAAAATATGTATCTTGATCCCTTGTATTTTAAAGATATAGACATGCCTGAGATGGTTTTTTACAGCATTCCTTTTTCTATCAGTTGGCACAATGCTTTAGAAGTGTTGATGTTAGATATTTAACTAGATGAAGAAATTTAGGTCGTATCTGGCGCAAACTTCAATTTGAAAACATGCAAAAGGGAGAAGAATATTGTCACTTTCTATTAGAGACTAAATAATCAAGCCAATGAACATGTAAATGAAGAGATGCAAAGGGATAGAGATGCCAGCTATTCCAGCATTTTTGAATAAATAGCATGTCCTCAACCCTGAATGAATTCTCCTCATTTTACATTACCACTTTGAACTTCACTGCATCCAATTAACATGTGCTGGCGTAGAGATGAGGACAAATTCAGCAAGCTAAACACTGATTTCATATTTTGTTAGCAGTACAAGATAAGATTGAACAAGTTTAATTTGCGATCCTATCTCCCTATCAAAGTTTTAGAAGTAAGCCAATAAAAAGAGACTAACTGCCAAATAAGCAAACGTTCTGGTTCTGTGAGATCCATCAGCAAAATTTTGTACAAGAACAATAAGAACATATCAGTTTTAAGAAAATACATGAGAGAACAGACTAACCTCAGGGGAAAATGGCGGACTATAGACTTCAAAACTCACCCTATTTGTGTGACAATATATGCCAGCCCCCACTCTTGTTTCTATCACATCTCTCGAGGCTGCACCCTCGCTTGCATGCTGAGTTTCCTGATCGTTTCTGTTGTTACTGTTTTGACCTTCCATCAAGTTTGATTTTGATTCCTCAGAAGACCAAAAATTTGAACACTTAGTCCCTAAAACGGTACAAAGACTTCTCTGCATGATTTATGCACAAAATGGAATATTCATATGAGGAAAAAACTAAATTAAAGGTTATATTAGGCTTTGCATTCCCATCTCCACTTCACAATCCTACATTTTCCCAAAAAAATAAATAAATAAAAGGAAAAAAACCAGGAAAAACACAGAAAATGTAATAAAAATGGTTTTAAAATTATGCAAAAACCCTCGTGAAGACATCAGGTGCACGAGCATGTGCTCATGCACGTGTATATTATTGTATATATACCATAATATGCGTGCATGTATAAATGGAAAATAAAGGGGCATAGTCGGATAACAATGTTTGAGAACAGAATTATGATTCTGAAAGTGAACCTATATATCCGAGAAAAACTTCCAGATTATGGAGAAAATCGTTTTCCCGCTGCTAGGATACTAAGATACTTTTGAAGAAAAAAAAAAAGGATATTTCAACTTGACGTGATAAAAGCTTTTTCCACGATGGTTTTCTTATTTTAACAAGGATGGCAGATTCAATTAACTCAAAAATTAACGTGTAAATTACAGTAACACTCTTCAATACAAGATTTTTGCTAAAAATGTACAATGACATTCAGATCATGTACTTTAATTTTGTCAACTTTTCAAATAACTGAATAAGAAAGAAGATCAATGTGGTTTTTTGGTTGGTTACATATACTATTTCCAAAAATTTCACCCATTCTTGAAATTCATAGTTATAAATGCAGTGTGCAGAACACACATCTAAAAGATGATTATGAGAATTTATTAAATTCAAATGTAAATTTAATGGAGTAAATATTAATAATATAATCATCTAAATCTTTCTGTCTATCACTTCTCTACTGAGAAAAACAAGTTAATAAGAGTAAAATGGAATTCAACACCAAGCACTGAATCCTTGAAACATGAAGACAACGTGAATAAGTACATAGTTCTAGACAATTCACAAATGTAGTGTTGAAATTTCACGTTAAAATAATAAGGAAAAGGAAATGAAAAACCATGAAAAGTTCACAAACTCCACAGCACAAGAAAGTGAATAAAATGGACGTGTTTTCCTAAAAAATATCTATTTTTCTTTGAAGAGTACATTCAAATAAATAAATGAATTGTTCACGGACGTGTTATCTCAAACAATGTCTATTTTTCTTTGAAGAGTACATTCAAATAAATATATAAATGTGTGCTTTATTTATTTTCATTTAATAGAGTTCTGGACTGCTTCATGGAGTTACTTGTTGGTTCAACCTTGTTGGAATGCACTAATCTCTCTTCTGGGAATTGTCTACATTTACCAAAAAAAAAGGGCCTTTTTACTCTCACAATGAGATGAGATCTCTGGGGGAATTCTAGTGACAGCGAACATGAGGCCAGATACTGTCGCAAACTGAATTGCAAAGCTATGTAGCCTGTCCATTGTTATAATAACACAAATTCATCCCTCCCCAATAGTTCCCTCATCCCATCCACGGTTGCTTCCCACAACATAAATACGTTACCTTTTCCCACCCAACTGTCCGAACCCCTCTCCTCAATCTTCAGGTAGTTTCCTTTTTTACATTGTATTTATTTACAAATTTGACTTCATAATATATCTAATTATATTCCTTTCTCAATTCGTATCTTTTTAGGTGTCCCACCCATCAATGTATGTTACTCAGTGCATATCTTAAGTGTGAAGTGCAAGTCTATTAGGATCTCTACCTACAAAAAAGAGATTGTTAGAACATTCCTCATTCATGCTTTACACACATGACCTAATCTTGCAGGGGCTGGAGATTCTTTTCTATGTCCTATTCGCACATTAAATTTCCTTCTCTTTTGATGAAGCGGAGCTACTGTTTTTAAGATAATAGGAGTCGGTTTATTTGGTTGACATGAGGGAATTATCTATAAGTCTAAGAACTTCAATTCATTGTACTAAAATTATAGACACAAATATTTAAAATTATTCCCATTCTAGAGTATTAAATTTAGTCGGAAAACAAAAATAAATTATTTGATTGTAGTCTATATAGGTATGATATATCGTGTTGAAATTTATGAATTCTAGACTTAGTTCCTACCAATTTTTGATGAAAGCACCCGTCTTTATATTTCATAATTTACTCATCTATAGTCTTACTGGTTTTAATTTTGCCTTTAAAGTGTCCAGTTTTAATAAGTAGCAAATACATTAGCGTCATGTCATGCAGTTATTTCAATCTATGATTGTTTACTACCTTTTTATAAACTATGGTTGTCTCTATGTGAGCGATGTTATTGGAACTTTTGGCCATATCTGTAAAAGAAGTTAATTTTCAACCTTTACCGCTTAGCGCATAGATCATAAAACTTTCAAGTTTAAAGCAATTTCCCCTCGGTGGTTTTCAAGCTGTTGACATTGCAAAGAAAATCTTATGTTCAAAAGTACAACACCAAGGGAACGGAGTGAGAATGAAAGGAAAAGAGAGAAGAGAAAAGAGAGAAGGAAAAGGAAAAATATCAACTTCATCCCTTCCAGATGTTCCCTCATCCATGGTTGTTCCCTGTACATCAATAGTTCCACCCAACCATCTTGGACCCTCTCCTCAAACTCCAGGTAAATTTTCCCTTCCCTTCATGGACATCTCATTTTTACAATACTTTTTACTTAATGATTTAGTTCTATTAATTCTTGATGAAATTTCTGGATTTCTATTATATATTACAACTGAGAGTAAAAAGGTGTGATGTTGTGCACAACATTTGTGAAGTATAAAACACCAATTTGCACCAAGAATAACCGGGCTCAGTCTCCAAATCGAACACCACAATCACTACAACCACCCCAAACCAACACTTTCCAAGTTTTGGTTGCTCCAACCAAATTGATAACCCACCAAGAGTTATGAGATGAGAAGGATGAAGCCAAGAAGGTTAACCATAAAGATTAACTGAAGAAGAAGAGGATAATCCCACTACCAAAACACAAAGCAAGGCACAAAGTCACGAAGAAGGTGGAAGTCGACTTCTTCAAGCACAAAGGAACGGCTTCTATTTTCTCACATAACCTAGACAATTGAATGGGTATGCATACATAAGAATGGGATGGACTTTTAGGTTATAGGATATATTAGGCCCAATAACACATAGAATAGTGGGCTATCAACCGTAAGAGTCGTCCTAATTCGGGTTGGGCCATGAGCAACCCTAATTAAATTAGGTTGCTTCGAATGACCCAAGTGGGTTACGTGGATAGTTCCAATAATTGTGATGTCGATATATATTCAGTCAATTGGTCAATGCCGACCGGATAAAAAACAAACGAGACTTTCATTATCGCCCAGGAAGGTCGTTTGACAACAAATTGCCCAACAACATTTATGGCTATTTTGTTGTCGTGTAGTTAATTATATTTATGATCGTCTACGCCGTTATTTCAATTAATGAATATCTAAGTAACTATGATACTTGTTGTTATTGTTTTAATATTCATTACATTTTACTGGACAATCTGGTTTTTTATTCAAATAATTCACTTCATGTCAGATCCAATTATTCCGCGATATCAATTAGTGTCCCTTTTGTGAACCGATCCCATAACCATACATTACCCACCAAGGTAAGTAAGTTTTTAATGCAAGTTTATTAGGATTTATCTCCCAACAAAGAAGAGATTGCCAAAAACTTCTTTGTGTACTATGTCTACATGGAGAGGGAAGAAGGAGGTTTAAAAAAATTTGTTTTTTGTCCAAACCATAGATGAGAAGAAGATTTCCTTATAAACAATTTTTTAATTTTTAATTTTTGTCTAGGAATAAATCCAAATCAATAAAAGCCATTTTCTCTAAGAACACAGGGTTTTAGAAGAGGTGGTTTATTGTAGTATTAGGAAAAAGATTTGGAATTAAATCTCACCTCCACACAAGTACACGGGTGGTTCAACAGAACAATTATTTTTCTTTAAAACAGACAAGATTCCAAATATAGATGTTGAGAATTCATAGAAAAAATCTAACGTCTTTTCTTTTGAAAAATAAACATGCATTATTGCTAATTGAATTTCACATTTCTTTATATCAGCCTACTTGAGAAAATCACAGAAATAGAAGGCAGATTGCAGAAAAATTTGAAAGAAGATTAAAATGGGTAAAATCAACGGCAAAACAACATCAATTAGGTATGAGAACAGGGATTGGTAAAGAGCAATTGACCTTAAAATGACTGGTTCACAACAAGAAAAAAGCAATGCAGGTTAAAAAAAAAAAGATTACTTTATGCATATTTATGTAAATAAAAGGAAATTCAGGCTTACTTCACGGAAAATTCTCTCAAGGATGAAGGCTTCTCCTTGCTCCCTCAATGGGAATCACCTCCGCAAAAAATAAACTGGAGAAAATGTATTAGGGTTCAATCAGGTGTTTGTGGGTAAAAGAATGAATTTATAGGGTCTGAACACTGAATAATTAATGATTTACAGAATCTGATGCTGTATACAATAAATGCACCTTCCCTTAACAAAACAATGTCCAGTTGGGTTTCAATTGGATTCCCAATTAAAGCTTCATTGTTCAACCTGAAATTCGCTTTATTGATCTCTAGAGCGGATAATATGGTGTTTTTCTTCTTCATAATCATCTTCGCATTTGCATATCTGAATAACCTCATAGGATCAGAAGTCACTACAAGAAACTATGACTTTTCCCGACCAGATTTTCATGACCAACAAAAAATAATCGGTTAAAATGCTCTTTTACCAACTAATGAAAATATTTAGTTGGCCAAATCTTTGCCAACCACTTTTCCCTACCCAATAAAAATATTGTCGGTGAAAATCATCTTTGCAGACTTGTTTTTCCCGATTCACAAAAAATTAGACACTGAATACAACTCTTACTGGCAAAAATCATTATTTGTCACCTAGACAAGATATATTTGCCAAGAAGATAAAAGGAGTCAGCGAATATATTATTTTTGGCATGGGATATGGCACCACAACATTTACCGATCAAAATATTTATTCTTCAGCTAGGGTAGATTTATGTCGTTTTTACCCATGTAATTCAAATGAGAAAATTAATTAACTGGTGGATTTACCCACGAAATAATTCAATCGATAAAATTCCTTAGGTGATTTGTTGATAAAAATAAATTAATATTTTTTTCCATGGATTTCCCAATGGGTGATTCCGTAGGTAATTACAAAAAATCAAACAAAAAAAAAATGATGGTAAATATGAATACATTTGCTTAATAGACTTTATTCTCCAGCCACGAGCAGATATTGTCGGAACCTTGCTACCATAATCTTAAGCTGACTACAAACATTCTTCTATGAAATAGCACATTCATTAAGAGTTCGTGATATGCTCAAACACTATATCTGAATTCACTTTCTCTTAAGCATGCTCTACATACTTTCGCTGAATGTCACTGACTTGACCTTTTGAGGGTCTACTGCTTGCACCCTACCGGTGCCACTTCTATTATTTAACAATTCTTTCTTCTATTCTGTGGTCGCTCCATTATTCTCTATTGTAGAAATCTACCTTTGCATAACTAAGCCCTTGTTTGAGCCCAATTTTCACAAAAAAATGAGAATTTTTTGGAGAATTCGTGGTTAAAAAGTAAAAAATGTTTTGAACTTATGTGCAAATTATTTTATTGAGAGAACGTATGGCTGAAAATGAGTTTGAAAAAAAAAATGAATTTTTGAATAGTGGCTCAAACGGGGGCAAAGATAGTTAATTAAATTAAATATTATATTCAGACCTTGCACGCATATATGTTTAGTCAAATGTCCGATTTAATTATTTAGTTTACTTGGTAACGGATTCAATGTTATTGTAGAGGAATGGTCATTCAATTGGGGGAATCTGGGTTGAGCTCAAACTTACCAATATCAAACAACAATCAAACAATTAACTCCAACCCGCAACTACTCCTATCACTTTGGTTGACACTTCTAATATACCTGCAACGAACACGAGCATGGTAGTGTTTGCAAAGCCGCAAAGGCGAAGAGAAAGCAATAGAGACAAAAGGCCAGAAGAAGAAGATAGGAAGCAGCAATAGTTTTCTCTCAAAAATCCACAAAGAACACACACGTTTGCAATTGTATGGAAGTGGGTATATATAGGCTAGTTTAGGTAACCATGACTTGGGCCAATATTATCCAACAAATAGGCCAACACAAAGATAATTGGGCCAGCACATTAAAATGACCATCCAAGAGTTATAGTGGTCATGAGCAACATTAACTAATTAAGTTGCTTCCAATGGTCCGAGTTGTTTTTGAGTTGAGCCTCTAAATTGATCGTGTTAAAAACTATTTCACTCATTGGCCGAGACCTATAAAATATAATACAAACTGTTTAACATCATTGCCCGAGATTTATTGGGTATCAAAACCTAACACTTATTATTGCCAAATATTTTGGATAGACCTGGGTGTAGGGTTATTCAGTCCAGATATTTCAATACTAGAACCGCCCATTACACTTAGATTATTTCATAAATGGAACCCTTGAATTCACAAAATTATAGGAATCGAACTCGAAACCGATCGTCGATTTCGGTTAGTTTTCATTCTACCCATAACATTTTTCAAAAAATTATGAATTAAAGATAGCATCCAATATCTAGCACAGTAGCATTTAATTATGGTTGAGGCTTTACATACAGCGCCTCAAGAAGGGTTAGTGGGGCTGACAACGCGTAAAGTGTGTTCAAGAGTGATTATAATTGAAAGTGATATAATTCGTTTATTCAAATGAATGAAAATAATTGATTATTATATATTTAGTTCTAAAATTAAAAATAAGTTTTAATTGACCAATTTTTATCATGATTTGGATTTCCCACCAGGGGCGGACCCACGAAGGGCCCAGCGGGGGCGGCCGCCCCCACTGGAAAAAAAAAACCGAAAAAAAAAAAATTATTTATTTTTTATTTTTTACAGTTTTTTTAGCTTATTTTCTATCTCGAATGCAGTCAGGATCTGGTGAAACTCATATTTTGTATGTAATTTTTTTCTCTTTAATCTTGTTACATATTCTTCAATCTCATAGAGTTGGATGATTAAATTTCCTTCTCACTTGAATGCAGCTTGCCAGAAGGGTTTGGAGATGATTTGACAATTGAAATCCACGATTCGAAAGGAAAGTATTTTGGCCACGTAGTAGTTCAGGTGGCTAATATTGTGAAGAATTGGTATTTTATGTAAATCTCATTTTAACCACCTGTGATTGCAAAAAGTGTTGCATGGTCAGAGTGAATATATTTGTGGGTTTGATACAGGGTAAGAGGCTTCGTTCATGGCCTATATAGTATGAACTAGTTGGGAAAATGCAACTAAATCTAAACTATTCAACAACTACCCCCGTAGGCCCCACCCCTTCAACTTTGGACCCCTTTACTTTAGCGGGCTGACTCCATCCTTAATCTCGCCCCCACTCAAAAATTAATCTAGGTCCGCCCCTGTTTCCCACTCAGTTTACATTGAAAATTTCAACTTTCCCCTTCAAATTTCTCATCTCCACATTTTCTTAAACATAGATTGATGTCCTGTCCGAGTTAAATATTTCAACACCCACCAAACTTTGGCTATTGCTAGGGCTTACTCATCAAACTTCACATTGAATCCCAGTGGCCATTCAACTTTATGCTTTTGCACTCTATCACTCACCGGATGTATTTCATTTCACTTTTCTCTTAAGTGGATAACAGAAATCATACGTGGCAATTAATCCTGTCCACGATGTAATTGAGATGCCAACTTGGACAACACCTCATGAAATCGTGTACTCCCAAACACGCCTCTCCCTTCCTTAATCAAAACATGCCTCTTTGTTCTTTCCAAACCCAAACAAAATCACCCAATATAGTGATATTACCAATAACTCACAGCAGGAAAGAGAGCCTTCTCATGAAATCTCTCCTGTGTGATTTTTTGAGATTCACATAATAGGTCGATCATTCAACTCAAGAAAACAACAACTAAAGAAGAATTGCATATATAGAACGAGAGGAAAGCGAAGAATTGGCATGCAATAAAGTTTGAATTATCATGCAATCCTCCAACTTCATTATTTGCCAGTTAATTTTGTAACTAATTTCGATGAAGAAATTGAAGTATTCATAGTTGGGTTCGAGTCGGGTGATATAGACAAGTCATACTTTTTTACGAGCGAAGCCAAGATTTGGAAGAATACGAAACATAGTGCAAAGTCAACCTAGCAAACTGAGCAAGTACTCCAAATTCATATTCAAAGTTTTACGTTGATATTGTTTCTAAAAGTTGACATAGGACTATAAACAAGCACTTATTGGAAGACAACCCAATTTTATATTATTTTCTTTTTCTTTTGCATTAGTTATGCTATATTCATTAGAGTAGGTTTGTATATTCATTAGAGTAGGTTTGTGTGTTCATTTTTAAATAATTATAACAATAATATTGAATAAAAGTAAATTAACAAAAAAAAAAAAATGATAATACATTTTTAATTTATGGAATTATTGAAACTACATGTAAATTCCTCTAAGTGAAATATGAGATATACTTCTTTATTTCACGGAATTTAGTAAATAGTTTTTGAGCTTTTTACTTTGCATTGTTTTTACAATCTATTAAGTTGTAACTCTTTATTAACTTTCAAATTTAAATGTATCATTGATTTGATAGATGTCTTCTCCAAACAAATTGCAAGAGTTTAATAAATTTTCTCTTGAAGAACTAGAATGACATGATTCTAATTTAATTTTGTTTATTGCATTTTCAAGCATATATTTCTATTAGTATTTGATGTGAAGGAATGTAGTTTGATTTCTCTATTGAACAACTACACTAGTGTATTTCTACTAGATAATGTTGATGTATGTTTTGAATTTATCATTGACCTGGTTATTATTGTTCTTATTTTTAGTTCAAAAATAATGCTATTGAATATTTACATTTGACAATTTACTAATTAGGCATATAATTTAATATGTATACATTACAATAAAAAAATGCTATTGAAATTGATATATTATATTCAATAAATGCTATAAAATATTAACAAATTGCACTACAACAAAAACTATCTACGACAACGTTTGGACGTGTGTTGCAAATCAAGGTGTTGTCGTAGAGTGGAGAGATACAACAACGTTTTTTGAGCGTTGCCGAAAGTCTACGGCAACGTTTGGCAAACGTTGCCGTAACGCCAAACGTTGCCGTTTTTTTTTTTCAACAACAACAATTTATGAAGAAATAGATTGACAAAATTGAAAATGCAACTTACGAACAAATTTTAGAATTGCATAAAAATTGATAATTTCATTACAAATTTTTGAATCCATACACTTGAACATTAGAATGTGATACAACACCACTTAAATAAAAATGAGCTTTAAAATGAAATAAAATGGTAAAGAAAAAACTCGATCATAAACGGAACACATAAACTACTCTATTTCTTCAACAACTTCTCTTCCTTAAGCTTGAACATTAAAAATTGACTCGGACTTATTCCCTCACATCCTTCCTTTGCCATCTTCTCCATCTTCAATGCCTCGTACGCCTTTTCTTGCTGCAACACGTACAAAAACACGTCAAACTTTATCTCTATAAATTGTGTAAATTTGTATAGACGTACACGATTTTGAGATTATTAAGGTTGTAAGAAGGACCTGCATTGTCTCAAATGCATCTGTTTCTGAGTTGAAATCATAAAACATGCTTGCTGCTGTAAGCTTCACAGAAAGGAACTGAAAATCAAAATACAAAAGTGAATTATGTTTTTTCAGACAGAATTAATTGATTTAGTTTAACTTATTTTGTGGTTTCGTACTTCCCATTACCATGGTTGTACTCTATGCAATTAGTTCTACCCCAGCTGAACAGATAGAGGCTTAAGCACTTCCAGCGTGGAGCTCACCAGAATTTGCCAAGTCAACAACACTATTGCTCACCACAGAAGTGAGGGATTGCAGCAAACTGTCCCTCCTACATTCCCTCCTATACTCGAGAGTCATGCTAGCAAGTTCATGAGTCTCCAAGATAGGTAATGGAACACTCTGCAACCAAAGTAACTTACAGTAAGATTCAAATTACCTTGAAACAAGTCTTCAAAGAAACGACAAGGAGAAATAAAAATTAGGCCAACTTTTTTATCATTCAATCATAGTAGTCAATGCCAGTTATCAAGAGGGCCCAGACGATAATGTCCTATGGTCAAGAGTATTTAGCTCTGGCTAGAAATGGTGTCATCCATGGTTTACATATTTTTTGATTATATTATGCCAATTGTTTATCTTCAGATTCTTGGGGAGTTTACAAATAACTCCTGAAACATTTGTTTTCACCATCAAAAGTTAACAAATGACAAAGCTAGCAGTTCGTGAACATCATAGATGTCAAAGACATTACACAATGCTAATTAAATTGAACATATTGACAGAAATTCTCAAGGTTTCAAAGCAAATGGGGTTGCGTGAGTTTGGGTGAGGTCAACAACAATAATCTTCCCAATAATTTGGAATTGGCATCAAGATCATATATTTTTTCTTCATGTAATATGATGAAAACCTAGAAAGTTATGCAGACAGTTGATACATCATTCAACACAGTCCTATCAACTTCTTAAGTTATATCATCACCATACCAAAAGCAATAAAGCTTCTTGTTGTAAACAAATAAACAATATTGCAGAATTAGTAAGTATACTCAATTCAGATGCAAATAAACTAAATTTGTTGCATATTGAGGCAAACGTATTATTCAGACCCCCTATTTTACAAATGACGCTCAGATAAACAAGCAAATTAACACCTACTTAACTAACTAATCATGAAAATCTCACCAGCAGAAATAGTTCCTTTGCTCCATTAAATAAGAATATTACTGGCTTAGGAGGAACCCAGTCATACCATAGAATTATATCCCAACGTTTGCCATACGATCACAATCACCACACCATTGCCACGACCACCTTACCGCTACCACCAATGCCGCCTCACATTCTAAAATTAACGAACAAAAACAGAAAGAAACAGAATCTAAAAAGCCCCATTGCCACACTGCAATCACCACCTCACAATCTGAAACTTGCAAATAGAAATAGAAACCAAAAAATCGGGACCACCACACACAATGTCACTAATCCCACCCCCCAATAGCCATCTCCAACCACCTCCTCCACCTCTACCTACAACTCTAACCAATCACAACTGTGCCACCACCGCCTGCACCAGTAACCACCACCAAATCCACCATCTCTTCCACCTCTGCCACACCACACCGGCTTTGATGCAAAATGGGTCCATCGGCTTTGTTGCGAACGGCAGCGCAACGGTGCTACAGTGCGCAGCGCCGTTAACAATGGCGAGCGATGCTCATCATTGCTATGAACCTATGGAGAGAGAGAGAGAACGTCGAGCGGCTATTGTAAACCGGTGGAGAGAGAGATAGGGGCGAGAATGGAGAGAAAATATAGAGATACAGGAAGAATGAGGAGGATATAGGGTTTGGGAATTAATTTTGGTGGGGTGGATGAAGGTAGGGTCTACCTTTCCTACTTTTAGCAACGTTTGGCAAACGTTACGGAAAGGTAGACTTTTGGCAACGTTTGGAAAACGTTGCGAAAAGATCCTTTTAGCAACATTTATCAATAAATGTTGCCTTTCTAATGTTGCTAATGATTAATTTTGTTGTAGTGTTGTGATGGAAAAAGAATGTTATTGCTAGGATTGATACCACTTGTTGTGACACCAATTTTAACAAGTGGTATCAGAGTCAAAGCTCAACAATTACGCAGAGCGCAATGTTTGATTTGTTCGAAGTTTTTTTTTCGTGATAGCTTCCATGAAGTATGACATTCCGCTTTTGGATCGGAGCACTAGATTTTCGCTATGGTAGGTTAAGATATATACAGTACTTGCACAGTTGGATTTGGATGATGCATTGCTGAAAGTTGACAAGATGTCAGCAACTTTGATCACGGAGGAGAAATTACGGAAGGATAAGAATGCAATTTCTCACATTCATCTTCATCTATCAAATACCATTCTCCGAAACATTTTGAAGGAGAATTCAACAACTGCTTTATGTTTGAAGTTGAAGCAATTGTGCATGACTAAAAGTTTGACAAGTAAATTGATTCTCAAGCAGCATTTATACTGTCATCGAATAGTCGAAGAAGGATCATTGGAAGATCATCTAGTTGTATTTAAAGAGATTGTCACGATTTAGAAACTTTGGAAGTGGAGTATAATGAAGAAGATTTGACATTGATCCTAATGTGTTCGTTGCCCACTTCATTTTTTTATTTAGAGGCATGATCTTGTACAGTCATGATACTTTTACGATGGAGGAGGTGTATGATGCTTTATATTAAAAAGAGAAAATGAAGTATTTAGTTTCTAAGGTCAGAGATATAGAAGGCCTAATTGGTCATGGTGGTTCTGGAAGGGGCAAATCGAAGTCTAAATTTAGTAATTAAATTTGTAACTACTGCAAAAAGAATGCGCACTTGAAGAAGGTTGCTACAAATTGCAGAATAAAGAAAGGATGACTGTAAGTAGATATTCAGATACTTCAGGCGAAGCTGACCTCGCGGAGAACGTTGTAAATGATGAAGATATCTTAGCTATTTTTGACACTGAATCTAAACCAGAAGATAATTGGATTCTTGATTCATTGTGTGTGTTTCATATGTGTCATAATAAGGACTTGTTTACTACATATGAAATTGTTTTTAAAGGTGTCGTGATTATGAAAAACAACGCCATCTTGTCGGGTTGCTGGAATTGGTACAGTCAGATTGAAGCTTTTGGATGAGACAATTAGAACACTTGGCCATGTTCGACATGTTCCGGATCTGAAGAAGAATCTCATCTCATCGTCTATCCTTGATTCTAAAGGTTATGAGTTCTTTGGTGGAGGTGGAGCTTTAAAGGTTTTTAAGGGTGCCCAGGTTGTATTGGAGGGATGGAAAATGTCTTAGTTATACATCTTGAAGGGTCGTGCAGAATTTAGAAAAGTTAATCAGCACAGGTTCAGTATCGTGGTGGAAATTCAGTTTAGGACAATACCTTTAAGAGCTTATAAAGGATCGGATTTGAAAAATACCGCTCAGTGGAGTTCATGAGATATGAATAATACCGCTTTACCACCATCACTAGCAGTGACATTGTATTCAGTTGCTACAGACGGTCCTAGTAGAACAATGTATGTAGACGTTGATTTTATTGAGCATGCTTTAAGTAAAGTAGAAAGTGTACAATCTAGCGAGTAAGAGCATTCGGTATTGATTCTACTTTGGGGTATGTTACATCCCATTTTGGTTAATTCAAAATCATTATGATTTTTTGAGTCTAAGATAATTCTGTAGCGTAGTGCTTGGATTCATTGGAAGAGGTTGAATATTTTGTGTTTTGTTGTAGAAATTAATTTTTTGAATATTGTTGAAGAAACCTATTCATTCTTTGGTGTAATCCGTGTCAAGGTGGAGATTGTTAGGATTTGGATATGACCCAAATTCCTTGTTTGAAGTAATTGAAGAATTCTAATTGAAGTGCACGTCAAGAGGAATTTGGTTTGGAATGTTATTGGAGTCCTATGTCAAGTTGAAGTTCTATTTTCGAAGCCCATAAGGAGTTGTAATGTTTTGGACTCTATTTTTTGTATCCTACATCAACAACAATTCTACTAGAAGGGTTTGGATGTCCCATAAATGTTTCCTATAAATATTATGCTATTCTATACAATTTTATTAGTGTGAGATATATGATTACTAGCTTTTAGGATCATTGTAATTTTTTTTCTTTTTCTCCATTATTATTGAGTCAATAAAATTTCTTAATTCCTCTGTCATATTCTTGTCTTCATTATTCTTTTGTTCTTGATCAAGTACTTTAATATTTTGCCATATAAATTCAACATTTCAATCCGGTTATTGGTGTCACAACAAGTGGTATCAATCCTAACAGTTATTGTAGATGTAATCATGATGATTGAACAATGTTATAAATCCTAAATTATAACGGAAAAAAGTTGCTATCAAATTAGTAAAGATTACACAAAAACAATGTTATAAATACTAAAATCATGATGAAAATAGGATGCTATTATAATTTTTTTTATATCACATTATAATATCATTCAAAAAGGTTATAATAGCATTCTGAAAATGCAATAGAACATGATAGATTGTATTCTTCGCAAGCTATACATGAATTGATATGTTGTAGTGATTGTCACATATATGTCAAAAACCAATGCCATGTCAAGTCAACATTAAACACGCCCCTTTATTATGCCATTTGACTTATCATACAAAACCCCCAACATGTTTAATTTACCCAAACTGCTAAATTCCTAAAAAATCCTCAATAGCTAGCCTCAACATGTAGGAACCTGATTTTTCATGCACCATCAACAATTTGAAATCACCCACAACACATTGTGGTTGACCAGTAGCAAACTGCAAGTGAGCTCTTCAGAGCTACCTACGCCTCCTATAATGGACATTGGCATGTACAAAACCAAAAAAAATGTTGCCTACAAAGAAATGAGAATTCAATCACAATAAATTGTTCATGTAATAAAAACAAATTAACCACATGAAAAGAATATGTAGCAAACACCCAAATATAAGGGATCAAGTTATCCCTCGAATTAATAGCAGTCGATCAAAAATCAATGGAATGCCAACATCAGGAATATTGCTCATTTTGACTCTAGGTTTCGAAAAACAAAGAATATCAACGGTGTGTCATACACAAAGTGTACAGAGTACGTTGAGACTCAAGGTTTCTAATACCTCTATAATTCTTGTATAAAACCTTCATTGATGAGATTTTGTCAATGCCTAGTTTATAGGCCTTTGTTTCTTACCTACATGAGATGTAACCGTCGTACACTATTCGGTTTTCACTTACAATAACAGCCATGTCTTTTTATGCCAAATTAGCAATGAATGATCTCGGTAACTCCACGTACAGATTAAGACCAGCCAGGTTTCTCAATAGATAACTCATCAGAAGAACTCCTCGAATCATCTACAATTGCATTAGTGTTGTCAAATGACCCATTTTTCGAAAGACCTGAATGCTCTATTTATACAATTGATAGAACCCTATTGTATTCTAGAAGGAAATCTCACAACAAAAATATTAATTGAAGGACTACTATAAACCAAACCTTGATCAAAATAAAAACCTAAAACTAGCGTCTTAAAATAGCAAAAATAATTAATGATTTCCCCGCATAAATGAAAATACTTCATCCACACAAAGTCTGGCCATTCATTCTATCCATAGCATCGTTGACCTCCAAATTGAGATTAACAAACTACTCTCGCCTAATCAGGATTTTCCTTCCTAAACTCACTAAACTTCAGGCTTCAAAGAAGAGCTAGGAGATACCTCTTCCTTGTTCCCAACCATGCCTATTTATAGATTTCTAATGAGGCCCTGAAGTAATTAAATCTTTTCCGTTAGTGACACATAGCAGCAATTGATTGGTGATCTTTAACTGAATCTATTACCATTTTCCTTTTTTTTTAAGGGCTCTATATTCTTATTAATGTGTGCTTCAATAATGGTGTTTGCTGATGTAAAATATGTGGTGGAATTAAATAAAAATATATATACTTAGCAATTTTATCTTCACTCACCTCATATGCTCGTTGACCCTGGTTTGAGTTCTCATATGATGTGACGGTTTTTAACTAAAAAAGGTGCCCGTTGATAGTGAAATAGGTTCGCATAATAACGGTCGATGCTCTTGCCATTGGTCACCATACATTTTATTGATAACAAAAAACCCTGAAGTTGGAGTCTAATCATTTGTGTTAGGTTCAAGACTTAAGTTCAGGTTCTATGTTGTACAATACCAAAAATGATTTTTGATCTTTTTTATTTTATTTTGATGTTATATGCCTTGATGACCTATTACAGTATATAAGCCTAGAAAAAAAATGTTTACAAAATAAGGGTAATGGTGTGTCTAAATGAATCTGAGCAAAAATGAAGTCAAGCATTTCATCTTGCTTTGACGACCTAGGCAAATATTACTAATAGTCCCATAAGTCCAACTTTAACTATTTATCTTATTTAGCGAACTTGTGAAGTTAGTAGGGTCTTAAACATTGCCACTCCCTAAGTTATTCCACTCACCGATGGCGGCTGACGTGTGGTAAGGTGACGGAACATTTCATGATTGCACTCGTCATTGCACGTATCAATGAGAATGTTATGTGTTTCGAGGTGCAAATACCATATTTTATTTAATGAGCATGACACACATTCCTGATCTCATCCATTCGAGATATTTTGGGCATTTTTTTGTATTCAATGGTTATGATTGGTTTGTGTCTAGACGGCTAGAATCAATCTTGTCAGGATCCAACAGTTAAGGTCTATTTGCAGAAGTTATAAATATGCTATTTCTTGTATTTTGAAAGTCTCTTACTCATTGCAATTCTCTTATTCGTATTTTCCTTCCCTTTGTTTATTACTCTCCTCCAACGTTGTGAAGTAGACGTTAGGGTTTGTTTAGCAATCCCTCTTTCTACGATTCCTCCTGAAATCTTTCAAATCTTCTTCTAGATATGTGTTGTGCATATGTTTTCTTCGTTCTTGCATATTTTCTTCTTTATTTCAATGTTTGTTGTATTTTGGTGATTAGTTTTTACCTGAAAATATTTAGGAAATCAATGTCATAGAATGTCTTCCCAGAACAAGTAGCGTTGAAGCTTCTAGTCATAGGTCCAATTATTTGCCTACAATGCGGCTCGAGAGGCAAATTTGGTAGATAAAGTTTAACTGTGTAGCTCTCAGACAGGGCTACATATTCTCAAGAGATTCCAAAATACAGTTTGGCCATGGCAAGCACCAAGAATTTAATGAGTTCAATGGAAGCCTCCTATCTGTAATCAAAAAATTGTAACCTTAAGATCTAAGGCTTCCGTATATTATGCAACCCTTACCAAACATATATCACAGAGGTCTTTCTCTTCTAGAGAAAATGATAGGAATCTAATGTGACGATGTCGTGGAAGCTTGCTCCAAGGGTCATCAAATGGTAATTTCATGGCTCAATTTCACTTTACCTTTGTCTACCAAACAACCAATCCAAATGGCTACAACCTACAACCACTATATTCGTCTCGGTTACTTCTCAATCTCATCAAAGGATAAGATAATGGTGATAATTTGTAAGCCACAAAGGAACAAGAAAAACAATTGAAGAAACACTAGATGGAGGGTAAAACAAAAGAGGAAGTCGCCAGATTTTTATTCACTATTGCAGCTGGTTTTTAACAGAAGAAGGTATCTATGATTTCTTCTTGGTTTTCACACAAAATCATACACTTTACGGCTAGGATAAAGACACCATATATATAGGCAAGGTTAAGCTTTATTTGGACTAATAAAAGGCGTAAATGGGTCGAGATTCAAAGGTATCCAAGAGATAATACATATGGGCCGTGAGCAATATTAATTCTTTAAGCTACTGGCAACAGGCCCATGTTTTCGGGTCAAGCCCTTGGACTTGGTTGTTGGTAACAATTTAATCCAACGTTTACATGATAGCCCGGGCTTCATTGGCTATCAAAACCAAACAAGCGATACCATTCCATGTGCTAGAAAATTTCCTCCTCCCTCAATCCAATGCTAACATTTCCAATTCTCTGATCTAGGAAAATTAATTCGTGTAGTAGAAACATAGTTAAAGAGACGAACTAAAAGAATTTTTCGTTGTGTTTAAAAGTAAGTCAAACTTACTTTTTGATAGAACTGAAAAAACTCCGTTGTGTTTAAAACTCGTTTACGTTCTAGAAAAGAAACTTCTAAGAACAACACAACATGCTCTAGTTCTATAAGTTGACTAGTACCTCACAAGACATATCATCTACAACAAGCTCCATATCTTCATCCATGTCAGAATCTTCTTCCTCATAAAGATCTTTTTCAAGTGTTGAATTATCAACATTTACGTGTACAACCTCTTCTTTTGCTTCGTCCCCCTGAAAAATTAATTTGGAGTTTCACAAATCCTGGAAAGCTAACATCGTTATTGATATATCAGATTTGACAAAAACCGAACACCTGTGAAGGTTGCTCAGTCGCATCAAGATCCATATCTTTATATGCAAGTGTATCATCTTCCTGGATATTGTTACGCAAATTGTTGTCAAACGACCTCCCGAGTGATGAAGTAAGGTCATTGTTTATTCGGTCAGCATCGATTCGAAGTAAAATATCGACACCACAATTCTTCAAATCAATTATATAACCTATTTGGGCCATTTGAAGTAGCTTAATTTAATTAGTACTACTCATGGCCCAACCCATAACCTATGGATGACTTTTTGGTTGATAGCCCATTTATTTGCTACATATTGGGCCTAATTACTTTTACGCTAAAACCCACCTAAATTCCTATATATATGCTCCCCATTACTGTTGCTGGCCGAGTATGTGAAATTGGTTAGTGGCTTCCTTTTGGTTGAGAGAAAAATGGCAGCTTCTGTTTTGTGTCTGTGCTTCGTGCTCCCTATTTTCGTGCCTTTGTTTTTCATCTCTTCTTTAGCCTTCGTGGCTATTATTGAGGCTGCAATAATACTTCACACTTTGTTCTTTGTGGGCAATCTAAGAGAGCAACCGAGTTGGGGGCTTTGGTTTGTGGTTTTAGGGTTGAATATTGTGGTGTTTGATTAAATATATAGACAATACTGAGCCCGAGTGCTTGGTGATCGAAGATTATCCTCCAACATTTGGTATCAGATCGTTGTTTTTTTGTGGATTTTGGCGAGATGTCGACCAAAAATCGGTAGATTTACAGTTTTGGAAATTGCCCGATTTCTTCCCCAAATTTTAGAACCTGTAAATCTCTATTTCGTCCAAACTAGTGGCCGGTTGGAGAATCCAGCACCACAGGAGGCTTCTACAGGTGGTTGCGCACTTGGGTCCACTGCGCATGGTGGCGGAGCTCGCCAGAAGCGACGTATGGAAACGCGTCCGGCTTGGTTTGAGGAATCTTTCTTCTGGCAGTTTTATCCTAACATTATTTCTAACGTATTTGTGGTGTTAGTTTTCTGTTTTAGGAGATACGGTAAAATCTAGACGATATTGCCTCCGCACATTCGGGATTTAGTTTTGCATTTGATCGGTTGCTGCAGACTTTAGGATGAATAGTGGTGACCCTAAAGTGTTAAAATTATATTCCTCGGAATTTACGGACTTAGTAAGTTCGCTATGGTAAATTGGTTAATCCTGTTTAATTTTAGCACTAGTTCGTCATCGTGTGCGGTTACAATAGGATTGGGGTTACCGTGTAGGATAACCATTGCCTATGCTAGAAATTAGAAACTACTTGCTCTTAGTTGCTACATACTTCAAGTTGTTTATTTGATAAACTTCAGCATATTATGTTTTTGATATATTGTGTGTCAAATTGTTTAGTTGATATATGTCTTGTTGCATTGTTAAGTTATTAGAATATATAGACCCTACCCATTTGAATATTCCCTTGATCTAAGATCGAGAATTTTACGAAACCCTATGAATCTATGATCGAGAACATTCTCTTGATTTGGGAACATTTAATGGAACAAGTGTGACTTTTCTATCTGACAACAAAAAATAAGAGGTATTTTGGTTCAACTAAAAGTTTCAAAAGCCATTGATGACATTTTTCCAGCCGATTTTTCAAAAGAACAAAAAGAAGAAGTTGATGAGCTTTTTTATACCTCATTTATTTTACACTTGGCTGACGTAGTTTTGAGAAAAGTGGGTAAACTGAAAACCACTAAAGAACTTTGGAAAAAATTGGAAGATTTTTATTTGTTCAAATCTATTCCAAACAAGCTTTACTTCCTTTAGCGTTTTTTTAGTTTCAAAATGGATTCTTCAAAAGATCTTGATGACAATTTAGACGTATTTAACGATACTGAAGAAATATGATTTATATCTAAAGGTATTTCATATAAGCCACTTAGCTATTTTTTCCAGTTTTGGCCAAGCTACAAACTCCAATTCCATTGTTGAGTGAGTGATACAAAAACTGTTTCTTAGATTTCCAAGAGTAATACCCAACCCAAAGTGGACTCATTTTTCGTGCACTCGATATCCAACTAGCATCAGTATATCCTTCCAAGATTTTAGGGAACCTTGTATATTATAGTCCAAGGTTTTTGGTTTTCTTTAAGTAACCAAGAAACCTATCGATAGCCATCCAATGTTCGGAACTTCGATTGCTAGTAAACCCACATGGTTTACTCATAGCAAACGCTACATCAGGTCTTGTACATTGTGCCGTATACATTAGAAGATATTGCTCTCTCGTCATTTTCTAATCAATTTAATACTTGGACCTAAAAGAGTATTAGCCTCGTTGACGTTCAAGTGTTTGAACTTATTTATCACACTTTCAATATAATGTGATAGGCTCAATGTAAAACCCCCACTATCCTTTTTAACTTTGATACCAAGAACAATATACACTTGTTCAAAATCTTTCATTTTGAACATGGAGGATAAAAATCTCTTTATTTCTTTGATTCCATCTATATTGTTGATGATGATCAATATATCATTAACATATAGACATATCAAAGTAATTACACTATCATTTACTTTAATGTAAAGTCTAATGAATTATGATTAAAACCACTTGATAGTATTTTAGAGTCAAATTTCTCATGCTATTTTTGGAGGCTTGTTTTAATCTATATAAGGATTTGATTAGTTTGCATACCTTATGTTCATTTCCTGGTAAAACAAACCCTTCTGCTTGTTCCATATAGACATCATCTTCAAAATCTCCATTTTAGAATGTCGTCTTTAATCCATTTGATAAACATGTAAATCATAAATTGATGCCAATGCTAACAAGATCCTTCTCGAGGTTATTCTAGCCATGGGTGCATGTGTCAAAGTCATATATACCTTCCTTTTAACGATACCCCTTAGCTACTAATCTAGCTGTATGGGTATTAAGAGTTCCATCATAATTGTATTTCTTTCTAAACACCCATTTGAAACCAATGGCTTTTGAACCTTTTGGTAAATCAACTATTTCCCAATTATTATTTGAAATAATAGAATTCATTTCATTATTTACCGCCTCTTTCAAGAATATACAATATCTAGAAGACATTGCTTCCTTGTAGGTTTTATGATCATTTTCCACTTGAAGAACAAAATGAGTTGTTCTTACAACGTCCTTTTTATCTCCCTCTACTAAGTACAAATAAATAAGTTGGGAATCTACTTCATCCGATCCTAGACCTTTTTCTTTTCTGGTTCTCTTCTTCAAGGTTCATATTCATCTCTCTTGTAGATGTCTCTTCTTGTGGTCGTTGGGCAACTGGAATGATGATGTTGTGGCATGGGAGGTGGTTGACGGTTGGTAGATATAGGTTTTGTCGACGGAATCAAGGTGATAAAGTGGTTGTGGTAACTATGGTGCCAGAGAGATTACGATGGTTATGTGCGTTATCTGATTTGGAGTGGAGAGAGATTTGTGTCGGGTTAGTGGGTATGGTTTTGAGGGCTCAATAAGGTTGTGGATAAAGTGTTGAAATTAATTGGGCTCAGGTGTTTAGACTAATTGGGCTTAATATTTTGGGCCCAGGGTTAATAGGTTTGGATAGTATCGATGTAATGGGTTGACAAATAAGTGGGTTGTGACAATATATATATATATATATATATATATATATATATATATATATATATATATATATATATAATTTGAGTGGCAGCTAACAATAAGATTCTTAATAAAAAAGAAATATCCTTTTTTCTTTCTTTTTTTACTCTCTTTTTTTTTTATCACTTTTTTTTTTCGTTTTTTGACTAAGGAAGAAAAATAAAAAAAATAAAAATTTGCTACCACAACAAATTTTTTCTTTTGTGCTATTCCACGATTTTGGAGAAAATGATCACCGATTGATAATGATGGACATGGCGGAGGTGTAGGGGTTTATGAGAAGAGGATAGGAAAATTTCTAGATTATAATCGAAGTATTTCCCAAACTTTTGGCTCTGATACCAAATTTGATGCTTGACAAAATAAAATAATTAATGGAGAATGAGAAATAGATCAATATAGGAGGAAGTTAGAGGCACGAATGGCAGGAGAAGACCACAATAGAAGAAGGGAAAGAAGAATAGGGGAAAAGGAAGAAACTTTGGCCATAAACCACAATTATTTTTATTTAATCATCAACTGTCTAAATTACAATGTATAAATAGTAAAATTAGATAACCCTACTAGTAATGGAATTAGGCCAACCCAATAATAATAAAAGAAAATAATGAAAAAAATCCCTAATAGAAAATGATGTCCGCATCATATTCTATTAGGAAATCTCACAACAAAAATATTTATTGAAGATAGAAATTGAGAGATTACTATAAGCAAAACCTCGATCAAAGTAAAAACCTAAAACTAGCATCTTAATACTGCAAAAATAATTAATGATTTTCATATGGGGTTTGCATCACCTAGCATAAATGAAAATACTTCATCCACACAAATTCTGGCCATTCATTCTATCCATAGTATTGTTGACCTCCAAATTGAGTCTCACCTAATTAGGATTTTCCTTCCTAAACTTACTAAATTTCAGGCTTTAAAGAAGAGCTAGGAGAGATCTCTTCTTCTTCCCAACCATGCCTATTTATAGATTTTTAACGAGGCCATGAAGTAATTAAATCCATTCCAATAGTGACACATGGCAGCAATTGATTGGTGAGCTTTAAATGAATCTACTACCTTTTCACGTTTTATTCACCATGCTATGTGTTATTCGTTCATTGGTTGTGAAGTCATGTTTAGCATGTTTTACATTCTTATTCACATGTGCTTCAATAATGGTGTTTGATGATGTAAAATATGTGGCGGAATTAAACAAGAATATATATACTTAGCGATTTTATCTTCACGCACCTCATATGCTCGTTGACCCGGGTTTGAGTTCTCATATGTATGTGATGGTTTTTAACTAAAAAAGGTGCTCATTGATGGTGACATAGGTTCACATAATAACGGTCAATGCTCTTGCCACTGGTCACCGTACATTTTATTGATAACAAAAAACCCCAAAGTTCGAGTCTAATCATTTGTGTTAGGTTCAGGACTTAAGTTCAGGTTCTATGTTGCACGATCCCAAAAATGAGTTCTCAGGTTTGAGTTCTCATATGTATGTGATGGTTTTTAACTAAAAAAGGTGCTCATTGATGGTGACATAGGTTCACATAATAACGGTCAATGCTCTTGCCACTGGTTACCGTACATTTTATTGATAACAAAAAACCCCAAAGTTCGAGTCTAATCATTTGTGTTAGGTTCAGGACTTAAGTTCAGGTTCTATGTTGCACGATCCCAAAAATGATTTTTGATTTTGATTTTATTTTGATGTTATAGGCCTTGATGTTATAGGACTTAATGATTTTGATGTTATAGGCCTAAGATATTTCGATTTGTAGTTACTACAGATTTAGCTAGGACATTTTATCAGCCTTTGCCTTGTATTATCTATTATGTGTGGATTGTTGTTTACTACTTTGATTATTTCTAATAAATTGTGCTACCAACTTACTTGGGATGTCTTGTTGGACCTACTAATTTTTTCTACTATACTTCATATAAAAGGCCATGCTCCAAATATTCTCTTAAGACAATTAAAACATACATCTATGAGGCATGCATTTAAATTTATTTTAACATAAACTTAACACGTTTAATCACAACAAGAAGATGACCAGCCAAGAAAAAGAGAACTCATAAAGTCAAAATCACACACCATAAAATATACATAGTGCACACCAAAGCAGATGACGAGTTTAAATTTTGATGGCAAAGTTGTATAAATGCCAAGAAACCAAAATTTCCTTGTCTAGTAATGGTCATTAATACAAATATCTAATCAAAATATCATTTCTGACCAGATAAGATTTCTCTAACAACAGAAAATTTGCATTTCGGTAAAATGAATCCTGAAAACCCTTTTCAAATTGCCAAACCAGTCCTTTTGCACATGGGACAGATATTTTTCTGCATGAGCCACTTCCTGATGCAGTCATGATGAAATTTGTGTTCACAGTCAAGTTCCCCAATATTCTGACCCTCAATGTATTCATCCTGAATTTAAAAAAAAAAAATGAATTTTAAATATATATACAAGCAAGATATAAAATTCTAACCTTAATCCAAGGCTGCCTTACATTATGCAACCCTTACCAAACATATACCACAGAGGTCTTCCTCTTCTGGAGAAGATGATGGGAAAGTAATGTGACGGTACCATTTCATGTGCCAGAAAATGTCCTCCTCCCTCAATCCATTGCTGACATTTCCAATTCTCTGTTCGAGGGAAATGAATTGTATTCATGTAGTAGAAACTAGGTAAAGAGGAATGTTTAATTATAACTATTGAAAACAAACTAAAAGCATTTTTCATTGTGTTTAAAAGTAAGTCAAACTTACTTTTCGATATAGTATTTTTTCATACGATTTTAATAGTTACATTTTTTTTAATAAAAAACACTTAATTTTAAAAACCAGTTTACTTTCTAGAAAAGAGACTTCTAAGAACGACACAACATGCTCCAATTCTGTAAGTTGATGAGTACCTCATAAGACATATCATCTACATCAAGCTCCATATCTTCGTCCATGTCAGAATCTTCTTCCTCGTTATGATCTTCTTCAAGTGTTGAATTATCAACATTTGCATGCACAACCACATCTCTTGCTTCTTCTTCCTGAAAATTTAATTTGGGGTTTCACAAATCCCGAAAAGCTAACATCATTATTGATATTTCAGTTTTGACAAAACCAGACACCTCTGAAGGTTGCTCAGTCGCATCAAGATCCATATCTGTATCAGCAAGCGTATCATCTTCGTGGATATAATCCTCCTGAACCAATGAACAATCATTTGTCATAAATGGAAATAGAAAGGACGTATGCAGCAGATATAATATTATGAGGACGTATACATACGATATGAGTGATATTTATGTTTTGAAAGTCTTATAAATGATTTTTCTTAAAATATGTATCTTGATCCCTTGTATTTTAAAGATATAGACATGCCTGAGATGGTTTTTTTTTTTTTTACAGCATTCCTTTTTCTATCAGTTGGCACAATGCTTAACTAGATGTTAGAAATTTAGGTCGTATCTGGCGCAAACTTCAATTTGAAAACATGCAAAAGGGGGAAGAATATTGTCTCTTTCTATTAGAGACTAAATAATCAAGCCAATGAACATGTAAATGAAGAGATGCAAAGGGATAGAGATGCCAGCTATTCCAGCATTTTTGAATAAATAGCATGTCCTCAACCCTGAATGAATTCTCCTCATTTTACACTACCACTTTGAACTTCACTGCATCCAATTAACATGTGCTGGCGTAGCGATGAGGACAAATTCAGCAAGCTAAACACTGATTGCATATTTTGTTAGCAGTACAAGACAAGATTGAACAAGTTTAATTTGCGATCCTATCTCCCTATCGAAGTTTTAGAAGTAAGCCAATAAAAAGAGACTAACTGCCAAATAAGCAAACGTTCTGGTTCTGTGAGATCCATCAGCAAAATTTTGTACAAGAACAATAAGAACATATCAGTTTTAAGAAAATACATGAGAGAACAGACTAACCTCAGGGGAAAATGGCGGACTATAGACTTCAAAACTCACCCTATTTGTGTGACAATATATGCCAGCCCCCACTCTTGTTTCTATCACATCTCTCGAGGCTGCACCCTCGCTTGCATGCTGAGTTTCCTGCTCGTTTCTGTTGTTACTGTTTTGACCTTCCATCAAGTTTGATTTTGATTCCTCAGAAGACCAAAAATTTGAACACTTAGTCCCTAAAACGGTACAAAGACTTCTCTGCATGATTTATGCACAAAATGGAATATTCATATGAGGAAAAAACTAAATTAAAGGTTATATTAGGCTTTGCATTCCCATCTCCACTTCACAATCCTACATTTTCCCAAAAAAATAAATAAATAAAAGGAAAAAAACCAGGAAAAACACAGAAAATGTAATAAAAATGGTTTTAAAATTATGCAAAAACCCTCGTGAAGACATCAGGTGCACGAGCATGTGCTCATGCACGTGTATATTATTGTATATATACCATAATATGCGTGCATGTATAAATGGAAAATAAAGGGGCATAGTCGGATAACAATGTTTGAGAACAGAATTATGATTCTGAAAGTGAACCTATATATCCTAGAAAAACTTCCAGATTATGGAGAAAATCGTTTTCCCGCTGCTAGGATACTAAGATACTTTTGAAGAAAAAAAAAAAGGATATTTCAACTTGACGTGATAAAAGCTTTTTCCACGATGGTTTTCTTATTTTAACAAGGATGGCAGATTCAATTAACTCAAAAATTAACATGTAAATTACAGTAACACTCTTCAATACAAGATTTTTGCTAAAAATGTAAACTATTTTTAGTTGCATAAAAATGTACAATGGCATTCAGATCATGTACTTTAATTTTGTCAACTCTTCAAATAACTGAATAAGAAAGAAGATCAATGTGGTTTTTTGGTTGGTTACATATACTATTTCCAAAAATTTCACCCATTCTTGAAATTCATAGTTATAAATGCAGTGTGCAGAACACACATCTAAAAGATGATTATGAGAATTTATTAAATTCAAATGTAAATTTAATGGAGTAAATATTAATAATATAATCATCTAAATCTTTCTGTCTATCACTTCTCTACTGAGAAAAACAAGTTAATAAGAGTAAAATGGAATTCAACACCAAGCACTGAATCCTTGAAACATGAAGACAACGTGAATAAGTACATAGTTCTAGACAATTCACAAATGTAGTGTTGAAATTTCACTTTAAAATAATAAGGAAAAGGAAATGAAAAACCATGAAAAGTTCACAAACTCCACAGCACAAGAAAGTGAATAAAATGGACGTGTTTTCCTAAAAAATATCTATTTTTCTTTGAAGAGTACATTCAAATAAATAAATGAATTGTTCACGGACGTGTTATCTTAAACAATGTCTATTTTTCTTTGAAGAGTACATTCAAATAAATATATAAATGTGTGCTTTATTTATTTTCATTTAATAGAGTTCTGGACTGCTTCATGGAGTTACTTGTTGGTTCAACCTTGTTGGAATGCACTAATCTCTCTTCTGGGAATTGTCTACATTTACGAAAAAAAAAAGGGCCTTTTTACTCTCACAATGAGATGAGATCTCTGGGGGAATTCTAGTGACAGCGAACATGAGGCCAGATACTGTCGCAAACTGAATTGCAAAGCTATGTAGCCTATCCATTGTTATAATAACACAAATTCATCCCTCCCCAATAGCTCCCTCATCCCCATCCACGGTTGCTTCCCACAACTTAAATACGTTACCTTTTCCCACCCAACTGTCCGAACCCCTCTCCTCAATCTTCAGGTAGTTTCCTTTTTTACATTGTATTTATTTACAAATTTGACTTCATAATATATCTAATTATATTCCTTTCTCAATTCGTATCTTTTTAGGTGTCCCACCCATCAATGTATGTTACTCAGTGCATATCTTAAGTGTGAAGTGCAAGTCTATTAGGATCTCTACCTACAAAAAAGAGATTGTTAGAACATTCCTCATTCATGCTTTACACACATGACCTAATCTTGCAGGGGCTGGAGATTCTTTTCTATGTCCTATTCGCACATTAAATTTCCTTCTCTTTTGATGAAGCGGAGCTACTGTTTTTAAGATAATAGGAGTCGGTTTATTTGGTTGACATGAGGGAATTATCTAAAAGTCTAAGAACTTCAATTCATTGTACTAAAATTATAGACACAAATATTTAAAATTATTCCCATTCTAGAGTATTAAATTTAGTCGGAAAACAAAAATAAATTATTTGATTGTAGTCTATATAGGTATGATATATCGTGTTGAAATTTATGAATTCTAGACTTAGTTCCTACCAATTTTTGATGAAAGCACCCGTCTTTATATTTCATAATTTACTCATCTATAGTCTTACTGGTTTTAATTGAGCCATTAAAGTGTCCAGTTTTAATAAGTAGCAAATACATTAGCGTCATGTCATGCAGTTATTTCAATAAATGATTGTTTACTACCTTTTTATAAACTATGGTTGTCTCTATGTGAGCGATGTTATTGGAACTTTTGGCTATATCTGTAAAATAAGTTAATTTTCAACCTTTACCGCTTAGCGCATAGATCATAAAACTTTCAAGTTTAAAGCAATTTCCCCTCGGTGGTTTTCAAGCTGTTGACATTGCAAAGAAAATCTTATGTTAAAAAGTACAACACCAAGGGAACGGAGTGAGAATGAAAGGAAAAGAGAAAAGAGAAAAGGAAAAGGAAAAATATCAACTTCATCCCTTCCAGATGTTCCCTCATCCATGGTTGTTCCCTGTACATCAATAGTTCCACCCAACCATCTTGGACCCTCTCCTCAAACTCCAGGTAAATTTTCCCTTCCCTTCATGGACATCTCATTTTTACAATACTTTTTACTTAATGATTTAGTTCTATTAATTCTTGATGAAATTTCTGGATATTTCTATTATATATTACAACTGAGAGTAAAAAGGTGTGATGTTGTGCACAACATTTGTGAAGTATAAAACACCAATTTGCATCAAGAATAACCGGGCTCAGTCTCCAAATCGAACACCACAATCACTACAACCACCCCAAACCAACACTTTCCAAGTTTTGGTTGCTCCAACCAAATTGATAACCCACCAAGAGTTATGAGATGAGAAGGATGAAGCCAAGAAGGTTAACCATAAAGATTAACTGAAGAAGAAGAGGATAATCCCACTACCAAAACACAAAGCAAGGCACAAAGTCACGAAGAAGGTGGAAGTCGACTTCTTCAAGCACAAAGGAACGGCTTCTATTTTCTCACATAACCTAGACAATTGAATGGGTATGTATATATAAGAATGGGATGGACTTTTAGGTTATAGGATATATTAGGCCCAATAACACATAGAATAGTGGGCTATCAACCGTAAGAGTCGTCCTAATTCGGGTTGGGCCATGAGCAACCCTAATTAAATTAGGTTGCTTCGAATGACCCAAGTGGGTTACGTGGATAGTTCCAATAATTGTGATGTCGATATATATTCAGTCAATTGGTCAATGCCGACCGGATAAAAAACAAACGAGACTTTCATTATCGCCCAGGAAGGTCGTTTGACAACAAATTGCCCAACAACATTTATGGCTATTTTGTTGTCGTGTAGTTAATTATATTTATGATCGTCTACGCCGTTATTTCAATTAATGAATATCTAAGTAACTATGATACTTGTTGTTATTGTTTTAATATTCATTACATTTTACTGGACAATCTGGTTTTTTATTCAAGTAATTCACTTCATGTCAGATCCAATTATTCCGCGATATCAATTAGTGTCCCTTTTGTGAACCGATCCCATAACCATACATTACTCACCAAGGTAAGTAAGTTTTTAATGCAAGTTTATTAGGATTTATCTCCCAGCAAAGAAGAGATTGTCAAAAACTTCTTTGTGTACTATGTCTACATGGAGAGGGAAGAAGGAGGTTTAAAAAAATTTGTTTTTTGTCCAAATCATAGATGAGAAGAAGATTTCCTTATAAACAATTTTTTAATTTTTAATTTTTGTCTAGGAATAAATCCAAATCAATAAAAGCCATTTTCTCTAAGAACACAGGGTTTTAGAAGAGGTGGTTTATTGTAGTATTAGGAAAAAGATTTGGAATTAAATCTCACCTCCACACAAGTACACGGGTGGTTCAACAGAACAATTATTTTTCTTTAAAACAGACAAGATTCCAAATATAGATGTTGAGAATTCATAGAAAAAATCTTACGTCTTTTCGTTTGAAAAATAAACATGCATTATTGCTAATTGAATTTCACATTTCTTTATATCAGCCTACTTGAGAAAATCACAGAAATAGAAGGCAGATTGCAGAAAAATTTGAAAGAAGATTAAAATGGGTAAAATGAACGGCAAAACAACATAATTAGGTATGAGAACAGGGATTGGTAAAGAGCAATTGACCTTAAAATGACTGGTTCACAACAAGAAAAAAGCAATGCAGGTTAAAAAAAAAAGATTACTTTATGCATATTTATGTAAATAAAAGGAAATTCAGGCTTACTTCACGGAAAATTCTCTCAAGGATGAAGGCTTCTCCTTGCTCCCTCCATGGGAATCACCTCCGCAAAAAATAAACTGGAGAAAATGTATTAGGGTTCAATCAGGTGTTTGTGGGTAAAAGAATGAATTTATAGGGTCTGAACACTGAATAATTAATGATTTACAGAATCTGATGCTGTATACAATAAATGCACCTTCCCTTAACAAAACAATGTCCAGTTGGGTTTCAATTGGATTCCCAATTAAAGCTTCATTGTTCAACCTGAAATTCGCTTTATTGATCTCTAGAGCGGATAATATGGTGTTTTTCTTCTTCATAATCATCTTCACATTTGCATATCTGAATAACCTCATAGGATCAGAAGTCACTACAAGAAACTATGACTTTTCCCGACCAGATTTTCATGACCAACAAAAAATAATCGGTTAAAATGCTCTTTTACCAACTAATGAAAATATTTAGTTGGCCAAATCTTTGCCAACCACTTTTCCCGACCCAATAAAAATATTGTCGGTGAAAATCATCTTTGCAGACTTGTTTTTCCCGATTCACAAAAAATTAGACACTGAATACAACTTTTACTGGCAAAAATCATTATTTGTCGCCTAGACAAGATATATTTGCCGAGAAGACAAAAGGAGTCAGCGAATATATTATTTTTGGCATGGGATATGGCACCACAACATTTACCGATCAAAATATTTATTATTCAGCTAGGGTAGATTTATGTCGTTTTTACCCATGTAATTCAAATGAGAAAATTAATTAACTGGTGGATTTACCCACGAAATAATTCAATCGATAAAGTTCCTTAGGTGATTTGTTGATAAAAATAAATTAATATTTTTTTCCATGGATTTCCCAATGGGTGATTCCGTAGGTAATTACAAAAAATCAAACAAAAAAAATGATGGTAAATATGAATACATTTGCTTAATAGACTTTATTCTCCAGCCACGAGCAGATATTGTAGGAACCTTGCTACCATAATCTTAAGCTGACTACAAACATTCTTCTATGAAATAGCACAATCATTTAGAGTTCGTGGTATGCTCAAACACTATATCTGAATTCACTTTCTCTTAAGCATGCTCTACATACTTTCGCTGAATGTCACCCACTTGACCTTTTGAGGGTCTACTGCTAGCACCCTACCTGTGCCACTTCTATTATTTAACAATTCTTTCTTCTATTCTGTCGTCGCTCCATTATTCTCTATTGTAGAAATCTACCTGTGCATAACTAAGCCCATGTTTGAGCCCAATTTTCACAAAAAATGAGATTTGTAATAGTGATTTTTTTTTTTTTTTTTTTTGGAGAATTAATGGTTAAAAAGTAAAAAAAGTTTTAAATTTACGTGCAAATTATTTTATTGAGGGAATGTATGGTTGAAAATGAGTTTGAAAAAAAAATGAATTTTTGAATACTGACTCAAACGGGAGCAAAGATCGGTAATTAAATGAAATATTTTATTCAGACCTTGCATGCATATATGTTTAGTCAAATGTCCGATTTAATTATTTAGTTTACTTGGTAACGGATTCAATGTTATTGTAGAGGAATGGTCATTCAAGTGGTGGAATCTGGGTTGAGTTCAAACTTACCAATATCAACCCACAATCAAACAATTAAATCCAACCCACAACTACTCCTATCACTTTGGTTGCCACTTCTAATATACCCGCAAGGAACACGAGTATTGTAGTGTTTGCAAAGCCGCAAAGGCAAAGAAGAAGCAATAGAAACAAAAGGCAATAAGAAGAAGATAGGAAGCAGCAACAGGTTTCTCTCAAAATTCACAAATCACACACGTTTGCAATGGTATGGAAGTGGGTATATATAGGTTAGTTTAGGTTACCATGACTTGGGGCCAATATTATCCAACAAATAGGCCAACACAAAGATAATTGGACCAACACATTAAAATGACCATCTAAGAGTTATAGTGGCCATGAGCAACATTAACTAATTAAGTTGCTTCTGAGTTGTTTTTGGGTTGAGCCTATAAATTAATCGTGTTAATAACTATTTCACTCCTCGGCCATGGCCTATGAAACATAATACAAAGTGTTTAACATCATTGCCAAAATTTATTGGGTATCAAAACCCAACAGTTATTATTGCCAAATATTTTGGATAGACCTTGGTGTATGGTAGTTCAGTCCAGATATTTCAATACTAGAACCGCCCATTACACTTTGATTATTTCATAAATAGAACCACTTGAATCCACATAATTATAGGAATTGAACTCAAAACCGATCGTCAATTTCGGTTAGTTTTCATTCTACCCATAACATTTTTCAAAAAATTATGAATTAAAGATAGCATCCAATATCTAGCACAATAGCATTTAATTATGGTTGTGGCTTTACAAACAGCGCCTCAAGAAGGGTTAGTGGGGTGACAACGCGTAAAGTGTGTTCAAGAGTGATTATAATTGAAAGTGATATAATTCGTTTATTCAAATGAATGAAAATAATTGATTATTATATAATTAGTTCTAAAATTAAAAGCAAGTTTTAATTGACAATTTTTTATCGTGATTTGGATTTCCCACTCAGTTTACACTGAAAATTCAAATTCCCCCTTCAAATTTCTCATCTCCACATTTTCTTAAACATATATCGCTCTCCTGTCCGAGTTAAATATTTCAACACCCACCGAACTTTGGCTATTGCTAGGGCTTACTCATCGAACTTCACATTGCATCCCAGTGGCCATTCAACTTTATGCTTTTGCACTCTATCACTCATCAGATGTCTTTCATTTCACTTTTCTCTTAAGTGGATGACGGAAATCATACGTAGCAATTAATCCCATCCAAGATGTAATTGAGATGCCAACTTGGACAACACCTCATGAAATCGTGTACTCCCAAACACGCCTATCCCTTCCTTAATCAAAACATGCCTCTTTGTTCTTTCCAAACCCAAACAAAATCACCCAATATAGTGATATTACCAATAACTCTCAGCAGGAAAGAGAGACTTCGCATGAAATCTTTCCTGTGCAATTTTTTGAGCTTCGCATGATAGGTCAATCATTCAACTCAAGAAAACAACAACTAAAAAAGAATTGCATATAGAGAACGAGAGGAAATCGAAGAATTGGCATGCAATAAAGTTTGAATTATCATGCAATCCTCCAACTTCATGATTTGCCAGTTCTTTTTTTTTTTTTTTTTTTTTTAACAGAACTTGAGATTTTTTTATTAAAAGGCCTCACATGTGGCGGAGGAAAACCAATGTTACAAAGAGAAACTCAATTCAAAACACATCAACATCTAAGAAAAGGTAATTCCCATCTATCCGTGTATATAATTCCTCGAAGTCGTGTTGGAACCTCGTTGCCAAAAAACATATCAGAAGACAAGCCACCGTATCCATTTTTTGCAAGAAAGTCTGCCGCCATATTGGCCTCTCGGAACACATGTTTCACCTGAACATTTAGTATTCTAATCAGCTCCATAATTTCATCCCAAAAATCCCAAAGCCACCATAGAGTGCACGCTCCTCTATGTGTCCATTGTTCCACGATTTTTGAGTCGGTTTCAACAATTATATTACTCATTCCTAGGTCCCTACACATGCAAAGTCCATCAAGTAGTGCACGCGTTTCAGCCACCATATTTGTACAGGCTCCATAGTGGCAAGAAAAACCAGCCAAGCAGTCGCCATTGCTGTCCCGAAGAATACCCCCACCGCTGGCTTGACCTGGGTTACCTTTAGAGGCGCCATCCATATTTAATTTAATCTGTTCCCCCTCTGGTTTCTTCCAGCTGATCAGGTGCACCTTCGCTTGTTTCACGGCATTAATGGGGCAATTTAAAGATTGCAAGCAATAAACCTCAGAAACTGAAATTTTCCTGGTTTTGGAAAGCTGACCAGCAATCTGAGAAAGCTGTTATTTTATCTGCCAAACAACCTTCTGCCATAACACAGGTTTTCCTTCCATTCGAGCTTCACACCTGGTTTTCCACAATTCCCATGTGATAATGATTGGTGTAATTCTGTGAAGAATACCAACCTGTGAAGTTCTGGAAACGTGTTTCCCCCATAGACTCATCATTCCTTTCCATGTAGTAACAACAGGTAGAGAGATAAAAATGTGTTGCATAGTACGACCAAACCCTTTTTTGCTAGTTCTCCATTGCAAAGAACGTGATCTATGCTTTCCACCGAAGGTTTTGCACAACAGTTATATTTAGAAGCCAATGGAATACCAATGTTTTGAACCACCTCATCAACTGGTAAACATTTCAGCTCTCCAGGAAACAAAAGAGAAACGTTTAGGAACATGGTGTTGCCATAACCAGCGTTTCCATGGACATGGAGCACCTTTCGTCCTAATTAGGTCCCTAGCTGATATGGTAGAGAAGGCGCCATCCTTACTGGGTTTCCAGATGTATTGATCACGGTCAGCAGCTAGATTAATATGGATAGATTCTACAGCAGCAGCTTGATTTTCATCCAGTAACTCCCGAAGTCGTATTCCATTCCACTGACCATTATTTCCCAGAATGTCCCTTATTTGTAATCCTGGTTCTCTTACTTCTAAACCTGCATCAGCCAGACTTTCTCCAGTTATCAAACTAAAAATTAGAAGATCCATCTCGGACACGGTAATAAGTGTTTTGCAGGACAATGTGTAATGTCGAAATCACTCTCCTCCTCTGGATAACAGACTTTTCTCCATGAAACCCATTTCCGTCTCTTAGTACCATCAGTTGCATTCCAAAGAAAAGAAGAAAAAATGGTTCAGCTCTATGTGAATTCCTTTAGGCAAATTCAAGACCGATAAAATATGGACAGGAATGCTAAGAACGTGTTTAATCAAGGTGATTTTGCCTCCAAAAGAGAGTAGCCGACCCTTCCAGCCCGCTAGTTTCTTCTGAATTTTTTCTAACAAAGGTTCAAACATGCTCTTCAATAGCCTTCCTGTGTATAGGGGAACACCTAGGTAGGTACAAGGTAATGGTCCTTCTTTAAATCCAGAAACAGCCAGCAGATTCCTTTAACGTGTAGGCATGATGTGTTTGGAGAAAAACATGGAGGATTTTATAGCACTCGCTTGTTGACCCGATATCATTTCATACTTCGTTATAATATCAACGATATGGACTAACGAATTTTTTCTTCCATTGGCAAAAATAAGTAAATCATCGGCATATAGCAGATGGCTAACCGTAATTCCTCCAGAGTGAAAAGGTAGAACTTGATTGCACTCAAAAGCCTGATTAATCATTCTTGACAAAAGCTCTTGAGCCAAAATAAACAAGTATGGTGACAATGGATCTCCTTGGCGTAGTCCTCTCGAAGGCTTGAAGAAACCCCGTGGATGACCATTAAGCATGATGGAGTAGTATGGGGAAGAGATACAATTAAAAACAAGATTTCTCTATTGGTCAGAAAACCCAAGCCTCTTTAAGCTCTCCATCAGGAATCTCCAGTTAACTCTATCATAAGCTTTGGCCATATCTATTTTTAATACAATATTTCCCCCTCACTTTCTTGTGAATACTATGCACCATCTCTTGAGCAATAGATATATTAACAAAGATGTTCCTGCCCTGATGAAAAGCTGACTGCTCTCGAGAGATTAATTTTCCAAGTAAATGGGCCAACCTAGTAGCCATAATTTTGGACAGGATCTTGTACACCATCTAGCATAGATTGATAGGTCTAAATTTCGCAAAACTATTTGGGGTCGCCACTTTAGGAATCAGGACAATGTTAGTTGTCCCCAAAGCACAGGTTAAAGGACAACCTCCAAAAAATTCTTTGGCCACGGTAAGGAGATCAGATTGGACGATCTCCCAAGCATGAATAAAGAAATTTTCACTAAAACCATCAGGTCCTGGGATACTGTCCTTGGGGATAGACCATAGAGCAGCTTTAACCTCCTCCAAAATAGGTGGTTTGCATAACGAAATATTCTCCTCATCCGTGATGATCGGCTTCAATAGATCAAGTTCAGAAACATCCAAAGAGATAGGTGAAACTGAGAACAGGTTTTGAAAAAACCGCACAGATTCCTCGTGTATATCTTCTGGTGATTTAAGTTCTCTACCATCCTCAAGGACCATGTGATCGATAATTTGGCTCTTATTCTTATTTTTGACTTATGCATGAAAAAATTTGGTATTACCGTCACCCTCTTTGAGCCATTTAATCCGTGATTTTTGTCTCCATAAAGCTTCCTCTCTTTCGAGCCAAACAGCATACTGATTTCGACATTGCAACAGCTGATTTTCAGCCTCCAATGAGAAACAATCCATCAAAGAATTTTCTAGATTCATCAGATTATTTTCGAAGGTTTCTATCTCATGTTGTACCCTTTCGAACACCTCACCATTCCAAGTTTTTAGCGCTATTTTCAGATTCCTCATTTTACATCCAAGACACACCATAGGAGAGCTCGTCCCATTTATTTCCCAGATTCGTTTCACCAAAGGCAAAAATTCTTTATGAGAACACCACATGCTTAAGAACCGAAACGGTCTAGGAACTATCAACCTGCAGTTCTCCCTACATCATAAAACCATCGGGCAATGATCTGAAGATGTTCGTTCCAGGTATGATAATGCAACTGAAGGGAAATGGTTCTTAAATCTCTGATTAACCAAAATACGGTCTAATCGAGCCCAGATACGCCTCGTGCCCTGACGACCGTTACACCAGGAGAATTTCGGGCCTTCAAAAGGGATGTCCATCAAACCTGAATCATGAATAAAATCGTTGAATTCTCGAATAGCCATGGAGGACGTGAACAGGCCACCTATCTTCTCATCAGTAGACCGTATAATGTTGAAATCACCTCCTACTAACCAACCATCATCTCCACAATCAACACTTTTCAATTTATCCCATAACTCCCGTCTCGGCCTCTGACAACAATTGGCATATACAAAAGAAAAAACCACCCGACTGCATACTGCCAAAACCCAGCCAGATATTTCTTGGTCAGAGATGCTACTCAAAGAAATAGGCAACTCATTGTTCCAGAACATCCAAATTTTTCCTCCAATCTCGACGTTAGACGCATGATGTGATAAACTAAGACGGCGAGCCCAATAGAGAATTTTATCATCAGTAACAAAAGGTTCAATGACAACTAACAAAGAAGGATTATACAGTTTTTTCAGCCCCATTAATCTACTTTTAGAGGAGACCACGCCCCTTGCATTCCAAACAATAATATTCATAATTAATAGGATTTTTTGGACCCGTGGTGATACCCAACGTCACCTTTTTCCGACCATTTACCCTTCCTTCTTTGAATGGAACCGTCATGATATTATCTGTATCATAATTTAGCATCTCCAACTCAGGTAAATCATTTTCACACTCACAGTCAGAAAAAATCTGAGGCACCGTTTCTGTTGTATCACTGTGCTCAAAATGTGCCAGTGGCAAGGTCTGGGAGAGTGGCTCTCCTCTAACGACTAGGTCCGCAATATTATCCATGACATTCATAATAAGAATTTCTTGAATGGCATCTACATCCTCCCTCACAATAGCCTCTGCATCCCCCCTCACAATAGCCTGCTCCAGATTATTTTCATTAGGTGTTGTAATAACCTCCATGGCATTAGTAACACTACAACAAAAACAGTCTATGGCAACGTTCAAAAAACGTTGTCGTAGGCCTACGGCAACGTTTGGACGTGTGTTGCAAATCGAGGTGTTGTCGTTGAGCAGAGAGATACGGCAACGTTTTTTGAACGTTGCCGAAAGTCTATGGCAACGTTTGGCGAACGTTTTTTTTTATATTTTTTTTTTTAACAACAACAATTTATGCAAATAGATTGAAAAAATTGAAAATGCAACTTATGAACAAATTTTGGAATTGCATGAAAATTGATAATTTCATTACAAATTTTTGAATACATACACTTGAAAATTAGAATGTAATACAATACCACTCAAATAAAAAGGAGCTTCAAAATGAAATAAAATGGTAAGGGAAAAATTCGATCATAAACGAAACACTTAAACTACTCTCTTTCTTATTTCCGATGCTTTCACGGTCGCAGCACGTTCTTCAGTAGCATTCTTCTCTTCCTTGAGCAAGAACATTAAGAATTGAGCCAACCTCTACAGAACCAACTTTAACTTTGAGTCCAGCCCCCTTTCCAATGCAACCAGCCAGAAAAATATAGAAGGAACCACCAATAGTTAAACCTTTAACCACCAATAGGACAAGAACTTACAAGATCTCAAAGCTTGTACAGTTACCAATGTTGTGTGGGATAGTTCTGGTCAGGTTATTACCCCTTACATCACTGCAAAATAGACGAATATAAAGTTGCAGTAAAAGTATAAAGCACGTTTGGCAAATTTTGGAAGCTTCGTCTCTAGAAAGTAAGTTAAGACTAAACTTAGCAAAACATTCTCATATGAAAAAGATTAGATCCATAAAGAAACAGGGAAGATACGTACAAGAACCACAGGCCAGTGAGCTGGCACATATCAGGGGACAATGATCCCGTTAATGAATTTCCACGCAAACCACTGTTTCAACCAGGTGACAAAATGATGAAGAATATTTACACATCATGACAAGCTACATTGGAAGGGAAGATAATTCATATTCATAGACTAACTAAACAAAGATGATAGTTGTTTAGCTATAAAGCACAATTGTTTTGAACTTACAGATACTGAAGTACTTCATTCCAGTATATCAATCTTGGTATCTCACCCGTAAGCTGGTTTTGAGCAAGATCACTAGAGAAATATACCAACGAAGAGAAATTGGAATTGCAAGAAACAAAAGATCATTAACTTGGAGAAATGTCAAAAACAAAATAAGAAGTCTCCAGGTGAAAGACAAGGTCACTTACAGAGTTTTAAGGTTGGGAATCTGTGTGAGCGTAGAAGGAATTGGACCAGTGAACTGGTTATTCTTCAAGTTCCTGTTTGAGATGATTTACTCAAAACTTCAAGTCTTGAACTAAAGTCTATTCGACAAAAAGATGAATAATGCGGCAAAAAACATAACTTACAAGAAATCAAGTTGCTTAAGCTTTGAGATTGAGAAGGGTATGTCTCCATACAACATGTTATTTGATAAATCCCTGAAACATATATAGCAATAATTAAAATGAATAAAAAATTATCATATAACATTTAGATTTCAAAAGTTATAAAATTGTAAGAAGAGATAATGGTATTCTTACAAATGCATAAGATAGACACAGTAACCAATCTCATCTGGAATTTGACCAGATAAATTGTTTCCCTAGAAGTCACTACAAATATACATATTCATTTTTGTAAGAATCACAACATCAAGAGATTTTTGAATAATGAATATCTTTGAAGCCTTAGGCTGCACTCGCGGTGTTACTTACAGAATCTTAAAAATCAGAGGATTATCAAAATTGGACAGATTGCATTGCGTTTTAATCCAGACTGGACAAGTATCAAAAAAACATATACAGATAATACTCTTTGTAAATATCCCCAAGTTTAATTTTCATGTGGTTCTTGAGTTAAATATGCATGGCTGTCAAGCCCCCAAATACAAAATAAAGGAAGCAAAAGTTAACAAGATGTATTCACAGAGTTTACCAAACATTATTACATAATCAAGCACCAATTCGGTCAGTGTTTTGATCTAGGAGATTTTTGCCTAACATCTAACATCTAGTCACGGAACTACTGGAAGAATGCTAAATATAAAAAAGTTTTTTGCAGAAAACATACAGAGATTGCAGATTCTTTAAATCTCTAATGTCTAGTGAAATTTCTCCCCCCAAGTTCAAGCTCGATAAATTTCTACATCCAAAAAACGAGCACGAAAGTTAAAATTAATCAGATGCGAGTGGGCGCTCAATATATTGAAAACGATTAGGGCAAAATACATACAGCGCAGCAACAAAAGTGCTGAAATTGCTACAACTTACGCTTCGCCATGAACAAAAATCGTCGTTATGAACGTCATCCCATTCTAGCAGCTACTAACATAACATAAATCAAGCAAGATACCCCCAAATCAAGCATAACAATCGGTCACTAGCACAATAATTTCTATATTTCAGGAAAACGATCAAATCAGATACTGCCTACCTTTCGAGTATGGTGAGAAATTGATGCCAATCAGCAGCTGGACGCCTACGGGGAAGAGACAACGCAGATACTACCCACCCCTCTGAACTAGTCTTCCTTGTAAAGACCACTATGGGAAGAGACGGTGCTTAATAGAGCAGTGCAGCCTACAAAAAGTGAGAGAGATTAGAGATGAGGGATTGGTGTTGGCGACTTGAGGATTTCGGGGAAAGCCAGTGCGAGAGAGATTAGAGATGATTATGGTTGGCGATTTGAGGATTTCAGGGGTAGCCAATGCAAGAGATGAGGGATTAATAGAGATGAGATCGCGAGAGAGAGAGAGAGATGAGGGATTGGGCTTAGGGGTGCTGTCCAATTAGCCTTCAAACGTTTGTTCTTGTTTTAATCCAAGCGGGTTAGGTTGGCGAGTAATTGGGTATTTTGTAGGGTGTTGGGTTGGATTTGAAATGGGGTTTTTCGCAATGCTTATGGGACGTTGCGAAAAAGGCGACTTTTCGCAATGTTTAACAAACGTTGCTAAAGGGAGTCTATCGCAACGTTTGCCAAACGTTGCGAAAAATACGACTTTTTGCAACACTCAACAAACGTTGCGATAGACCCCATTTAGCAACGTTTGTTAAACGTTGCGAAAAGTTGCCATTTTCGCAATGTTTGGCAAACGTTGCTAAGAGATTTTCTGCAACACTCAACAAACGTTGCAAAAAAGGATCTATTGCAACATTTTTTCTAAAAAATGTTGCCAAAACTCATTTATACTAATCAATGGCAACATTCACTTACTAAAATGTTGCCAAAAGACCCTTTTAGCAACATTTATCAACAAATGTTGCCGTTTTAATGTTGCGAATGACTCTTTTTGTTTTAGTGTAACCTGGTTCAAGTTATACGCGATCTTTTCACCAGTTTCTGTATTGGCTCTTTTAACTTCCAAGGCTTTTTTTCTACTGGTCATTTAGGCTGGTAGAAATGCTTCCATTATTGCATCCAAATAGCGTAAAGGAATCACAATATTTCACTTCAGGATTCTATTCCATTTTCCTACAGTTTTGGCGTCCCGTTCCACTGATTCGTTTTCCACAGGCAGGGCGGTCGACACGCCAATTAACTCCTTTTTTCCGCCAAATCTGTTTAGATCGAAAATTGTGTAGGATATGAATCTCTCCATTATCCTTCTTTTTCTTGCAGTCCGACTCCAAGTGACCCATAGTATTATAGAAATTATAGAACGATGGGAGTTTTACATACATGATTTCCTGATACCGGCTGGACGGGTGGAAGGGAACACCTAGCCAAAAGGATTCCACCTGGGGTTTGGACACGTCAACCTCTATGCAAACACAAGCCCCATCTGTGCGTGATGCACACGTCGTAAAATTGTCCCTCTTCAAAAATCGACCAAAGGCACCCGTGATAATACGTAACATGGATTCATGGTAAAAATTGAGAGGTAATCCAGGGAGAAATACCCAGGTATCTAGGTTGACTTTCCACTATGTTTCATATTCTTCCAAATCTTGACTTCACTCGTAAAAAAATATGTCTTGTCTATATCACCCAACTCGAAGCCAACTATGAATACTTCAATTTCTTCATTGACGTTAATTACAAAATCAACTGGTAGTTTCTCACATTCATCTTTATCTATCAAATATCATTCTTCAAGACGTTTTGAACGAAAAATGAGCAACTGCTTTATGGTTGAAGTTGGAGCAATTGTGCATGACTAAAAGTTTGACAAGCAAGTTGATTCTCAAGAAGCATTTATACTCTTATCGAATAGCAGAAGGAGGATAATTGGAAGATCATCTAGCTGTATTTAAGGAAATCGTCGCTGATTTAAAAACTTTAGAAGTAGAGTATGATGAAGAAAATCTGGCATTGATCCTAATGTGTTCATTGCCCGCTTTATTTTTTTATTTAGAGACATGATCTTGTACAGTCGTGATACTCTCACCACGGAGGAGGTGTATGATACTTTATATTAAAAAGAGAAAATGAAGTATTTAGCTTCTAAGGCCAAAGATGGAGAATGTCTGATTGCTCATGGTGGTTCTGGAAGGGGCAAATCGGTATAAGTTTAGTAATCAAATTTGTAACTACTGGAAAAAGAAGGGGCACTTGAAGAAGGATTGCTGCAAATTAGCAAAATAAAGAAAGGATGGCTGCAAGTAGATATTCAGTTACTTCAGGTAAAGCAGACTTCGCGAAGAAAGTTGTGAGTGATCATGGAAATATCTTAGATATTTCTCACATTGATTCTAAACCAGAAGAGGATTGGATTCTTGATTCAGTATGTGTGTTTCTATGTGTCCTAATTAGGACTTGTTTACTACATATGAAACTATTTCCAAAGGTGTCATGTTTATATGAAAAACAACGCATCTTGTCGGGTTGCTGGAATTGGTACAATCAGATTGAAACTTTTGGATGGGACGATTAGAATACTTGGCCAGGTTCGACATGTTCTGGATCAGAAGAAGAATCTCATCTCGTTGTCTATCCTTGATTCAAAAGGTTATGAGTTCTTTGGTGGAGGTGGAGGTGGAGGTGGAGGTGGAGGTGGAGGTGGAGCCTTAAAGGTTCGTAAGGGTGCCTAGGTTGTATTGGAGGGATCAAAAATGTCTCAATTATACATCTTGAAGAGTCGTACAAAATTTAGAAAAGTCAATCAGCACAGGTTCAGTATCGTGGTAAACATTCTGTTTAGTACAATACCTTTAGGAGCTTATAAAGGGTCGAAAAAAGAAGAAATTAGCTTACTTGTCTTGAATTAAAAATAAATAATAACATGTCTCATCTTCATTCAATACATGAAAATAATTAGCCTAGCATATTGTAATGTAAATTACACAAAAAGATTTGAAAAAAATCACCCGGAATGAAAAACAATGAATTGAAAGTGAAAAAAAAAACAATTTATTCTTCGTTAATATTCAACTCAGGCTTTGAATCTTCAATCTCTTGTGATAATCGCCTTTGAATCTTGTGCTAACCTCTTTCTTCTGATGAAAAATAAGATTTGATATGCTCTCCCTTGTTCACGCTGCTCTATTGAAGGTTTAAACTCCTCTTTCATTAAAATTTTGTGCGTGCAAAGTGAAGGGTTGATCCCTTTTACATTAGAGATAGTCCATGTTATTGCTGTTTTGTGATCCTGGAGTACCCTTATTAGCAGTTTTTCTTCATCTTTGTTAAGAGAATTTAAGATGATGAATGGAAGAGAGAGTGTGTGTGTGTGTGTGTGTGTGTGTGTGTCAATAAGGCATACCGTAAATGTGAAGGCAACTATTTTAGTTCAAGAGTTGGAGCATTTTGAATAGATGATAAAGTCCTTGAAGGGCTTTCACCCAGCTCCAGCTGTATCGGTCTCAACATAGAAGGACGAATTTGAGGACATTGAAGACGTTGATGGTCAATTCTTCATCATTCATTCTAAAAATTAATTGTCCCTTTTGCATCTATCAACGCTCTGCCAGTAGCCAAAAATGGACGACCCATGATGAGAGGTACATCCTTGTCTTTTTCCATGTCCAAGAAAATAAAGTTCGCTTGGATGATAAATTTGTCAACCTTCACCAAAATGTCTTCACCAATTCCTCTTGGGTATTTGATCTACCTATCAGCAAGTTGTAGTGTAACTGTAGTAGCTTTTACTTCTTCCAAACCTAATTTCCTAAAAAGAGATAAAGGCATTAAATTAATACTAGCTCCTAAATCACATAATGCATTTTTTATGTATTTGTTAGCAATATCACAAGGAATAGTAAAACTCCTTGGATCTTTTATTTTTGGTGGTAACTTATGTTAAAGTATTGCGTTGCATTCTTAGTTCAGCATCACCATTTCATTATCCTCTAGCTTCCTTTTATTTGATAATATGTCCTCCATAAACTTTGCATAGCTGGGCATCTGACCTAAGGCTTCTGCAAATGGTATGTTGATGTGTAACTTTTTTAACACCTCCAGAAAATTTGCTAATTGTTTATCAAGCTTGTGTTTTCACAGTCTTTGTTGAAATAAGACTGGAGGTACATATGCTTTGACAGGAACAGTTGTCTTAACCTGTGGATTGTCTGTTGTAGCTTTATGTGCCTTAATTGTTTCATATGAACGATCCACGTGTTCATTGCCCGTGGTAGGTACCTTTTTTGTAGTTGCGGCTAGTCTTTTCACGGTTATTTCCAGCAATTGAACTCCACTTCAAGTAGTGATGGCCTATACCTGTTCTTTAGGATTTCTCTGTGTTTCTTGGTAAGGTCCATTGAGTTCTCACTGCTAATACAGTTGCCATCTGACCCATTTGAGTTTCTAAGTTCTTAATTGCAGCATTCTGGTTCTGAACAATTGCCTGTTGGTTTTGGAAATTAGTCTCACTCTTAGTAATGAACTAAGTAATAATTCCTTCATTGATGGCTTTCTGTTTTACTGCTACTATTGTTGTTGGAATCCCGGTGGTCTTGCCTGAAAATTTCCTCCTTGTCCTTGACTTTGATTGTTGGCCCACGAGAAATTTGGATGATTCTTCCATCCTCGATTATATGTGTTGGAGTAGGGGTTGTTCTGTTGCCTCTGAGAATTTTGCGCATAACTAACATCCTCAAGCTGGATTACATGTATGGAGGCTAAAGGACATCTTTCTGTAGTATTATCAGCCTCACAACCTTCGAAAACCAGTTTCAGTTGGTGTACCAAGCTCACATTCAGAGTAGGGCTAATAACTAAAAATAAAAATAAAAACTTCAAATTTAAAATAACTAATAAACTCAAATCAAATAAATTATTCCCCGGTAACGGTGTCAAAAACTTGTTAGTACAAAACTCGCAAGTGTACGAGATCGTTGACAAGTAATGCATGATGAGTTATGAGTTACGTCCCACAGGGAATAACTTTCAATCAAGTGTATTAGTTTTTAGTCAAATTCAAAGTGAGCAAACAAAATAGAATTGTGGTTGCTAATTATTCTAAATTATTCTACCAAAGCTTGTAAAATTCGAGTTTTGTATATATATGGAATGAATGTATTGGATTACAAATCCACATATTATTATTTATTTCAATTCTCAATTATCCAGCTAGTTTTATTCATGCATTCTTGACAATTGATAAATCTATTGTAATTAATTCTCTTTTCTAAGACAAATTAAATCTATTCTAACCACGACCCAAATCTTTTCCTAGTCCGAATTCCAATGAATAGAACACATTAAAGTTTAGATTATCTCAAAAATTGCACACGTGATAAATATTATTCTTAATATATATTACACGCATGTTAGTCAAGCAATGTTCTAGATTTATTGTGAGGCTCTCAACACTACAATGAGCAATTATATATTTAATTGGTTATCAAGCAATCAAATAATAAAATCATGCATGCAAGATTAATCAATAAAAAAACAAGAAATTAACTTACTACTTGTCTTGAAATTAAAAATAAATAATAAAATGTCTCATCTTCATCCAATACATGAAAATAATTAGCATAGCATATTGTTATGTAAATTACACAAAAAAAAAATGGAAAAACATCATCCGGAATGAAAAACAATAAATTGAATGTGAAAAAACCAATTTCTTCTTCGTTAATCTTCAACTCGGACTTTGAATCTTCAATCTCTTGTGATAATCGCCTTTAAGCTTGTGCTACCCTCTTTCTTCTAATGGAAATAAGATTTGATATGTTATCCCTTGTTCACACCTCTCTCCTTCCAAGAAATTGATTAAATTTGATTTTTATAAGAATTTGGATAAAACAAGGAAATTGGATCGTTCAAGCCCAAAAATGGCTTGTGCCTGCACGCCGTATATTTCCTTGCGCATGCACCGTTCATTGGTTTTGTTCTCAATAGATGAAGTTCATGCCCGTGTGCGCGCAAGAGAATTTGCCTGCGTACGCACCGTTATACCATTTTCTATTTGTTGCACTTTGGTCCATGTTCCTTTGTATTTTCTTGATCCTCCATCTTTCAACTTCATCTAATTGACTCCAACCTCTCTCCAATCGTCTATACTAGGTCAAAATCATCAATTATCATTTTGCGATTTAGTCCTCCAAACTTTGGATTATGTCCACTTTAACCAATTATGTGCTCATTTTCTTCAATTTCACTATTTTTCATCAAAATGCACCTAACAAACAAAATATATACAAAATTAAGCCTCAATTCATGTAAAGCAACAATAATTACTCTAGTTTAACGATACAGAATACACTTATTAAGAAGATAAGGAAGAGTCGGTTACTTCACTACACTAACATAAGAGGCTCACAAAGAGAAAGAAGATAACACATACAGGGCGCCTCATATTATCTCACAAACCACACGACTCACAAAGATGAAAGAGAAAATAGTCACCTTCTCTTTCTTCTTTCTACCACTCTTTCTCACACCACTCACAAAGCAAAAGAAGTATACCATAGATTTCTCACAGCTGCAAAAGCAATAAACATGTTTTCTCTTAATAAACCTCACTCGGGTCATAACTACACCCAGTAGCAACATTCGTCTCTCCTCTCACCTCTTCTTTTCTCTTATTATTCTTCCTATAACTACACACAGTCTCTTTCAATTAAAACATATCTTATCTTTCACTCTTGCCTTAAACTTACATTTGCCATGAATATTTTTATTAAAAAAAAGTTTTCATTTCGCCAAATTGAAAAATCACATTTTTGCCATTTGAATAGCCAAACTGAAAAAGTAGTCTTTTTACGCCCCCCCCCCCCCCCCCCCCCCTCCCAAAAAAAGCACATGACACAAAATGAATCGAACAATAACCACAAGCAAAGTACAAAAGCAATTCACACAGAATAGTCAAACAACTTTTCCTAAGATCACATGTAATTCTAATAGGGAAGAGAAAATTTGGCAACAAATTCACAAAGAACTCAAAGCTAATAATTAACAAATAATTCATAGGTCTAACAACATGTAATGGTTACCCCACATGGTAACCACAAACATAATGTCACCCACACGATGACTTTTAATGCAAAAAGTAAATAGCTATCCTATATGATAGTCGTAACTGCAATAATAGAAGGGAAAGAACACGATACTGAACAGAACAAATCTATGAGTCTGTAAATAAGGAGATATGCGAGTTTACCACTTTAGGGCCAATAAGTGTAGCAAACAATCAACGACACTCGATACCCGAGTATTCAAGAGCAAAATTGTCCAGATTTCATCATATCACTCGAAACAAAAAAAAAAAGACATCAATGCAAGGTCTAGAACAGACCACCATTAGTAGCCGACGGATGAGCCATTGCACACTCGTTGGAGTTTATGTGCGTGGGCTCCACGTACAGCCACGCATGCTGCCACCTAGCCTTACACACTAGCCACCCGCACTAACTTGGTCTACTAACCATGCATGTGGTCTTTGTTCGTCCACCAATAAGCGATTTGGCTAGAAAGTGATCTGGGAACTATACAATTTTCTCCACCATTTTCTACTTTATGTCTAGTCGTGTTCTAGCCGGTGTTTCACTAATTTTTTCGCAGATTTCTCAACAACATAAGCTACCACTTGTTAGTGGAAACACCGAGAAATCTTGAAATCAAGCTCAGTAAAACCAACAAACGAACACCAACCGAGAATGCTCGACCTACAACTATACCCACTTGGTTGCCTCAAATCTCTAACCCACAAAGGATCAAGGTGGTGGTAGTAGCAATATCACAAAGGGAGAGAAAAAGAAGGAAGGCACCAAAACACCAAGCAAAGCTCTCAATTGCAAGAAGGAAGGTTGCCTCTCTTTAGTTAAGTTCAATTGGGCCAAAGACTTGGGCCACCAATCTAAAGCCGAACACTAACCACAACTTAATTAAATTGCTTCTAGTGGCCTAAGTTGTTTCCTGATCGAGCCATCACTAAGATTTCGATAAAAATTATCCAACATGATTTTAATATCACCCAGATTTTTTGGGTATCAAAACCCAACGGCAAATTTTCTATTGATGGAGAGATTTTCTAACCCACAAAGGATCAAGGTGGTGGTAGTAGTGATATCACAAAGGGAGAGAAGAAAGAAGGAAGGCACCAAAACACCAAGCAAAGCTCTCAATTGCAATAAGGAAGGTTGCCTGCTCTTTAGGTCAAGTCCAATTGGGCCACCAATTCAAAGCCAAACACTAACCACAACTTGGACCATCTTCAAAGTGTTAGACCATGAGCAATATTAACTTAATTATATTTCTTGTTGCTTAAGTTATTTTCTGGTCGAGCCTTCATTAAGATGTCGATAAAAATTATCCAACATCGTTTTAACATCACCCCAATTTTTTGGGTATCAAAACCCAACAACAAATTTTCTATTGATGGAGAAATTTTATCTGTTCTACAATGAATTTTGATTAGATATTTTGTTTTGATGATCATAAGTAGACAAGGAAATTTTGGTTTTGACATAGATACAAAGTAAAAATTTAAACTCGTCATCTGCTTGTGAGCACTATTTATATTTTACAGTGTAATATATTTACTTTATGAGTTTTCTCTTTCTTCTTGGTTGGTCGTCTTCTTGTTGTGCGTATACACATTAAGTTTACATTAAAACGAGGTTAAAGATCTCTGTTTTAGGCATCTTAAGATAATATTTGGAGCACTTTTTAATATGTAGTTGTAGCTAAGATCATCAGGTACACCGGGATATCCAAAGCAAGTTGTCACCTCTGTTATAGCACCGTCATCATTTACTCGCTTCAACAATTTATTTAAAATAATCAAAAATAGTAAACAACAATCCGAATATAATACAAGCCACAGACTAATAAAATGTCCTAACTAAATATATGAAGATTAATGAACCAATTTGGGGACTAAACACACTTTTGAAACTTGAGACAGACCAATTTCGTGGGATAATGAAGTTTTGGGGACCAACTCAGACAGATTTTGGAAGTTTCGCCGACCAAATTGAAATCTAGAATCGAAAAGAACCAAAAGTCGACGAAAAACTAGAAAGGACCAAGTCTGCACGAAAAAATTGAATTGGGGACAAACTTGAACTAGGTTGGAAAAAAAAAAATCGACGTTGATCACGGTCCAGAGAAAGGCAATTGCCACGGTCCAACCCGATTTTAGGGTTTCTTTTTGCTATTTTTTTTCTTTTTCTATTAGTTTTTCTTATTTCACTTTGACTCCTTTTCGAAGCAAAACACCCAAAATTCTTCAACCCTTAAAACTAGAGATTGCTTAGGTCATAAATATGGTGATGCTATAAAATATAGAGAAAATTAGAGCAAAAGAGAGAGAAAGTTCGAGAAATTAGAATTTCAAATTCTTGGCTTGGAGAAAAAAATTCATGGTTTGCAACCATCCAATTTTCATCACTAAACATTGAAAATTCGATGATGTACTCAATTGGTTTTTTTGTATTTTTCTTTCAAGATCATATGTAACTAATATGATTGTAAGACAAACGATATACTGTAGTTATGAGCCTTTAATTTTAATTCCCAATATTCTTGATTTTAATTCTTCCTTATGTTGATTTTACTTGTAATTTTTATTGTATTTGAAATAATTGGCCGCTATATCATTAATTTGTAAGTAAAATCCAACAATTGAATAAAAGGTAGAAATAAACTTTTTATAATGTTGCAGTTCATGAATTGAATTCCTGTGTGATTTAATGTGTTTAGTTCAGCATATTCTGATTCGTGTAGATATATAATGAGTTGAACTCGTTACATGGGATAGATTTGAACTAGAGAACTAAATTGATTAAATTCGTGAATTCTACCAAATACAATAAGAACAAACTTGAGAGGCGACGTAATAACTACATGAAATCACGAGACCTGGCGTTTTCACCCCATGAGTTAATACCCTACTCGTTATTTGCACACGGTTTAATTGTTTTCTGAGATTTAAAATATTTAGGATAACTATTAAAATCAACCTTAATTATTATTATTTTTTTACAGTTAGAAGTTAGGAATATAAGAACCAATATTTAGATAGGTAGTCATCATGGAAATGATAACCCAGACTATTATGTCTACTTTATTTCATGTTCATAATATTAATAAAAAATCATGCAACAAGTTTTTTGCACCGTTATCGGGGATTATTTTTCTTTAATGTTGGTTTATACTAGTTGAAAAAGGTATTCATAGTATGGGTTGTGCTATTCATCGAGGGGCTTTTGTCCCTAATAAAAAACATGTACACGTGGCAAGGTATATTCTTTAGATAAAAAGTCACAATTATCCTTCCTTTATACTATAGTTTAAATCAAGGTTTTTTATTCCTAATCTAGGATTAGTTTGGTTTATCTCTCCTAATAAATGAAAAAGTCAATTATGCTCGTATTTATCTATATATTTTTTATCAAAACAATCGTTTAGTGTTCTAATTTTATTTTCTAGTTCATTAATTTCTCTATTAACTCTAACAATATTTTCTGTTAAAGACACAGGTATATCTCTATTAATTTTCAGAAAATAATCAAGCACAGTATAATATGGTTTAATTTTTTCTCTTTTTCTTTCACATATAATTTCTAATTTTCGAATACAATTAACTAAAACATAATAAATAGCATGCGTGCAAATAATAAAATGAGTATTTAACATAAATAAGAAAGATCTTACAGTAATGAAGCTGAAAGTAAATGCAGAATAATATCAATGAGATTTCACTCGAGCTTGCTCTCATATGTTTGTATACTCGGATATAAGTGATCAGTGTTATTTGAATTTAAGAAAGTGGGTTATGGTCCTACACGACTTCCGCACTCTTATTGATTTTCTCTCTGACTTTTTTGCATATCTCACAATGGATCACACGAAATCACAGCTTTCCTTTCAACTCCTAGTTAAAACATCACCTTAAATGGTAACAGGGTTCTCATGGCTTTCTCTAACAACGCCTAAAACGCCTACACACTGCAACACGGCAACAAAATACTTGCACTAACCCTTAAGGTTTTCACTGTTGGAGTATAAGTGAGATAAGAGCTTTTGAGAATATAATAAGGATAAAAAGACAGTGTTTTCAAACAACTTTGATTTCATAAACACATCACGCTAATATCTCTTAGAAAAGAGTACACATACATATCTCGGCTACACTCTTGGTACTCTCTCTAAAGAGTTTAGAACTCCATAGAGATTACCTTATTACAAGCTTCAAAGAAAGAAAGAAACTGAAATGACTACAAGATTTCAAAATGAGATAAATAAGGTGCTGTTCTCTTTCCCGTTTTCGGGCCATTTTCTGTTTTCGATTTTCCAAAACGGGGAAAACGCGTTCTCTTTACTGTTTTCGAAAACACGTTTTTGAAAATGAAAAAAAAAATTGTACACAAAACAGAAAACGATGAAAACATCGTTTTGGCCGTTTTCAAGCCAAACCCTACAAAATCTCAAAACACGGGAAACAGATTTGCACTGTTCATCCTTCACTGCACCACTCCACAATCGGACATCCACAGCCATCACTGCACCACTCCAAAATCTCCACCAATGCACCACCACCACCGCACCACCACCAGCACCAAAAGCACCACCAGAAACCCCCCACCACCATAGCCAAAATTGGCATCCCAGAAATACCCCCACCGCCACCAGAAAGACCACAATCGGACATCCACAGCCATCACTGCACCACTCCAAAATCTCCACCACCGCACCACCACCACCACCAAAAGCACCACCAGAAACCCCCCACCACCATTCTCAAAATTGGCATCCCAGAAATACCCCCACCGCCACCAGAAAGACCACAATCGGACATCCACAGCCATCGCCTGCACCAACCTGCAGCAGAACCACCGTTTGCAACAGAAACACAATCGCGACCCAACCACCATCACCATTTGCAACAGAAACACCGCAGCCGTTCGCGACCCAACCATCCCCGTACACACCCAATCAGTGAACGCCCAAACCTTAACCACCACCGCGCCGCTCGCAGGGGTAGCGTCGAATGGAGGGAGTGTCATCGCAGGGAGAGGACAGAGAGAGAGACACACGACTGTAATGGAAGAGAGAGAGAGAGAGATCAAAACGAAATGAAAATGAAGAGAAAGAGAACATGTTTCCTATTTTTTATTTTCGAAAACAATTTTTCAAAATGCCAAAAAGAACACATTTTCAACAATTTCAAAATAGACACTCAAAACACAAAACACAAAACATTTTCAAAACACAAAACACAAAACTGAAACACAAAGAGAACACCACCTAAGTTTTTGCTTAAGGATTGGATGTCTTCTTCTGAGAATTAGTCTTCCTTTTATAGACTCAAAAAAGCTCTATAGTTGTCCTTCATTATTGTTGTGTTACTATATAAGATAATGAGAATCTTACTGTTGCCTAAAGTTGTTTGTCATAACATGGAAAATAATGTAGGTGAAACCCCACAGTTTTTATTTATCAAGGTGACTTTGATAAAGTAATGATAAAGGGTGTAACGCCACGAGTTCCGTTAACCCGGAATGTCACGTCATCATCTTTTGCTCTAATTTAATAATCAAAATTCGCGGAAATAACCTAATTTTGAAATCACATTTGTAATTGAAAACTTCGTCGGCAAGTAAACTCATAGAAATTTGTTTTAAAATTTAAATATCATGTTTTGGAATAGCGGAAACGACAATACGTTAACACAGTTCAAATACATAAATTTCAAAACTTAATAAATTCGATAATCAAATTTTTGTGCCACCACTGCCCATCAATCACGATCGCCTCCGAAATCTGCAAATATTGTTAAAATAACAGAGTGAGTATTTCGAAGAAATACTCAGTAGACTCATCGTCGATAATTAATTTACAAAATAATTGAATACACAATTATGCAATATACAACGTGATATCTTCTTTGGCTTATTTTCTTGAAAAGCATAGGCTCTTTAAAATTATAGGGTGTGGGTAGTCTTTCTTTCTCGTGCGTATAAAGCACATAAGTTATGCATAACATTCTCATCTTATCTCATAAGAGATTCTCGTCTTTCTCATGCAATTAAGCATATAAGTTATGGCAAGCATAACAATATCATATATCTCATATGACAAATTCTCATCACATGCATTAAAGCATATAAATCACGTAATTTCACATAAAGCATGCAATTATAATTTAAACTAATTAATGGTGGCAAGTCTACCTCAATATCTCGAGTTTCGTGAAAAATGGAGCGAGAAGTAACTTCAATCTCCTAATTGTCCGTACGTTTCGTCTAGCCAAAATAGAAAATAAATTTGAATTAGTATTTTCGGAATTTTAAAGCTTTGAAGTGTTAAAATAAAATTTAAGGGTTTAATTGAAAATTATTGAAATTGAAATAAATGGTTTAAAATGATAAAATAAAGTTTATGGGGCTAAATTAGAAATTTATTAAATTCGAAAATAAAAGTTTAAGGGTTGAAATAGTAATTTTGAAAGTTAGGGACTAAACTGTAAATATAATAAAGCTGAAAATAAAAGTTAAAAACTGAAATAATAACTTTTATAAATTTAGGGACTTAATTGAACATCATTAAAACTGAAAAATAAACTAGTAAGGACTGAAATAATATTTTCTAAACTTGGGGACTAAATTGAAATTATTTAAAACTGAAAATAAAGATTTTAGGACTGAAACAGTGACTTTAAAAGATTTAGGGACTCAATTGAAAGTTTTACGAAACTGAAATTTAAATAAACAAAACTTAAAAACTGAAAATGATATTTCCTAAACTATAGGGCTAACATGAATAACATTTAAAAGCTAGGGATTAAAGAATTAAATTTAAAAATCAAATTTATTACATATAATCTAATCTTCTCTCTCTCTCTCTCACAGAGAGAGAGAGATCGACGGGAGGGAAGGGGCGAATTTCTTGCCACCACCGACCGGCGGTGGTGGCGCCGGGCTCATGGGTAAGGAAGGGGGTTTTATTTTGGGCTTTTGGTGTGCGGTTTGAAGGGTGACCGAGGCTTGGGGGTTCGATATTCATTCGGGTTCGACTAACATGAGATAAGTATTGGGTTTTTTTTTTTATTGTTTCCTTGATTTGGGGCTTGATTTTGGAGTGGCGGTGATGGTGGTTCCGGTTTCGATGGATTTGGGGTGGTGGAGCTACAGTTTCGGGTTTGGGGATTTGGTGGCATGAGGTGGCTGGAACTTGGATGATGGTTAGCTTGGTGGAGTGTTTGGTTCGGTTCCATGAATGGTGTTGTTAGTTTGAGGTGTTTGGTTCGGTTCCATGAATGTGGGGTAGTGACTGGTGGTATCTTGATGTGTGGTTGGTCTCGGTTTGGAGGTGTTGCAGTTGGGTGTTGGTGGTTCGAGAGTTGGAGGTGGTGCTTTTGCTCTCGGTCTTAGTGTTTTGGGTTGGCTGGGTTTGAGCTTGTTGGCAGTATGGGTGCGTGGTTTGCAGCTGGAGGTTGGTGATGAATGGTGGAGTTCGTGGTTTGCAGCTGGGCTTAGCTGCAGTGAGTGAAATGTTAGTGTTGCAGTAGCTTGGCAGTGTAAAGAGTTGGTGTGGTGGTAAAACGGTGAACTGCGTTGTTTGCAGCTTGGGGAGTTCACTATTGATGCTAGAAATGGATTTTCTAGCATCAATGGTGTCTTACATTGGAATAGAGAGAGAGTTGGAGGGATTGACAAGTTCTTACCAAATGGATGTTGTGTGAGTGTGAGTGTGAGTGTGAGTGTGAGTGCTAGTGGGGTATAAATAGTGATAATTAGGGCACAAAATCTTAGGCGGGTAATTGGGCCAGATAGTTGGGATTTAGGGTTTTCTAATTGGGCTAAAATAAATAAATTCCGGTTTTGGGCTCATTTAATTGGACTTAAATAGATTGGGCTAAAAGAATTAAAATTTAGAAATGTTGGACTTATGTAATTGGACTTTAATAATTGGGCTTGAAATTATTAAAAATTGGATTTAAATAAAATAAATCGAAATTGATAATAAAATTATTATTCGGGATTGGATTCGATCGAATGGATTTGAATTTGATTTTATAACGGCTAGACGAACGCGCTTCTCTAAAAAATTAGAGTTAACGTTTAGCGACACGTTTTTCGAGAAAACTAATTTATATTAATTAAAAGTTCTCGATTGCTACAAAGGGGATCCATTACTTTTCCATATGAGACTCAAACCACTCATCCGGAAATTCCTCTGGATCTAGTGAGATTGGTGAGCCATCTTCTTCATTGCTACAGCACTCGCACTTATGGTTTGGATAAAGCTAAAATTGTTTACACAGTTCATTTTTTGTCTTCTGTGTTCCATTAGCGACTCCTCCAAAAATATGATCACACAATATATCAAGATAGTGTCAATCTTCTTGCTTAGTGGGTGCCATAGCCTTACTGTGAATCAAGTGGTCTTGTGACTCATACACCCAAATTTTTTGATTTTCTTCAATAATTTTCTGGAGATGCTCAAACTGTTCCTTATATCCCTTGGCTCTACGAAAAGCTGTCATATTGATAACATCTTCTGGTGTAGTTTCGTGGATTTCACTCTTCTCAGGCTGGAGATGGTTGGAAGTAGTGGTAATCCTTATGACATGGCTAACTGGCAGCAACATATCTTCTTCATTATCTCATTCGGGACTTGCTGAGAAAAACCTAATATATATATTCTTATGTTTAAGAACTTGGCAATATCTTTCAATAGCTCTGACTACCTCTTTTGGTAGCATAGAAATTTCCTTTAAAGATTCTGATGGGTAAATACAAATTATATTTCACATTTCAAATAGAGTACGAACCAAATATGCTGGGGCTCCTGGATATAAATTCACTTTGTTATAGGTTCCATATGTTAAGGTTTTCATCTAACCTCCAATACTGGTAAACCAGCAACGGCGATATTGAACAGTATATATGCTAAAATAAAATCATTTTTACTTTTGATATCCATAACACTGGGAGTGTTACATGCCTTGATGATATTTGAGCGATCTAGCTCTGGTATGGAGATACTTTCCTTTGTAAATTTATTCTCCTGTGAGGGAGACAAAGTAGCATTCTCTTGGACTGATAGTTTATAAAGCTTTAATGCTTCTTGTTCAATATTGGCACTAAGGCCTTCGGATTTATTGGCACTAGGGCCTTAAGATAATATAGCCTTATTGGCTTTCTCAGATATTGGCTTGACAGCAGCCATTTCTATTAGTGTTATCTTGGACTCCACAACAGCAATCTTCATGTTCATTTCGAACTTCAATGCTTCTAATTCCTTCCTGATTTGCTTCATTCCTGGTTAAAAAATCTGGAATAAAATTGTATTTCCCTTTAATATGAACAATATCAAATTTAAATGGTGCAAACCACATTTGCATTCTAATAAGTGGCCTTTCAGCTGCACTTGTTCCAAATTTATTTGTTAATAATGGTTTTACCTGAGTATTTATTATCTGTTCTAATAAGAAATTTCTTAGGTAGCAAATAAGGTTCAAATTTTGCTACACTTTTCTTAACGGCTAAACATTCTTTACGATTGATATCATACCTTGTCTCGGCATCTTTGAGTGTACCTGAAGTATAAGAAACAAGCTCTTCTGGGCATTTATATAATGGATTACAAAGAAATTCTTTATAATTTTCTTTTCTTTTGAGGATTGCTCCCCAATGTAATAAAGATACATTAGTTTCTAAAATAAAGAAATCATCATCATTTGGAATATTTAATTCTGGTAGATTTTCACATATTCTTTTAATTTTATTTACCATTTCTATATCTTCTTGTGTCCATTCTCATTCAACTCCTTTCTTGAGTTTTTTGGTAAAATGGACTTTGTATTTTGCACAGTTTTTAATAATTTTTTCCGAATAATTTAATAATCTGATAAAGCTTTGTAGCTCTTTTTTATCTCTAATTTCTTCTGAAAAATCTATAATCTTCTTCCCAATATGAGGTTGTTGAAGTATTTTTTTCTTCAGTAAAAGTATATCCTAAGAATTCAATTTCAGTCTTACTTATTTCTGCTTTTCTTTCTGATAACGCTAATCCATATTTTCTAGCAATATAGTTAAATTTCTTAAGATGTTCAATATGTTCTTTTAAATTCTTACTATGAATAAGGATATCATCTACATAAACAATGCAGAAGTTCTTAATTGGTCTAATAATCTTATCAATTCTATGTTGAAATATTACCGGTGCATTCATTAATCTAAATGGTGAGACTTTCTCAAAAAAGTTCATTCCTAATAATATTGGACTAGTATCTTTTCTCTTTCTATAATCTTTATGAATTTTAAGATTTAGTTTAAATTGTTCTCCTTCTATATCTATAAAACTTAGTTCTAGATTAACAAATGTTTTAATTTCATATTTAATTCCATGATAATCTGTAAGAGTTATTCCTTGCGGTAATTTTTCTTCTAGTAAATGATCAACTAAGTCTGCTCTTATATGACTGGTAATAGCTCCTGTATTAACAAGGGCTATGATTTCTTGGTAATTATTCTGATTATTGATATATTCTATTAGAATAAGGAAATTATCTTCCTCATATTTTCTTATGTCAATATCAATGTTATTTTTAGGCATTATTGGATAGTTTCTACTTGTAGATGTTCTACTAGAGTTTGAGAGTTCTCTAGCACTAATACTTCTTTCTATTCTTCTACTAGACATTCTGGCTATAAGTTGTCCAGAGGTATTCAAGGTAACTAATCCTTGATTTCCTACATTATTATCTATTCTTCTAGATTGTTGATGAAAATCAAGCAATATATCTTGTGGCAATGAAATGTTGTTATTACTTAACATTCTTAGTGGTGTAAATTGTGCTAGGTCTCTAAAATCTTCGTGTATTTGTATAAAATCTCTTGAGACTTTATTGATTTCCTTTTGGTGTGAAGTAGTAAAGGCACATAAAGCTTTACAATGTAAAGTTACAGCTTTACTTTTTGGTGGCATAATTAATCTATCAATTCTATGATATAGATTTAATCTCATGCTTAGATTTTCATCTAATAAGGACATGACAAATCAAGGTCTTACAGTAAATATAATTTTCTTATATATTAGATTTCCAGAGACAGCTCCTAATAGAACGTCCATAGGATCATGAAATATTCTGTTATCCATTAAGTACATTTGTATAGGAATATCCATTCCTTCTCTAAAGTATCCCTTGATCATTATTTGGATTCTTCCAATTACAATGTTCTTTAATCTTTCCCTAGTAGATCTATTTATTTTTGTTAATTCTCTATTAACCTATTCTTTAGTTATTAGGGGTATAGTAGTGTTGCCTTTAACATTTTCGATATTAATAGGTACTTCATCATATTTAGCAATATATATGGTTTTGTTAAACCAAAGTAATATTGGTCTTACAAAAACATCTCTATCTTTTAAATATATTTGTTTTTCTTTTATAGCTCTATATCTTTCTTCATCAAACACGACTGTTTGTGAAGTTCATTCTTCATTATCTAAGTTAGTCTCAATAGTATCTATAATCTCTTGATTCATATAAATCTGTTCAAATTCTAGTTCTTTAGTTTCTTCTATATCTAGCTCATATATTGAGTCTGTTTCAGATAATTCGTCTAAGTCTTCGATTATCTCATAGTCTGAGTCGGATTTTATTTCTTCTATTATCCTAATGGCTTCAACATTTTCTCGTTTATTCTTATTAGGATAATTGGGAGATATATGTCATATTTCATTATATGTAAAAACATTTACATTTTTTATAGAATTCTTCCTTAGATTTTTTATGAGGTTTCCTATGTTGGTTATATTCCTTTTTTCCAAGGTTTTTTCTTCTTAAAAAATTTCTTGTAGCTCTTAAATCCTTTGTTTCTCTTCCAAGGTTTAAGATACTTTTTAAATTTCTTCTTATAATATAGTTTCCTAGACGGTTATTTCTCCATAATAGCATAAACTTGCTTTCTTACCATGTTTTCTAAATAGGTGTTGGTACATAGATTTTCTACACCATTCAGATATTTTTCTCTTGGCAAATGAAGTTTTCATTCCTAAGGTATCAGCTTTTCAATTAGGATCTTCTCATTCTATTTTATTCCAATAAATTTGGTAATCTTCAAATAATTTCTGACTCTATGACCAAAGTAGTTTAAGAAAATATCTATTTAGTAATTTTACATCTTCTTCTGATAAATTCCATTCTTTTATGGATTTAGAAGTTTTGATATATATCTTTTCAAATTTCTTAGTATATTCGTTTAATTCACACATATCACAGATTTTTAATTATTCCATTCTCTTTCAGCTTGTAAGGCTTCTTGAGTGATCATGTCTATTTTTGTTTCTGGTATAACTTCTCCTGAGAGTAAGTGTCTAAAGAAATTTTCATTCGTTTTAAAACTTCTTTAAAATTTTCAGCATCTAAACTTTCATTACTATCTATAGTAGTTGTAGATTCTTTTCCATATTTAATTTTATTTTTGGTTTCTTCAAAAGTTCTTCTCCAAATATCTGAAGTAATTCCTCTAAAGGTGTGTATTAAAAAGTTATAAGCAGTTGTATTTCATTTATGAAAAGCAACAGCTAAATCAGTAGTTTTTGCCCATGAATCAATAATTTCACTTTTATTATTGCTGTCATCAACATCTAGCCAGATTCCTATTGTAGGAATTGGTTCAATAAATAATTTAACTGGATTATTATCCCTAAAATGTATATGCTTAGTAGACATAATCTTGGGTCCTTTTCTAAAATTGTAACATTCTCGTTCTTCAGTTATTCCATGTTCTTTTATCCATTCTAGATTCCAATCTTCATATTCGACTTGTGTCCAATCTGTAGTAATATTAGTTCTACTTGTCTCTCCGACTAACAGTTGAGTTTCAACTTGTTGATTTAAAGGTGGAGTATTAATTTCAGTTGTTTCCTCTTTGAATGGAGGATCAATCGTATAAATATTCTCAGTTTGAATAGCTAATTGTTCTAAACTTTGTTTGTAGACTTCTAATTCTTCTCCAGTGGCTTCAAAGAATTTTGTTTCTAATTCTTCTATAACATAAGTTGGTAAAGGTGGTTCAATTAATATACAAGAATCTCTTTTTAGTTTTAATTCCTTTAATTTTGATTCAATTTGTTTATATAAGATTTTTGGTCCTATTTTAATATTGTCATTAACAATTTCTAAATTGGGTTCGATATTTATTATATGAATTAAAATATCTTGATTTATAATATCCATTTTTTCTAAAGGTTTAGCATAATTATCATATTATTCTAAAAATTGATTTATTATAACGTCTTCTTCATGTTCAGAAAATTCATCTACTAAAATTTGTAATCCTTTATTTTTTATTTCTACTAATTATTGAGAACTATTTATTTGTTGTATTTCTTCACTTATGGTTTTATATTTAGTACTTAAATTTGTCGCTAATTCTTGCAATTTAAGTCGATTAGTATTAGTTAAAATATTAATATTTTGCAATTCTTCTAAAATCATTTTATCTTTTCTGTTCATTTTAAAATATATTATATAAGTTATTAAGATTTTCTTTAGGTTCGTTACTAGGCTCTGATATCAATTAAAGGGGTTAAATGCGGAAATGATTGAAAATGATTAAAACTTGGAAATAAGGGCAAAATAGTCAATTCACATCAATTTTTTTATTCTTTGTTTTTGAGTTGGTTTGCTATCTTTCTAGACAAGTAGCATTCTGCTTCATAGTATACTTCATTTACAAGGCAACAACTTGAACTGTTTGACTCTGAAAATAAATGTACCTTCAGACGAAGACACGAAGAATACAACAAAAGAAAGAAAATTCACATGGCAAACGAACAAGTTAGATTGCTTGATGTACAAGAAGCCACTCGGCTAGTAGCTCGCGAAATTCAGCAACATGACAGAGCGAAAACTGATTGAGGAGACATACCAGTTGCACACATCTCAACTCTATCACTCAAGCATCGTATATCCGAAATTTGGACTAAATGATTAGCATATAATGGTAGATTTCATCAACCTATTCTGCAACAACCATTAGTTCTCTAGAAGGGAACGTGAAACCCAAACACCCACACTTCATGGGGTACAGGATGATGCAATCGAATTCTGATCATTCTCTTAACCATTGAAGGTTAGCTACATTGTAAAAAGGCCATCTAACGAAAATAATCGCCCAACCAATGCCATGTGTCACAGATGGCATCCTCTAATTTCAAGGTGACTCAGTATTCAAGAAAGGTAAAAAGACAAAAGCTCATAGGCTTGATATATTCATAAATACCCTAAAAAATAATGAAGAAAGAAGGTGAAAATAGAAACCCTAACCAAATTTTTGCTCTTCATTCTCTAGCCTTTACTTGGTGACAATTCTCATCTTAAAGTAGCCTTAAAGGTGATCCATTGACCAGAAAGAGGCTATAGAAAGATGATTCTTCGACGATTTTCGAAATCTTATTCAAATTCCTTGACATCCCCCTCAACTTGATGCTGGTAAAAACATCAATTTACAATCATGAACTGACAACGGTGACAATATTTGCGCCCACTATCAGAGCAACCAACTACGAAAATTAGTGATGACGAGAGATCAAGAACAACAAATAATGCGAAAATAACAAAGAACTACTCAAAAACTACTCCAAGAACAGTCCAAAAATATTACAAGATACTACGAGAACACTCCAAAAATACTACGAGAAACTACGAGAACTCTTACTCCCCAAGAAGAATTTCCAAAAGAAATTCACGAAGTGTGCCGACACACACAGTGAGCTCTATTTGTCGGGAGAACTTAGTCGAACACATAATTCATGTTCCAACAAAATCTTCATCGCCAAAACACCGGTCAAAACTCCAGATACTGCAAGTGGAAGAAATCTCACAAAACAACCTACACAAAAAAACTCAAAAACAGTTTTTTTTTTTTTTTTCTTTTTTTTTTGGGGGTAAATTTTCATTATTGAAAAAATGCTAATTTTGAATTACTTTCTCAATACGTTAAAATAAACATGAACAGGAAAAAAACAATTGATTTGACGAAGACCGAACAGGAGGAAAAAAAAGTTCCTCCCGCCTTGAGAAAACCTAGCCAAGAAAATAAGAGAAAATTCTAAGGAACTGGCTCTGATTACCATGTTAAGATTTGTGATTCCATCTTAAAAGGTCAATCTTATTAAGAGGAGTAACCCAATCATTTATAAGTTGGTTTTTGTTTACATCTTTATTCGATGTGGAATTTTATCCCTTAACAAATTTATTGACTTCAATATATATATATATATATATTGGTTGCCTCTCCATTAATGACTAAAGAAGCAAGCAGACAAAACAGATAATTTCATAATTTTTGTAATAAATGGGAATCTTTTACACTTGTTCATTAACATCTTCATCTCATGCTCGTATTCTATAATGGGTGGTATGTATCAAAAGCCAAGAAATACAAACAGAATGTTATAAAATTGGGGAGTACGTCTTATACTTGGCAACATAAATATTTCCTCTTTGTATTTTGGGCATCTTATTAATCCAAAAATCTTGATACAACATAAACAGAATTGTCTGTTGAGCGAATTGTATTCTCCAAAGGCCTAAAGAGAGCTGTAAATCTTGCTGATTATTAGAATCCATTGGTTAGACGGTCAGCCCTTTTAAAATCTCAAGAGGAAAGTCCGGATCTCCATTGGACCAAGCTCAACGATGAGACTTGACATGTCTATGGGACCACCTCTAATTGCATTTGGCTCACTGCTAGTTTCACATTCGACTTTCCAAGTCGTCCTCTTCGTCCAAGACTTGTCTTGGTTCGTTGATAAGCTTGTTTCCTTGAGCTTCTTTATCTGAATTATAGAAACAGATTCTATATAGGTCCGCATGAAATTTCTGTTGTTATTTCCAAACATGAACTATAACAGTAGTTTCAAATCCTTTGCATTGTGACCTTCAGTGGAGTGTACATATTCAACAGTACTGACGAAAAAGATATTGTCCATTGATTATCCAGTATAGCATACTGTACATGCTCTAAGTGGAAATGGACAGAACAATTGTATGCTAAGGAATTTACATGATAAGCTTTTAGACCTATTAATATCTGCAAACGGTGCTTTGAATCTTATGTTACTCCTATATATTACTACTTGTGGATTGTAAAGGACGGTGTGCAAAATGCCAAGAAAGTGTTTTAACATCTTTATAAAAAAAAAAGATTTAAAGAGAAAATATGGCCCTTATCACCAAGTGAATTGTCTTTATGAAAGATATTGCAATATTTGTAGAGCATGCATACCGTTTTTTTAGCAAACAACTTCTTCAGTTCAACTTTTGCAAGCGATGAGTAACCGGTATCTTCACCAGCCTACAGCATTTTTAGCATGAATAAGTTATATAGTAGTATGTCAAAGAAGATTACTTTAAAAATTACAGTCAAGATAATATATTATTGTATCGCAGTTTTATATGTAGTTCAACATTCAGACAGCAATGCTTCAAATATCTCTTTTCTTTTGTGATGATATCCTAAAAGACCCCTCCTAAAATTTGTGGGAGCCTCCATTTCCTTTTAATACCTTGGTCTGACTACAGACCTATAGGAAGCACAAAAAAGGACTTCACCTCGTATATATGTCCCAAACGGAGGAGCACATGTCCATCATCTAACTCCTGTAAAACAAATGTCAGGAACAGATCAGAGGGGAGAAATCGTGCATAATACTGGATGAAAAAAATGAGCAATCACCTGCAATGTAACTAATGCAACATTGAGAGGTAAACTATAATTTGCAGCCATCGATGTGGCCTTAGACAAATGAGAAGATTTCCACTTTTCAGTGTTCTGCAACAAGAAGTGCTAGATTATGAGAAAACAGGATTTAATACTTGATCCTTTTGACAACAAGACCTAAACTTACCTCATGCGAAAAGGCTAAAACCAGGGGTGAATAAATTTCTTGACCAGTTGTCCGGCGCCAACGGGATCCAGTACCAAGCTTATTGATGCTCATATAATAATTTCCCCGAATCTGACAAAGAGATGTGAAAAAAGAATTTTGTCTCAAAGAAGCCTTCTAGTCAAACAACGCTTAGTCTCAGTAGAAGCCATATAAATCAATAACACGCTCGTTGATGCACATATTTCTTGGGATTCAAATCTTCCAATCAGTTCCCCATTGGTCATTAGTTTTATCTTTTAATAGTTTGAAGGAAGTTATAGTTTTGAAAAATATGCTTGATGCTACCAGGGAAGCAGCAATCTTATTATTTTGGACCAGCAGTTTAAATTCTCCACTAGGAAGACATTTTTCAACTACTCTTGGCACATAATTTCATACCGTTAATCCTTCACATGTATTATCTGCACATACTGATTCATCAAGTTCTTCACCTACTCCTCTAGAATCATCATTTAGAATGCGCCTGAATAAATATATAATTGATATCAGTAAACGTAAGTGCATAAAGTAATTATCAGAACTGCAGAGATGTATAACAAATGGATCAGAGAAGGAAACAAGTTGGAAGTGTTTGGCATACCTATGAAGCATCAATTCAATTTCTCCATCATTAATGCTGCCTCCTCCAGTTGATCGATCAACCAGAATAGAGAACTCAGATTTCTTATCCTTCATGAAAATTCCAAGATTGATCTAATAGAAAGAACAAAATCTTTTTAATCAAAACCGAAATGAAAGCAGAAAAAGTCGACCAACTTGCAAAACGTCGCCAAGTTTTTTTTCTATAGTGTCAAAATATTCTCATGAATAATGGAATATTAAAAAAGACATTATTATATTTAATTTCCAATTATGTTGACTATTTTAGAAAACATAATTAGTGTTTTGATTTAATAGCTTTTATTAACTATTTCCTACATAGAATAGGATATTTGAAACCCTGTATAAAAGGGTCCTATGCAATGTAATTTCAAGCAACTTCCTAAATTCTCTCTTCTTCTCTCCCTTCCGTCCGTCTAATTCTCATTCCCTTACAACCTCCCCCCTTCTACCTCCCTCCATTCTCTTCTTCTCCCCCCTTTCCCCTCCTCCTATAATTGTTCCATAACATCTTACATCAATTTGGTATCAGAGCTCAAGATGTTTCCTTTGACCAACACCTACAAAAAAAAAAAAATATCCACCAACCCACCACTACCCTTTAAACCCATCGCCAACTTTACCATTCGACCAAAACAAAAAGGAACAGTAAGCAGCAGCCGAAAAGTTTTTTTTTTTTTTTCTGCTACTTAAATCTTTGCAGCTTGTTCTTTGTTTGGGCAAAAAAAGTCGTGAACGCTGGAATCATTCACCAGTTTAGCATTAGCTGAGTTCCTTTTTTCTATTATTTCCCTTCGAAAAAAAAAAAAAAAAAAAGGGAAGAACACTCAAATTCTGACCGTTTACTGCTTTTCCCATCTGCTGCTCCAGAAACAACTTACCCCAAATTAACTAATATGCCACAATATTGAAACAAATCCAGAATATTGCAGATGATTCATGTGCACACGTGATAGGGAATGCATGTGGGCACATGATGTTTCCCAGATACTTTTAGAGATGATACCATGCATTTTGGCGTGGATGAAGCTTTAATGCACAAGATTCTGATTTTAATCACTAGGAAACACCATTATGAAATAGGAACATTTGCTACCTCCACAGCACTAAAACTTTAGCACTATCAAACCGAGATGCATAACACAGCAGAGAAACATGAACTGATATTAGTCCACAACTATAAAAAATGAGCTCAATCAAAATATAGTACCATGGCAAAGTAAAGTGATGATATCCAAACTTCTGAGGAGTTCTCCAATAATTTAAGTTAATTACCCAGAAAAAATAAATGTTTTAACATGGCTGATGATCATGTCGAGTAAAAATGAGTTAGTCAAACAGGAAGACGTGCTGAAATAGATGCACGAATGAAAATATTGACATTAGGCCTATTGTTTGACCTCAGAAAAATGTTGTTTTCAATCCTGCAATTTCTTTTTATTGTTTAAAATTGTGCTATTATCATAATTCGAGATATAGATTTGAAACCCAAAAGGATTCAATCAATACCTCTATTTCAGCAGAGACTTTAAACCTTCTAGTATAGATCTCACCCACCCAGGTCCTCACGAGTCTTTAGGGACACAAAACCTAAACCTAGTATGAGCTAATAGAATCCTCAGTATGGCGCAAGATCAGCCTATATAGTGAGAAGTCCAAATTTTTTTTTGATAAGATACATATCTTGTCAGTTTGACAAGTAGTGTAACTGGCTAGAAAGTCCATTTATATTACAAGAATTCTAAGTTGCTTCAAGTTAATTATGCAAATCATAATTAAGAAATTGAGCCAGGACAGTTACTGGATAGTAGTTTCCTGCTACATGTTGTGTAACTTTGAGGGGCCACCCAGGTCTATAATCCCGAACCTGAAAAGCCACATGATAATGAATTAAATAGGTGGAGAAGAAAGAAAATGGAGATTATCTCAGCAAGAAAAGGAAAAACCAAGTAATAGAGTGACAAGGTGGCTGTAAGATAATATTTCATTATTGGCACGTACTTATAGAACTGCATGTGTTATTTTTTCCACTTACCACAGTTTAGATATTTATAATATTGAAGAAAAATGCATGAAATAAGGAAAATCATTTTACTTAAGTCAAAAATTTCCAGAAGAACATGTCCAGTTAATTAAAGAAAGCAATTCTTGAATGTATAAGAGTATAATACAAGTTTGCCAAATATACACAATAATATTCAATAAAACTCGATGCCCCACTATGTGAGAGGTTCTCTAATTATAAAGAATCAAAATATAACTAAATATGGTAAAAGAAACCTATCTATATATGGTACAATTATAATGATAATATAATCGTAATCTTCGACGATTTCCGTAATCTAATTCAATCTTATTGACAAAGTTGATGTCAAAAAATGACGTGGCGCTCTTTTATCAACTTTCTGGATTTGAACTAGATGAAAGAATCATAATGCAAGAACTTTGCAATTGTACTTAGAGGTTATCAGTTCGGAGTTTCCCTCTCATCCACCCCTCATCCCTTTATACAGGTGGGTGGGCTAAAACAAGCTGCCCTAGCCATGTCAAATTTGTAACGCCCGAAAGTTTTAGAATATAATTTAATTATTTTACATGCCATATTTTTATTATTTTGAAAAGTTGAGGGACTAAAGTGATATATGTATTAACTTCAAATTTTGGGCTAAATATTTAGATATTATTAAAGCGACGAAAAGTATATCAATTTGGAGCTCGTTGGATAGCTTGTATTTAATCATATAAATTAGGCTCGAGAAAAAATTAATTCGAATAAATTAGTCTCAAAATATTGAAGTTCAAAAAAATTGTAATTTATTTATTTTTTTAAGTCAAGTGAATTGAGATAGCCACGTGTATCTAAGGAATGGATAGTTGTTTTTTTTAGAATTCTATTTAAAGTCAAGTTGCAATCACTATCACGTATTAGGATTAGAATCACCTTTTTTGTGATAGGTGCATCATGTCACCTTGTGATTTGTTTACTAAAAATTTATTTCTTATCAAATGTGATAAATACAATTTTCCATCATAATTGTACCATGACACAAACACTATATTTTTCAACTATAAATAGTGTACAATTGTCCCACAATTCACCACCAAAAAAATTTTACACGGCAAACTTTCATATAAAGCAGCTGTAAATTTCTAAGTATATTTTTTTCAAAAGCTCGTTTGATGAATCAAGGTAGGATACTACGTGCAAGTTGATCTGTCCTTACATATTATAATTTTTTTACGTAATTTATTTCATGAAACGCTAATTGACCTACGGGTCTTAATGAAATGAAATGTGAGATTTCCTTCAGGTTTTCTCAATTATTTGCATTGAAATGTGTTATAAGCAATTGATTGATCTCTAACTGCTCTTGATGAAATGGTGGTATAAAATGTCATAAACTTATGTTTTAAAAATTTATTATATTGTTTTGGATGCACGTATCCTACTGGGTGTAAAATACTCATTCCTTCAAAATTTTAACTTTTTATGTTAGATCGGTTCAACATGGATGGTAGCTGAATAGTGCACAGGTTGTCAAGTAAAACATTTCAAGGGAAGTAATATTTTTTTTCAGTTAGAGATTTAGTATTTCTTAGATTTCTAATGAACGTTTAAAGTTCCGTGATTTAATGTTTTGGATTGATTTAATTCGATATTATGAAATTTTAAATTTATTAAAGATTTCCGCTTTATGTGTGATTATGAAATGATATCGGTAACACCTCAAACTTTAAGTCAATAAAATTTGGGGCGTTACAAAATTACATTGTTTCAACCTAGGAATTTTTGCAACCACCCGTTTGATGGAATCCAATTGGTTGTAAGGTCAACTACGGCGGGTCATGATGATGGCTAGGCCATTGGCCAGTACCCTAACCTGTCATATCACCCACTTGATTGGTTGGTCAGGGCGATGCCACCGTCAAGGGAGAGTACTTCATCTATCGTGACACAAGTGATGTTTACTTATAATGTCTCCCATAATCTAACTCCAACATCCAATGATTGGATACCGGTCCAAGGTTCCAAGCTAACGTGTCTAAATTCCTTGACAAGTAGGCTTCTTTGATCAAGTCAAAGGGGGCCCAAACTAGTATGATGTGGAGTCTTCTATTAGCAACAACACAAGTACACAACCTCAATATTCATCTTAAATGCATGGAGAATTAATATGTGGACCCTTTCAACAAAGTGTAAAATATATATGTTTAAAACGAGAAAAATATCTACAGGCAATTCAAATGTCGTATTTGCTAATCAAAGGACAAACTATGAAGATAGACAAGAAAATTAGTAGTAGAATTTCTTAAAAGATAACACCTTCATATTTGCATGATCTACAGATGAAAGAGAAGAATATTGAAAGAGTTACCCGTTTGAGGAAGTCCCTCGCATTGGAATCAGTGTAGAACACTTTATCTGTGACTATATTAGCTGTCATTCTTGTAATAACTTCTTTCCCAATACTATCATCCGTAGGAGTTGGACCAATCTTCAAAGAAAATTATGTATCAGAACTTACGTACAGAAAGGGGAAAACAAGTTGTCAAGTGGGAAAATAATGGGAAAGGTAAGGTGAACAAGACCGACTTACGGTGAACTCAACTTCGGCATGATCTTTATCTCGGTAAACTCTAATAATCTGAAAGTTTATTCATGAATACATCCTGATAAGTGACACAATGATTGTAAAAAACAATGTAGACCCCCCCCCCCCCCCCCCCCCCCCCCCAAAACCAAAAAAAAAAAAAGGATGAGAGAATAGAACGCAATAAGGTATAGATGGAAAAGTCAAATTATACATAAGTTTAGTGTATATTGGAGATATATTTTCATTTGGACAATTTCTCGTGTGATATTTCGTATTCAGTTACAAGATTTTACAAACAAACACTGTTCAAATGTAAAACCAGCTGGATGAAAGTTGCATGCAACTTTTTGTTGTAAGATGTTGAGAGATTAGACTCATAATTAATAAAATCAACAACCTGGTAAACCCATGAATTGAATTGCTGGTGAACCTCATGAACAAGTGGTCCTCTTATGACCTTCAAGGGAACCTGCAATCAGCATACCAAATATTAATAACTAACTTTGTGAAAGTAATAAATAAGCAATGTAAGACATGCCAGCTTAATTTTCAATGGACGCCGAGTATAGAATAATGATCCAGTTCTCTGGAAGGTTAAGAATTACTTGGACCACCTATATAATTAAAGAAACACCTATTCTTAGCTGGAGAAAACATCACTCACTGATCTTGAGACAACTTGAGGTGGCAATCCATTAGGTCGAAAAATGTAAGCACCGGAACTCTGCATGAGATAATATGATTAACATAGCAATTATTCGATCTACTCAAATGTAGGACTAGTACATGCATAATGTATTAAATAAAAGTGAGTGAATGCATACCTGGGGATCAGCATCTCCCTGGCTTGAAGCATACCAAAGATAGCTTTGTTGTACTGGTATATCAATCTATTAAGACCACATTAATCATGTGTAGGTGAGGGTATTTCTTCATCAGATCAGAGGTCGAACTAAATGCTTACACATAAATTGCTGCTACTAAATAACATATTAAATGCCCCACCCCCCCAAAAAAAAAAAAAAAAACTAGACGTCTTGGTGTGCATAAATCTTACAGTGAAAACATTTAGAATGACTATGGTGTTAAGATGGTTTATTATGTACAATGTTTCTTAAGCAGATAACAAAACTTGTGCGAATATCTCAGTCATTCTGCTATAGTACTCCCGAACACTAAAAAAGTTTCCCAGGGTATGAAACGAGACTTATAAATAGTTTCTACTCTGTCTAATATTTTAACTCAAATCCTATCTTTCTGTTAAAATTGGTATCATTTAAAACTAGACTACCAGGATGAATTAATGTTTGGCATCACAAGTAGTAAGAAATGTTCGGGCAAGTTTATTTAGTTATAAGACAATTGCCTAACAAAATGTGAACAATGTTCTAATGTTTTTAAGTTACCAAAGAATGGCATCACTAAGGCCCCAATTTCACAAAACTTACAAAAACCCCAAAAAAACCACCACTTTTATTGAACATGGAAATGGTCAAGACAGAAATGAATTTATAATTAGAAGGCATAAAAAAATTGATGAAAATGAATTTATATGTGATTTTTTTCTGATTTCATTCAGCATATCTTACTTTCATACTGATAATATGCAAACGCAAGATACCAGTAGTGCAACTAGAAATCAGAGGACCAAAAAAAATATCATACACCTATTGTCAAGAATGATGAATTACTATTTTCATTCCATTTAATGTGGGATCTTACCCCAGATTTAGAATTGAACATGCGTTTAAGTTGCCCAGAAGCTGAAGAAAAGGACAACTTCAAGTTTCCCGGCCCAATTTCAATTGTCTCTTCTTTTGGACTATCTTTTGGACTATCCATTGTTGACACATACATAGTTCTACTATTTCCTGAATCATTGTAGCGGAAACTATGTCACTCTATCTATTCTAAACACATAGTCACCAATGTTACACAAGTCTGGTATCTGATATATTTTCCAATGATCATAAAGTAAAACCAACATGTTAATGAATGTTACAATAGAGACAATATTAGAGACACCCCCTCACCTTTATGACAATATCACAAACAACCCCCTCATGTTTTTAAAATATCACAAATCTCGCATATTTCTAGATTTGAGTCTCGGATACACCCCTAACCACTTTTTTTGCCATAAATCATCTGTTATACCTTAAATGCCCTTGCAAGAAAAAAGGTGAAATTTTCTACGATTGGTGGCAATTTATTCAAGTAAATTAAAAATATAAAATTGACATTATCTACAGAGCTCATTGGACATAAATTAAATTTTAAGCAATACTTAATTTATTATGAAATATTACAATGATTAATATATAAATCACGTTAACATAGTATTCTATTATATATCATGATTACTATTTAGTAAATAAATTTTGAAGATGTATAATGTTTTGAGGAACTAGTATACTATTGTTTAGCTAAATATTACTTCAATTGCACAAAAGTACATTGTTTGGGAAGTTTTTATAAACAATTTTGTTTATAAATATAAAAAATGAGTGGTAGATAAGTAGATAGTGTTTATGAATCCTAGGAAATGTATAGATAAAAACTGAATTGACCATTTTTTCATAAACGATTTATAAACGCTATAAATTTATAAATATGAATTTTTATTGATATTTTTGCATTTGTTATTAATTAAAATGTGTACAAAATAAGTAAAAACTTTTTATAATTTATTACCAAAATTTTCAACAAATTTTAGGTTTAAATTTCCACTACCATGCATATTTAGAATTGAGTCTGCATATAGTCTTTAATATTAATTAATTATTGAAGGAATCAAATTAAATCATAACTAAATTGTAGAGAAATTCATCTTTTACTTAATACGGGCATTTTAGGTATATCAACCTCATTTCTCATGATGCATAACTCAAAAAAGAGGCTTCGAAGAATATGTGATACTCAAATCTAGAAATAAGGGAGGTTAGTGATATTTTTGAAAGAATTAACCCATTGTTGTTGACAATCATTGTTGAAAACAGACCATTGATTTAAAAAATAGTTTTTAAAATGGATGAATGTGATGTTGTCAAGTGTGAGTTGTCAACCAAGATTGTTAAAAAAAAAAAAGATTGTACAAGTAGCATAATTGTTTTTGAAATGTGAAGGGGTGTCTCTGATATTATGAGAAATATGAACAAGTCTCTGATATTGTCTCTTTACAATAATATCAAATGTAGTTGTATAAACATTTTAAACCAGTTTAATTATGTTATCATCATTTTACCATAAACATAAAGAGATGAAGATTAACAAAATAATGATCTTTAGCCTTTTGATAATACATAAGAATATGATGACAGCTCTTGAACATTATGGAATTATTTCAATTTTATTGATTTGCACAGATTTATAAAGAGAGCCTCTAATTAGAAATTAATCAGGAGATGTTGAAATTAGACACGAGATCAAGTAGAAACCACTGTAAGAATGGTATCTTGTTCAGAAAAAAAGGTAGGGCTAGTACCTCTCCGAGATGCTTTAGAAATGAAGAATGTATTCCAACCCAGAGGTGGCACGGATGCTTGAAAGAAAAGCCAGAATTTTGGAGCTTTTTTTGGTGAAATTCCAATATATGCCTTGACATAGAAGCTTCTCAGGTTGCTTGTAACATTGTCTAACTCCACATATTGTGACTCAATAATTTTTCCCGCAGAATCTTTAACAACAAGGTTATGATCATTAACCTGTAAATTATTCATCCGGTGGTTACTCGCAAATAATCCCATTTGTGTCATGCTATAGGAAGAAGAAAAGAAAAGAAATACAGATGAAAAAATATGATCTTGGTGCGTGGCAGCTTCAAATAACTAAGAACAAAGAGAAAGAATTGCAGAAGAAAGGTTCGGTCGATGTACCAAACCTATTGTATAGCATGCATTATATTATATAGAAACTATGGAGACATACAATTTGTATCTTACAACTAGATAGATCTATAGACCAAATATAGAACCTACACTATACATAGAAAAATTAATAAAGAGGAAAAGATATCAGACATCTATAGGAATAATGCTGGAATTCACTCTGTCCTGTTAGCAATGTTTGTCCCGTGAGGTTGTCCTTCACAGAATAATGAGAATCAGTTAGAATAAAGAAGCAGTTGTTGTCAATGCATAAGTTATTTATCGACAAAAGATTGGCTGCAGCTTTTGGACAATGGAGGACATTTTTTAAGAAAGTGTTGATTTAAGTGTATGCAAGGTGAGTTTACGAGTATGTTTAATTTGCAAACCAGTACCATTCCCCACAGCTACTTTGCCATCTCCTTGATATGGCTCAGCCAGATGAAGATTACCAATATCAGAAGTAACATGCTGGTTTGCGCTGCTGTCAACATACCAGGTGTTGTCACCGTGGAAGGAGTTGGAGTGTGCAACCATCGCTGCCAACTGTTTGGGTGGATGTCGCCCTTGATAGTTGTAATCATAGCGAAACAATCCGATGCCATTTGATTCTTCTTGCCACAAATTTGACAGGCATATCAAAGCTTGGATCATTAGCCCAGGCAGGTACTCGGACAATATTGTTTGGGACAACATTGCTTCCAGTGTGACCAGGTTTCTGTGCAGGAATACGAACAAGATTGGTGTGCTGTGATGGCTGCCTTGTTCTTTTTCCCGATCTTTCCTCCACTGGGTTTATTTGCAATCATAGCAAAGTTATTATGGTCAACTTGTACACTTCGCTGTTGAGTTTCAAAAAGGGCCTCAAATGCAAAAAGCTCGGATTGAAAGTCAATAAGGGATAGAGACTTCTCACATTGTGCAAAATAGCACTTAGAGATAAAAGTTGTGTAGGCAGTGCTAAGACCTCCAAAAATGTGGGAGATTGTCTTCCTCTTCAACTGGCTTGCCTACAGCCTCCAATTAATCTGCAATATTTTTTGCACTTCCAATAAATTCTGAGCAGTTTTTACCTCCTTGTTGCAAGCCTTGCAGTTGGCGTTTCAATTGATTGACATTAGACATTGAGGGAGATGCAAACCAATTTGCTAGAGAAAGCCATGCTAGTCGAGCGACCCTCATGCCATAGACCATAGAGAGAACCATCTCCGAGATGGTAGACTTCATCCAAACCAAGACAAACTGATATTTTATGCCATAGGATGAAGTCAGGACTAGTTTCACGAGTGTCTGTACATGGAATAGGAGGTAAAAACTCTTCTGGGCACGGTTCAGTACCATCCACGAAAGCCGAGAAGATCATGAATACTAAGAGCACCTTCAATTTGAGAGGACCAGTTTAAGTAAGAGGCAGGTCCCTCGAGTCTCACAAAAACAAAATGCACTAGGTTATTTGGTGAAACAAAGGTTGCAGCGGAAGACGACATAGGTTTAACAGGATCGGGCATAAGCCAATCACACTCTGATACCAAGAAAGAATTTCAGAAGAAAGGTTTGGTCGATGTACCAAACCTATTGTATAGCATGTATTAGATAGAAACTATGGAGACATACAATTTGTATCTTACAGCTAGATAGATCTATAGACCATATATAAAACCTACGCTTTACATAGAAAGATTGTAGGAAATCCCGAATTGATTCCGAATTGATTAGGGAGATTGTTGGAGATTTTTTTTACCATAGTTAGAATATTGTAAATTGATTAGAATTCCTTTTTCCTCATTTCATTTTCTTTCTTCTACTATAAATAGGAGTTATATATTGTACATGAATTACAATGAAGAAAACGTCCAAATAATTTTCCTCTATTTTTATCTTAACTATTTTTCCTGTTTTCATCTCCATGGTATTAGAGTCATTTGGATGACAGAAACAAACTACAATAACAGAGGGTTGATGACCTCTGAATCTCTCAATGAAGAAACAGAGGCTATCTCTCCCGAAAGTGGAGGAATTGAAAGTTCATCCTTTCAACTCACGGTAGAAAAATTGGACGGAAAAAACTACCGAGAATGGGCTCAATCTATCAAGCAGGGAGAAAGGGACTGCATTGTGGTAAGACATCGACCTGAGTTCGGAGGAGAAGTGGAAGTGCCCAAAAGATTGTGCCCGTTACCGGAAAAAACTGGATAATGAGAGATTGTTTGAGTTCCTAGCTGGGCTCCACCGAGATTTCAATGATGTTAGGGGGCAAATTCTTGATCGGCAGCCACTATCGTCACCGCGAGAGGTCTTCGCGGAAGTGAGGCAAGAAGAAAGCCAGCGGAAGGTCATGTAGAATGCAACCATTACGTTTGGGATCGAAGGCTCAAGATGGCAATGAAAGGTGTTGGGCCTCCCGGTAATGGGCCTTCAAAGTTTAAAATGGGCCCATCAAACTTCCAACATGAGGCTGCAACTTGTTTGGGCTTAATTACCCTAATGTTGGGCCTGGAAGTATGAGCTTATACCAAAATAGGATAGCAAATGGGTCAGACTCAAAACAAAAGGGTCGACCCTGGTGTGAACACTGTCACAAGCCAGGACACAAAGACACATGTTGGGATCTACAAGACAAGCCGACCAATTGGAAACCTAGGCAAAGTAACAAAAATCGTAGCTATCAAGCATCTGTTGATTATTCAACAGAAAAAAAGTAAAGGGGTCCAATGGTGCTTTTAATCCCGAGCAGATGGAGCAGCTCTACAAAATGTTCTCTACACTCCAACCATCAAGTCAAACCTCTACAAATAATCCTTCAAGTTATCTACCCCACAGGAGTAGTTTTTTGCAATCATTAAACTCCACCACTCAAACTAAAACGTCATGGATCATTGACTCAGAGATTCTGATCTATGACGAACTCCTACCACCTATTCACTTAATACTCAACATGTGCTGGCAATCTTAAAGTTAAAATTGGTGATGGTTCCCTATCCACTGTCGCAGGAAAAGGAAGTATTCAAATTTTCGATTCTATAACTATGGAATTTATCCTCCATGTTCCAAATTTATCATACGATTTACTATCTATTAGCCAGTTAACAAAAAATTCCAATCGCTCTACTGAATTTCTTCCGTCTTAATGTATTTTCCAGAACCTATCATCAGGGAAGACGATTGGCAGTGCTAAGGAAAGTGAAGGACTCTACTACTTTGAAGAGGCTAATGTGAGTAAACAGTGTCAAGTTAAAGTTTGTGATTCTGCTTCTGTCCTTAGAAATAGTGAAATTATGTTATGGCCCTTTAGAATGGGTTATCCCAACTTTCAATACTTGAAACGTGTTTTTCCTTCTATTTTTTTTTAATAAAAGACCAGTTGATCTACAATGTGAGATTTGTGAACTTGCAAAACATCAGTGTACATCATTTCCAAAATCCACATACAAACCATCAAAGCCATTCATCATAATCCACAATGATGTATGTGGTCCCTCACGAATTCCAAACCGTAATCATGCCAAATGGTTTGTTACATTCATTGATAATCACACTTGAATATGTTGGGTTTACCTGCTAAAAGAAAAAATTGATGTTTGTTCCGTGTTCATCACCTTCCATTATATGATTCAAACACAATTTCAAAATTTACACACTGACAATGGCACGGAATACTTTAATAACATCATGGGAGACTTTCTGCAAGCTCATGTCATAATTCATCAAAGCTCTTGCGTTAACACTCCCTAACAAAATAGGATTGCCGAACGAAAAAATTGGCATCCCCTAGAAGGTGCTCGTGCTTTAATGTTTACTACAAACATGTCGAAAATGTTCTGGGAGATGCGGTCCTTACATCCACCTATCTAATCAATTGGATGCTTAGCCGTATCTTAAACTTCGAAACACCGCTCCAAAACTTTCAGAAATATTTCCCAAATTCTCGTCTTAACTCCAATATTTCCTTAGGAGTGTTTTGATGCACCGCATTCGTTCATGTTCACTCTCATCATAGAATTAAACTTGACCCTCGAGCAATTAAATGCGTTCTGATTGGATATTCTCCTACACAAAAAGGCTACAAATGCTATGATCCTTTCCCAAAACGGGTCTTTGTAAGTCTTAATGTCACGTTCTTCGAAAATATCCCATACTTTAAGAACACCTCTTTTCAGGGAAAGATCCCACATGAAGATCGGTTTCTTGATCTCGGTCTCTCCACTCCTGATATGTCATCTACTCCACCAACTGATATGTCATTAACAGATATGTCACCTACTCCACCAACTGATGTGCCATTAACAGAAAGAAACTTCAATCCAGAAGGAGAAGTAGAAAACAAAACGATAAGGAAATACTAGTTTACTCTAGAAAGCAAAAATTAAAGTACTCAGAGAATCTCACATCTGAAGCATTAAGAGAATTCAAACCGATGGTAGCTCCAAATCGCTAGAAAGTATCAAAAAGTCCTGATGCTAACTTACCCATTGCTCTCAGAAAACAAAAACGGTTATGTACACTTCATCCCATTTCAATATTCGTATCCTATAATACCTTATCTACAGGATTTCGTGCTTTTACATCTCACCTTGACAGGACAATGGTTCCAATAAATATTCAGGAAGCCTTAGAACTTCCAAAATGAAGAGAAGCAGTATTGGAATAAATGCGAGCATTGAAAAAAATAAAACTTGGGAAGTGATGGACTTGCCACATGGGAAGAAACTCATTGGATGCAAATGAGTCTTCAATGTAAAATACAAGAATTATGCTACGTGTACCTAACTTGTTACATAATTTTTGACCGAATTAACAAGTGGCGGCCCCCTATTGGGAAGGCGCTTTTGGTCAAAAATTATGTAACAAATTAGGTACAATTAGATTTGTCCAAAATACAAAGCCGATGGGACCATGAAAGGTATAAAGCTCGGTTCGTTGCGAAAAGATAAACATAAACTTATGGCATTGACTACACAGAAACATTTACACCAGTAACAAAGCTAAATATAGTTCGGGTTCTTCTATCACTAGCAGCAAATTCGAATTGGTCACTTCAGCAACTCGACATTAAAAATGCATTCTTAAATGGAGAATTGGAAAAAGTATTCATGACATTACCACCAGGTTTTGGCAAGGAAAATGAAAGAAATGTAAACTAAAGAAGTCTTTATACGGACTCAAACAATCACCGAAAGCATGGTTTGACGGATTTGCAAAGGTGTTGAAGAGACAAGGATATCACCAAGGACAATTAGATCACACTATGTTAATTCGAAATTTTGAAGATGGTACTAAAACAATTCTAATAGTCTATGTCGATGACATTATTCGAACGTGTGATAATATGGTTGAGTTGGAGAGATTAAATAAGAGTATTGTCGCTAAATTCGAAGTAAAAGATCTGGGATCAATGAGATATTTCTTGTGATGGAAATTGCTAGATCAAGACAACTATTATACAAATTAGTTTAATTATAGGCTTAATTAAAGTTTCCTAAATTGTATAGTTTCCTTAGATAGTTTCCTATCTTTTGTATATATATGTGTATCATTCTTTCAATGAATACAAGTTTTCTTTTCCATCTCAATTACATGGTATCAGAGCCCATTATGCTCCAACGAGCGATTCGATCCCATCAAGACTCTAAAAATAAGCACGTGGATTTCAAGATTGGTCTGCTCAAATGAGCCACCATCTTGCGGGGGCGTGTTAAGGGATATATATCCCACATCGATAAATGATGTTGACACAGACCAATTTATAAAGATCTTAGGCTACTCCTCTTAAAAAGCTTGACCTTTTAAGATGGACCCTCAAATCTTAACATGGTCTCATGGAAGAGTAAGAAACAGAACGTTGTGTCACGATCGAGTGCAGAGTCAGAATATAGGACTATGGCACAGTCTATGTGTGAGATAATGTGGATATATCAGCTCTTGACAGAAATAGGTCTCAAAACTGCAGTTCCAGCAAAAGTGTGGTGTGATAACCAAGCTGCCCTTCATATTGCATCCAATCCTGTGTTTCATGAGCGAACTAAACATATTGAAATTGATTGTCATTTTGTTCGGGAGAAATTCAGCAAGGTTTGATTTCTACAGAGTATGTGTAGACTGGAGAACAATTAGGGGATATCTTCACAAAAGCTCTAAATGGGGTTCGGGTTGATTATCTTTGTAACAAGTTGGGCATGATTAATATCTATGCTCCAACTTGAGGGGGAGTGTTATACAAATTAGCTTAATTATAGGCTTAATTAAAGTTTCCTAAATTGTATAGTTTCCTTAGATAGTTTCCTATCTTTTGTATATATATGTGTATCATTCTTTCAATGAATACAAGTTTTCTTTTCCATCTCAATTACAACACGAATCACCGTATCACAACGAAATATGTACTTGATCTTCTAACTAAAATTGGCATGCTTGGATTCAGGGCGGATCCCAGTACAGCCCAGGATGGGCACAAGCCCATCTTGGACTTCTGGGCTCAAAAAAAAATTTGGGCTCAATTTCTTTAGTTATCCCAGCCCAAAGATAAAGCCCAAACGAACTAATCCAACGGCCCAACTGCCCAGCCCAATCCCATTCCAAAATATTTAAACCTCCTTAATCCCAAATCACAACTCGTCTCCAACCCAATCCCATTCGCACGAATCGCAGACGCCGGCCTGAATCGCTTCCAGCCTGACTTGGGAGCATTCTTGTCAGTGAAAAAGGAGAAAGTGGTGGCCATGTTTTCATATCTGGCATCTGTATTATTCTTGGAGGAATGTGAGTTCCTTTCATTTAACATTACTACAATATGTTGAGACTAAATATGAGCAAATTAATATGTATGTATTTAACAACTTAAAATTCAAAATTGATTTATGAATGCAAAGAAGCAGAGTTTTACTGGTCTGTGCTTGTCTTTAGATACCCTTCTTGTAATTTCAGGTCACATGAGTGCACTTCCTAACCTCCAACCCATTACAGAGGCAACAGCTTCTGCAAAAGGAACTTTCGAATTAATTGATCGTATTCCTCAAATAGATTCTGAAAGCGACAAGGGGAAAGTTTTAGAAAATGTAAAGAGGTCAAATTGAGTTTAGAGCAGTTTATTTCAGTTATCCGTCAAGAAAGGATTCAGTTATCCTCTAGGGATTCAACATGTTAGTGAAACCAGGCATGAAAGTGGGTCTTTTCGATTATACTAGCCTGGGTCTTTTTCCCTTTTTGTTTGATTTTAGCTTGGGTCATTTTATATGATTTTGGTGTTTTTTGAATGCATGTTTTTCTTATAAGTTGCACATATTCAGGTTCAATTGTGTAGAATTTTGCACTCTGTGTTTTTCTTTTGCATAAATGATAAACCGTTTGAGTGGGACACCGTGGTGGACGAAGAAGATGGCAATAACCTGACATTTTCTGGGAAATTTAGTTTGGCTTTGTTGCCTCTGATACTTAAAGCAACCTCATGGCCCTCATCATAAGCTCTAGCAGCATCCTCTACAGACTGCAGTGTCAAATGTGCCTAACCAAACTCTTGTAGCTTTATATGGATTTCTTATTGTTGAAATTTGGGTTTTGTTGAAGCTCTTTATTGTTGAAATTTGTGTTTTGTTGAAATTGCCTCTGCTGTGCTTTTATGTGAATTGTTATAGAATTGCACCTATGAATTAAAACAAAAAATTTGTTGAATTGTTGAAATTTGTGTTTTGTTGAATGTGAATTGTTGAAATTTGTTGAACTGCACTCTGCACCTGTGAATTGTTGAAATTTGTGTTTTGTTGAGTGTGCTTTATAGAATTATTATAGAATTGCACCTATGAATTTGGGTAATATTGTTTTATATTTTATCGTCATTAAATTCATAACCAAAAACTCGATGTTCAACATCGATAAATTTGTGCCCACCCTGAATTACAATCCTGGCTCCGCCCCTGCTTGGATGCAAACTGAGCGATATACCTATGGATGTAGGAAAGAAAACTAAGGATGGAGAAGTTCCAGTAGAAGTCGACTGATATCAAAAACTAGTGGAAAAACTAATCTACATGTCACACACCAAACCCAACATCGCATTTGTTATTAGTCAGGTTAGCCAATACATGCATTCCCCGAAGGAAAGTCATCTAAAGGCGATCTATAAGATATTCAGATATCTTAAGGGCTCCGTAGAAAAAGGGTTACTCTTCAAAAAGAGTGAAAGAAAAGAAGTTGAAATCTATACAGATTCAGATAGGAGATCTACTACTAGTTATTGTACCTTTGTATGGGAAAATCTAGTAACCTAGAAAAGCAAAAAACAAAATGTGGTAGCAAGAAGAAGTACTGAAGCAGCATTTAGAGCTGTCGCACAAGGAATATGTGAAGGACTGTGGTTGAGAAATCTCCTGAAAGAATTACATATCATAAGTTGCCAATCAAACTCTATTGTGATAATAAAGCAGCTATCAATATTTCTCTTAATCCAGTTCAACACAATCGAACTAAGCATGTAGAGGTGGACAAATAATTTTCCTATGTTTTCATCTTCACTATTTCTCTTTTTTTCATCTGTAAAGGTTAATAAAGAGGAAAAGATACCAGACATCTATAGGAATAATGCTGGAATTCCTATCTTGGCTCATTAGTCATTACACAATTAGTGTGAGTTAAAGAATTAGGGGGATCTGATATGTCTGGCTTAACATAAAGAGATTGTCGGAAAATGATATTAAAACTGAAAATAATAGGAAGTAGTTGAGCATACAACTCTGATCTAAGCTAATAAAGGTACTATATTAAGTGTTCATTCAGAAACCGCAAAGCTATATCATGATTTTTGCTGAAGTTTAATTACGTGAGTTACGCTAATGCTCGTTTACCTTATTTGTTTAAATGATATTTTCTCTTTTGATTATATTTCTATAATAACAAAACAGAAAAGAATATATGATGGCACTATGATGCAAATGTTGTTGTATTACAATGTATCATATTATTAGCATCATATATTTTATTATCATTAATAAGAAGGCAATTTATTAATTTATTAATCTTTACTGTTGCATAATTAATCTAAACAGCAAGTACTTAGGTTCAAGGATCACAACAAACTAACTTGAAGAGATGATGGCTAATTGTTTGAATTGGTAAAGCTCAAGCATTACGTTAAGTCTATCGTTGTTAAGAACTCCAGGTAAAAGCACTAGAAGGCTGACAAAGCTTAGATGGAAAACGCATGGAAGATGGAGACTTTTTCGTGATGTCTTGTTGTTGCAATATGAGCTCCAAGAGGAAGGAAAAACATCACTTTTTCAATTAAAAAATGGTGGAAAACACGGCTAGAACATATATAGCCATCATTCTATTGCATCACAAAAGTTTTTATCCAACAACTATTCTTACCTACTACCACTTTGCTTATATGACAGCCTACTCATTTCCCAGCAAGACCATACTTGCTTAACTTATAAAACACAACTTAAGCTAAGACTTAGTACATCAAGAATATAGGAATAATGACAACAAAAGTATCAATGCTAAATGTTAATACTCCTCCTTGAGACTTTTGTTGGAAATATCAAGGCATCTCCTTAATGTTTCAAATCTTCCTTTGGACAATGACTTAGTAAAAATATCAGCATATTAATCCTCAGAGTTGCAATGCATCAGCTTCGCTTCCTTCCTATCTTGAGCTTCTCTTATTGAATGATACTTAATCTTTATGTGCTTTGTTCTTCCATGAAACACCGGGTTTTTCACCATTGCCACATCTGACTTATTGTCACAAAAGATGGTTGCGGCTTCCTTCTGTTTATGCTTCAAATCCTCCAACACTGTCCTTAGCCAAATAGCTTGATTCGTGGCCTCTAAAGCTGCTATGTACTCTGCATCGGCAGTAGATTGAGCTACGGTTTTCTGCTTCATGGAATTCCAGCACACTATACTTGAACCAGCATAAAACACATAGCCTGAGGTACTTTTCATGTCATCAATTGAACCAGCCCAGTCACTATCTGTAAATCCAGTTAAAAGCAGCGTTTCTGATTTCTTGAACTAAATTCCCAGCTCCGTTGTTCCTTTTACATACCTCAGCACCCTCTTTGCTGTCTGGAAATGAAGTTCACTTGGCTCTTGCCTATATCTGGATAAGATGTTGGCCGCAAATGTGATATCAAGTCTGGTAGAAGTCAAGTATAGTAAGCATCCAACTATACTTCTGTACGCTTTCTCATCTATCCTCTTGGTTCCATCATCCTTCATCAGTTTCAAATTCAGAACCAATGTGGTGTTTACTGGCTTGCAATTCTCCATGCTAAACTTCTTTAGCATTTCTCTAATATATTTCCTTCGGCACACAAATATACCATCTTGAGTTTGAAATATTTCCATGCCAAGAAAATATTGAATTTTTCCCTAGTGTGTCATCTCAAATTCCTTTTTCAATCATCTTTTACTTGCTCAATCAATGTACAATTGATGCCAATAATTAAAAGATCATCAACATATAATGAGATGATGATCATCTCTTTCTTCTCCTCCATCATCTCCTCCTTTATGTACAAAGTTTGCTCATTCATGCTTCTCAAAAACCAAAGCCTGTTCAAATGTTCATCAATTTTGTTATACCAGGCTCTTGGAGCCTATTTTAAACCATACAAGGCCTTCTTCACCAGATATACCTTCTCTTCTTTCTCAGCAACTTGGAAACCTTCAGGTTGTTCAATGAATATCTCTTACTCCAAGTGTCCATTCAGAAATGCTGACTTGACATCTAATTGGTATATCATCCAGCCTCTATAAACTGATATGGCAAACAACAATATGATGGTTTCATATCTTGCTACTGGTACAAACATGTCATTGAAGTCTGTACCAAATTGTTGAGCATATCCTTTTACTACTAGCCTGGCCTTGAGTTTATTCACTAAGCCATCTGGATTCAGCTTCGATTTATACACCCATTTCACTCCAATTACATGTTTATCTTTTGGTTTGTCAACAAGTAACCAAGTTCCATTCTTCTCAATCATGTTTAACTCTTCCTTCATTGCAACCATCCATTCTTTTGAGTTTGCAGCCTCAGCAAAGTTTGAAGGTTCCAGAGTAGCTGAATTGCATATAGCATATATGTCTGCAAGTGGCCTTGTTTTCATAACAACATTCTCAGAATTAGATTCACTATCAGACATTACCACTTCTTCATTAACATCAGCATCACTTGTCTGAGGATTTACCTTTGAAATTTGAAGTTGATTGTCTCCAGTTGATTCCCAGTTCTATGAAGCATCTTCATCCACTTTAATATCCCTGCTAGAAATTATTTTCTTGCTTTGAGGATTGAAGACTCTATAGCCTTTGGCATTGCTGCAGTAACCAACTAGAACTCCAGCCTCAGCTTTTTAGCCCAACTTATCTCTCTTCAGGTATGTGAGTGTAACAGATGCTCCCAAACACTTTCAAATGAGAGACATTAGGCTTTGTTCCATTCCAAGCTTCAAAATGAGTCGTTTTGTCCAATGATTTTGTAGGCAATCTGTTGAGCAGATACACTGCAGTACTCACAGCTTCTGCCCAGAACTCCTTTGGAACTTTTTTCTCAATCATCAAGCATCCAGCCATCTCCATAATCGTCCTATTCTTTCTTTCACATACACCATTCTTCTGTGGAGAGTAGGGAATGATTAGCTAATGTTTTATCCCCATTTCTTCACAAAAATTGTCAAATTGGCTACAGCAGTACTCTATTCCATTGTCTGATCTGATGGCTTTGACTTTGCTGTCACATTCATTTTCCACCAAACTTTTGAACTTCTGAAACGCACTTTCTACCTCTGATTTCATTTTCAAGAAGTATACCCAGCACATTCTTGACATATCATCAATGAAGAGAACAAAATACCTGCTTCCATTCAATGTTGATGTCCTCATTGGTCCACAGACACCTGAGTGTATCAGCTCGAGCCTTTTTGTAGCCCTTTTTGCTTGATTTTTCGAGAATGACATCCTGGTTTGTTTTCCAAGTTGGCATACATCACACATACAATTATCATCGCTGATTTCAGGAATGTTTTCAACTAATCCCAATTCATGCATTTGTTTGAGTAAAGTATAATTAGCATGTCCAAACCTTTTGTGCCATAAAGAAGCCTCAATGACAGTGCCTGCAAATGCCTGATCACCTACATTTTTCCACTCTAAAGGGAAGCTTCTTTTTCTCATGCCAATAGTCATTACTTCCTGATTTTATGAATCAAATATAGTGCATCCCTTGTCTTTAAATACCAGTGTATAATATTTCTCAATCATTGACCAACACTAATCAGGTTTTGATTAATATTTGGAACATATAAAACATATGAAATATACTTTGTACCTACCAACACGGAGATTTCACCAACACCTTTAACCTTAACAAACTCTCCATTCCCAACTTTAACTCTTGATTTGTAAAAATCATTTAACTCAACAAAGATGCTGGGATTGGAAGTCATACGATGAGTGCACCCACTGTCCAACAACATAGCTTCATCACTACTGCAGACATTCAGGTTCAATGTTGTGAACAAGTGCTCTTCCCGCTGGTGATTCTCTGCTACCTGAGCTTATTGTGGTTCCTGCTCTTCCTTCTAATTTTTACAGACCTTCTCAATGTGACCAAATTGCTTACAAGCCCTGCATTGTACTCCTGGCCTGAACCAACACCATTTAGGTGAATGTCCTATCCTCTTACAGTGTGGACAAAGTGGATATTTTCCTCCTTTACCAGCTCCTTTTTGGTTCTCGGGTTCCTCTCATTAGTTGGTTTCTTAACAGCATAGCTTGTTTGAGCTTCGTGCTTTCCCTTAGCAAATGAGGCTCTTCAACATGTTCCACTTGTCTTATTAATCTTCTCTGCTCTGTGGCTTGAAGGGCATTAACAAGTTCAGACGAGGAAATGATGGACAAATCCCTCGAATCTTCAAGTTAGGAGATCTTAGCTTCAAACTTTTCAGGTAAGCTAATCAAGACCTTCTCTACTACTATTTTATCTGGCAATTCATCGCTTAATAGCCTGATTTGATTCACTACCTTCATCAACCTATCAAAGAACTCTTTAACAGATTCTAAATCCTTAATTTAAGAGTTTCAAACTCCCTTCTCAGATTCAGTACCTGCATCTGCCTAGTTCTCTCATTGCCTCGAAATTCCTCCTTCAGTCTGTCCTAAGCTTCGTTTTCTGTTTCACAGGTTATAATCCTAGTGAAGATAGCGTCTGAGATAGCTGATTGGATACAGGAAAGAGCTTGAAACTTCTTAGCAACTTCCTCACTATGTTGCTTCAGTTGTGCAATAGTGGGATTTGCTCTCAATGGAGGGGGTTCAACACCGGTTTCTGTGATCTCCAAGAGATCGTAAGCTTTCAGGTATGCCTTCATCTTTGCAGACCAAAAGTCATAATTTTCTCCAGTAAATACCAAAGGTAAAGGAGCTGTAAAGCCACTGGAAGCCATCGTTTGATTTTGTGAAAGTGTGTTTCTGGTTTTCTCTATGGTATTTGCCTATCTTTCTTGCTACGAGTTCTAAGGTCAAAAGGGGTCTGATACCATGTTGCAATATGAGCTCTAAGAGGAAGAAAAAACATCACTTTTTCATTCAAAAAATGGTGCAAGACACGGCTGGAACATATTACATCACAAAAGTATTTATCCAACAACTATTCTTACCTACTACCACTTTGCTTATATGACAGCCTACTCATTTCCCAGCAAGACCATACTTGCTTAACTTATAAACTACAACTTAAGCGAAGACTTAGTACATCAAGAATATAGGAATAATGACAACAAAAGTATCAATGCTAAATGTTAATACTTGTATTGGGATGGGATTATGACCTCCGACTAAATGACTGATAGGACTCCAATTGATGAAAATGATAAATGACAATTGGTATTGAATTAAAGATGGAATTACACCGAAAATGTAAGAACAATTCTAAGCTTTCGAGAGGCTTAGATCTCTCCTACTTGGCTCAGCCAATCTACCCAATATTTTCCATGCCCACTGAGCCTCTTTCTCCTCTTATTTATAGTCTCTCTTCCTAACAGATTTTCCCTCCCATTTGCCTTGTAACCGAAAGCTGTTACATATATATTCTTCTAGGTGCTTCTCAATCCTTCCAGAATGGATGAGGTGGGTGGGAGCCTATCAATGACTCGCTGTCGTATTTTCAGTGTTTTAAAATGGGAAAATAAGCATGCACCATGCTATTAAAGTATGAATTTAATCCCTTTTTCAATACCCAGGATGGCGGTGGTTTTATAAGGATGTAGTAAGGATTAATTAGAAAGCATTTTACCAATGTGATGGGGAAATGCTGCTTGCATTGAAATTTGATTGGATATATAATTGTGTGTAGGAAATCGTGTATATGGAAAGATATTAAAATCTTTCCATATATGCTATATATTGATTAATTATAGACTGTAGATTTCTTTCTCTTATTCTTGTTATTCTTTTCCTTTTTTAGCTTTGGTATTGTATTATAAAAGGGTGTATATGCTGTAAGATTCATTATTGAAATAAAATACTTTATTTCTCTCCTTTCGTTCAATTCTCTCAGTTTTCATGGTATCAGAGCCTTAGGTATCTAACAGTAGCAACCTATGGCCGAAATTCCCGTCAACAGCTCGGGGTCAGTCATGTCCGACAACCCTCAAATCGAAACGGAGGTTAATTCCACAATTGGTTCTCACAACTTTGAGAACTCATCGTTCCAGCTCACCGTCGAGAAATTAAATGGAAAAAATTATCGTGAATGGGCCCAATCAATAAAATTGGTAATCGATGGAAAAGGGAAGCTGGGTTACCTAACTGGCGATTCAAAGAAACCAACGGAGGTGTCACTAGCTCAACGATGGAATTCTGAAAATTCCATGGTCATTGCGTGGCTGGTCAACTTTATGAAACCAGCCATCGGGAAGACGTTCCTGTTTCTATCCACTGCAAGAGAAGTCTGGGAGGCGGTGCGCGACACTTACTCCGACACAGAAGACTCGTCCCATATTTTCGAAATAAAAACCCGTCTGTGGCAAACAAAGCAGGGCACCAGGGAGGTCACTGACTATTTCATGGAGATGACTTCACTTTGGCAGGAGCTTGATCTAAGCAGCGACGAGGAGTGGAAATGCGGAGATGATAGTGTTCGGTATAAGAAAAAATTCGAGAATGAACGGGTGTTTGAGTTCTTGGCCGGTTTGAATCGAGACCTCGACGACGTCAGAGGTCGCGTCCTTGGCCGACGACCGCTGCCGTCCCTTCGCGAAGTCTTCTCGGAGGTACGACGGGAGGAAGCCCGTCGATTGATTATGCTGGAGGATGGAAAGGGCCAGACTGAAGTGTCAGCCCTTTTGATGAAAGGAAAAGGGCTTGAAAGTGGTGGAAGAATTGGGCCAACCACTAAAGGCCCAATTGGAGAAAAAAATCTGCTCAAAGGATTTATTAATGGATTAGGATATAGGCCTGAAATAAATGGGCCAGATTCTATGTGTTTGTCATCAAAAATAAACGGGCCAAATCAAAAGCAACGTGGCCGACCGTGGTGTGAACATTGTCGTAAGCCTAGACACAAAGAAGACACGTGTTGGGACTTACATGGAAAGCCCGCCGATTGGAAACCAAGACAAAACACCAAGGGCCGGGGATATCAAGCTGAGACAAAAATCAACCCTGCTCAAAGTAGTGCTTTCAGTTCGGAACAATTGGAACAACTCTATCAAATTTTTACCAATCTTCAAACTTCGGGTCAGTCTCTTCCTAATGGCCCTTCGAGCTCTCTAGCTCATAAAGGTAAAAATTTGACGGCTTTATTTACCGCTTCAAAATCTAAAACCCCTTGGATTATAGATTCTGGAGCATCCGATCACATGACAGACGCATATCACCTTTTCTCGTCATATTCAACATGTGCTGGTAATGTTAAAGTAAAAATTGCAGATGGATCCCTCTCATCTGTCGCAGGAAAAGGGAGTATCAAAATTTCTGATTCTATCACCCTTGAATCTGTCTTACATGTTCCAAAATTGTCATGCAATCTTCTGTCAATTAGCAAACTAACTAGGGACTCCAATTGTCTTGCTAAATTTCTTCCATCTCACTGTGTTTTTCAGGACCTTTCATCGGGGAAGACGATTGGCAGTGCTAAAGAATGTGAGGGACTGTACTACTTTGAGGAAACTGATCTGAGTAAACTACATCAAATTGCTATTTGTGAGTCTGCATCTACTTCTAGGGATAGTGAAATTCTATTATGGCATTATAGACTAGGCCACCCGAATTTTCAGTATTTGAAACGTGTAATCCCTTCAATTTTTTCAAATAAAATTTCATTTGACTTCGAATGTGAGAATTGTGAACTCGCAAAACATCATCGAACTTCATATCCAAACTCTATATACAAACCATCTAAACCATTCACTATAATTCATAGTGACTTGTGGGGACCCTCTCGGACCCCCAGTCGTACACACTCGAAATGGTTTATCACTTTTATAGATGATCATACTCAAGTCTGCTGGGTTTACCTATTAAAAGAAAAGTTTGAAGTCCGCTCCGTGTTCATAAACTTCCATACCATGCTCCAAACACAATTCCAGACAAATATTCAAATACTTCGTACCGATAATGGCACAGAATACATCAATGAAACACTACGAGACTATCTACTAAAGCATGGGATCGTCCACCAAACCTCTTGTGTTAACACCCCTCAACAAAATGGGATCGCGGAGCAGAAAAATAGGCATCTTCTAGAAGTTACTCGCGCCTTGATGTTCACTACAAATATGCCTAAACTTTTTTGGGGGATACTATCCTCACAGCCACCTATCTCATCAATAGAATGCCCAGTCGTACTCTATCCTTTGTCTCACCCCTTCAGAAACTACAAACACACTTTCCTACCACTCGCCTTCACTCTAATCTACCCCTAAGAGTGTTTGGTTGCGTGGCATTTACCCATATTCACTCTCACCTTAGAAGTAAATTAGAACCTCGTGCGCTAAAATGTGTGTTTATTGGATATTCACCTACTCAGAAGGGATATAAATGCTATGATCCATCAACAAAAAGAGTCTTTGTCAGCCTTGATGTCACCTTCTTTGAAAAAACATCATACTTCAAAAAACCCTCTCTTCAGGGGGAGATACTGAACAAAGAGAGGCTACTTGAAGAGTTTTTTAACTTTGATCTCTCACCTCCTAACCCAACCTATACCGAAAATATCACACCCAATATGCCATCTATAGAAGGAAACTTGAATGCAGGGGGAGATGCAGGTAATCAAAGAAACAAGGAGATGTTGATTTACTCAAGGAGACCAAATCCAAGGTAAACGGGAAACCTCGCACCTGAAGCACCAAAAGAGTCCGAACCGGTGATAGGGCCGAATGAAATCCTATTTGGTAACTCTGGATCCCCGAGTGATGATTTACCTATTGCTCTCAGAAAATAGCCTAGATCGTGTACTCTCCATCCTATATCCAAATTTGTGTCTTATAACAAGTTAGCTACGAAATTTCGTACTTTTATCACTAAACTTGACAATACAGAAATTCCAAAGAACATTCAGGATGCCCTAGAAGCTCCTAAATGGAGAGAAGCTGTAATGGAAGAAATGCAAGCGTTGGAAAAAAATGGAACCTGGGATTTGGTGGAGTTACCAAAAGGTAAAAATCCAGTTGGTTGTAAATGGGTGTTTACTGTGAAGTACAAAGCAGATGGGACGATAGAACGATACAAAGCTCGACTGGTAGCAAGGGGTACACACAGACATATGGTATTGACTACTTGGAGACATTTGCACCAGTGGCTAAACTGAATACAGTTCGAGTTCTCCTATCTCTAGCAGTCAATTTGGATTGGCCCCTTCATCAACTTGATATAAAGAATGCATTTTTGAATGGAAAATTGGAGGAGGAAGTCTTTATGACAATACCACCTGGGTTCAATAATAAAGGTGGAAAAGACTGGGGTATGCAAGCTCAAGAAGTCTTTATACGGCCTTAAACAGTCACCAAGGGCCTGGTTTGACAGATTTGCAAAAGTATTGAAGAATCAGGGATACCAACAAGGGCAGTCAGATCACACTATGTTTTTCCGACAATCTGAGGAAGGAAAAAATAACCATTCTGATTGTTTATGTAGACGACATAATCCTCACGGGAGACAACTTAACTGAGATGGATAGACTAAGGAAAAGTCTGGCCTCAGAATTTGAAGTGAAAGACCTAGGACAAATGAGGTACTTCTTAGGCATGGAGGTCACAAGATCAAAAATGGGTATCAGTATTTCACAGAGGAAATACATTCTTGACCTACTGACCGAAACTGGCATGCTTGGTTGTAAACCAAGCAACATACCGATAGATTATGGGAAAAGAACGGAGGCAACAGGAGAACTGGTTGATAGAGAGAGATACCAACGACTGGTTGGTAAGTTAATATACCTATCACACACGAGACCAGATATTGCCTTTGCAGTCAGCGTGGCAAGTCAACACATGCACTCACCGAAGGAAACTGACCTAGAAGCAGTATACAAAATTCTCAGATATTTAAAAGGCACCTCCGGAAAGGGCTTACTTTTCAAGAAGAGTGAAAAGAAAGAAGTAGAAATTTTTACAGATGCTGATTGGGCCGGATCAATAGAAGACAGGAGGTCAACTTCAGGATATTGTACCTTCGTATGGGGTAATTTGGTTACATGGAGGAGTAAGAAACAAAATGTAGTGGCAAGAAGCAGTGCCGAAGCCGAATTTAGAGCAGCAGCACAAGGGATATGTGAAGGGCTATGGTTAAAGAAACTCTTGGAGGAATTGAAGGTCACAATCAAATTGCCTATAAAACTCTACTGTGATAACAAAGCGGCCATTGACATATCACTTAACCCAGTCCAACATGATAGAACAAAACATGTGGAGATTGATAGACATTTCATCAAGGAAAAGGTAGAAGATGGAGTCATTTGTATGGTGTATGTCCCCACACAGGAGCAAAGAGCAGATATTCTCACCAAAGGATTGTCTCAACAAAGTTTCAACGATTTCACTGGCAAGTTGGAAATGATCAATATCTACAATCCAACTTGAGGGGGAGTGTAGGAAATCGTGTATATGGAAAGATATTAAAATCTTTCTGTGAAGAATATTATAAATTGTATATAATAAACTTGTTTCTATTACAAAGTAAAAGACCCTATTTATAGGGTTACAAATAACTGTAAAAGGAAATAAATATAAAAGGAAATATTATGCAATCTACTACTAAGGAAAATAATCTTACACTAAAAGGAAATATTATAATTGCAATCTTTGACGATCTCTGGAATCTTATTCAGTATCCTTGACATCCCCCCTCAAATTGATGCTGGTAAAATCATCAATTTGTAATCATGAATTGACGATGATGACAATACTTGTGCCCACGAAAAAGAAATCCAAATCAAAGCAACCAACGACGAAAAGTACTGACGACGAGAGACCAAGGACAACAAAGAACCACTTCAAAACCACTTCAAGAACACTCCAAAGAAACAACGAGAACCAAAAACAAACCAAAATTTCAATCTCATCAACTGGGCCAAACTGCAAACCAAATTTCCAAATGAACTAAACCAAATTCCAGATGAACTGGACATATACTAAACCAAATTCCAGATGAACTGGACATACTAAACCAAATTTCAGATGAACTGAACCAAATTCCAGATGAACTGGACATAATAAACCAAATTTCAGATGAACTGGACCAAATTCCAGATGAACTGGACATACTAAACCAAATTTCAGATGAACTGGACATAATAAACCAAATTCCAGATGAACTGGACATACTAAACCAAATTTCAGATGAACTGGACCAAATTCCAGATGAACTGGACATACTAAACCAAATTTCAGATGAACTGAACCAAATTCCAGATGAACTGGACATAATAAACCAAATTTCAGTTCCAGATGAACTGGACATGCTAAACCAAATTCCAAATAAACTGGATCAAGTTCCAGATTACCAAAAGCTGAAGAAACTTCAAACAAACTGCAGATTACCAAAAGCCGAAGAAACTCCAAACAAACTGCAGAAACTGAGTTGTGGCCACCGGAATGTGATGCGACTTTGTAGTGATACATACGAAAAGAAAATAAAAAAGAAAAACAACATTGGTAGCCGGACGAGCGACTCAAGGTCGCTCGCCGGAAACGAAATTCAAATGTTAATTTGTTTAGGATCGAAACTGCTCTGATACCATGTGAAGAATATTATAAATTGTATATAATAAACTTGTTTCTATTACAAAGTAAAAGACCCTATTTATAGGGTTACAAATAACTGTAAAAGGAAATAAATATAAAAGGAAATATTATGCAATCTACTACTAAGGAAAATAATCCTACACTAAAAGGAAATATTATAATTGCAATCTTTGACGATCTCTGGAATCTTATTCAGTATCCTTGACACTTTCCATATATGCTATATATTGATTAATTATAGACTGTAGATTTCTCTCTTATTCTTGTTATTCTTTTCCTTTTTTAGCTTTGGTATTGTATTATAAAAAGGTGTATATGCTGTAAGATTCATTATTGAAATAAAATACTTTATTTCTCTCCTTTCGTTCAATTCTCTCAGTTTTCATTGCGTAAACCTAGAAAGTAGAATTCGCTGAATGGGACCATGTATCCCAGAGTTCTCTTCTGGTTAATCTCACTGATGGTATATTTTAAGAATTTCAGGCATTCATCAAATTATGCATTCATAAACATGGTTCTTTGCAGTTAGTATATAGTAATGGAATTCCATAACTGCCATAACATGGAAAGGTTGAAATGAAGAAAATGAAACACTTACAGGGATCCTGACAATGTGAGTACGTTCCCATCCAAGTGGGTTGTATGCCACCACAACCTAAAGATAACAATATATACCAGCTGATACATTTTCCAGGGCATTAAATCAGTAAGACAGATTCATAAGAAGAAGAAATTACCAAGCTTTTTCCTTGTGGAATATTATCTTCTGTAGTTGGGCAGAAACTTATATTGAGTAACTGACACTGTTCACAAATTAAAAAGGTGAAAAGAAAGAAAAGACAGCTTTAGGCTGGGATCGACAAACTAATTATCTGAATTTGCATGAAACCCAAAAGATCATTCAAATCAGCTGAGAATGTCTATTAGATGCATACAGTCCATTTCCAAACATGTAATTAACCTTAAATAGGATATCAATCAAATCACAGTAGCAGTTTGATAGAACAGCATTCAAATTTCATTTCATTCACCAAATGCATCAAGTCTTTAGCGATTAACTTACATCATTGAACAAAAGAAAATTGAAGTCATCTATAGTTTGATCTTGATTTGGAAAATTTTTACCTCTCTCTCTCTCTCTCTCTCTCTCTCTCTCTCTCTCTCTCTCTCTCTCTCTCAATATTTATCTATTTTTCTCAGTTGCAATTCGAGGACTCGGTACTAATAAATAAAATGTCCTCCATGAAGATTAGAAAAACTATAAATCAACTCACGATTGAACTTTCATGACTTTAAATTGCAAGAATACAAATAACCACATACTAAGAAAGGTCTTTCAACAATAAAAAGACCGTGTGCAGCTGTTTCAGGGATACAAGGCCATATAGTCAAATTGGCTTAAAAATGAGACCATTGTATATACAAACATATGTTGACTAGAATAACTGTTACATAAGCATTTATGCAGAAACTGAAACTGAAACAAGTTCTAAAAGTGAAATGTCACCTGGCTAAAGATCATTGTGGGTTTAGCACACTGGCCACTCAATTTTGAATCGATCAAACATGACAAAGCTGAATTAGCAGTGACTTCCGCCTGCAAAAGTTAAATTACAAATAGACGAACTTAAAACATGATGAAACATAACATCCACTTGGTGTATACATATGATATAGTGAAAAATTATGTTGAAGTCCACCTCAGATGCTCCAATTGAGAGGCGTTTTGCATAATCGTCCGTAGTATGCTGTTTAGCGGTACCAGTGACAGCATCATGGTGCTGTGCAATTCCTAAAGCATCACCTAACTTGTAAGTATTAGGTCCAGCTGATCTCCTTCCAATCAGAAACTCCAGTTGCCGAGTTGCCTATGTAAGCACAAATAAAATTTATTTCAATATGTTTTTATAATACTCTGCATAGTTGAAGCTGAAAGAGGGATAAGATAACTTAAAAAGATTATTATCAATATGCTCTTAACATGTCCAAAAGCTGGGATTTAAGATTACAGCTCTGTCATAGTGGTAATAATATAGTTCATATACTACTAACAGGCAGTTCCATAATTAACTCCAATGCAGTTCAAGAAACCAACTTGAATATTACAGGATGATAGTACGGGTAGACATGATCAAGTCCCAACTCCCAAGAATGTAAACTAGTGACTAGGTCTAATTTGGCTCATTATGTATCCCAAAAGAAGGGGATTGTACAATCTTACCTGATAATATCCACTCAGAAAACGAATGTATCGCTTCAAGGCTGGTCGACTTGTAAAATAACCAGTCCAGTATGCATTAGCACTGTCTGCATATCTATGGCAAATCAACCGAGAAATGTAAAATCAGTTTTGTGGATCCAACCAAATATAAAACCAGAACAAAGGAAATCAGAATGAGAGTTACAAAACAATGAGCTCACGGAAAATAATCATCAGTTTTCAGAGGCCAAGATTTACTGGCAGCACGTTTTGCATCGGTATAGATAGATGGAGTAGAATATAAAGCATTCACTTGGCCATCCTGTATAAATAAGCTTTCTTAGAGAAATGTTGTTACAGAATTAGACATGAGATACCTTGTGACTGGGTATCTTGTATTTTTCTTACTGTAGATCATGCAATGATCCAGTCTCAGCAACCAATGACTGATTGATTGAACATGTATGTTCAAACTGTGTCTTTTAATAGTTTCAAATAGTTTCAAATCATCCAGAGGTTTAAGAAAGAAACTCCGGTTTCTCCAAGTTTCTTTCATTATATCATCTGTGGCTTCAAACAGAGTTCTAAATAATCTCACTTCTAGTCCTTCTTTCGGGTTTTCTACCCACCTCAATGTCTTCATGTTAGTAGCTTGGGATTTACAGCGACATAATATACTATCTTCAGGTAATAAGAGATCCACTGAAGAAACTACATAATTTATGGTGATATATGAAGAAGTTTCTGGGCAGAAACATGAATCGAAATAAAATTTGTTTCCTCGAGGAAAATTATTTTCCAACTTTGTCTAGATTTCTATCTGAAGCCATCCTTCTTCTCAGCATCTCTTCCAAAAAACAAAGAAAGGAAAGCAAAGAAGCAGAAAATAATACCTTGTTAACGTAATGAATTAGTTTGTCCATTTGCTTGAACCAAGACTCAGCATACTGATATTGGAAGTCATCACCCATCGTCCACATAATATGATTGGTTCGAGTCACATTTGCCTGTGTAACAAAGACCAATTGGCCATCAACTGCACACGCAGTCTTACCTTCTAAATGATGCACTGTTTAACAATAGTAACTGTTGAATTTAAGGAATAAGAGAAATATTGGAATTTACCTGAATCATTGCAGCATTGATAAAATCATTAACTCGTGTGTCGACATTGAAGTCAAAAAGAAGGGGATTATCCTGCATTTTAACAAATTGAGAAACTTATGTATGGACTTATACAAACACAAAGACTGTTGGGACTAACTAATGTATACTTGAAGATAGAACCTGGACTGGAATGAAGTCATCATCTACTTCAAAATGGAACCGAGGTGGTGGACTATAATGAACAGGAAATGCATTGGCAAATATCTGCAGGGATTCAGATCTCAAATTAATCAAAAACAAAGCAGTTTAAGAAAGAATGTGTACAGACCACCAGTATCATTCATAACCTGAGAAGAGGAGCCAAATGTCCTGGAAGCCTGCCATATAACTTCAAGAGATTTATCTGCCTTACGTTTTGCTCTGTCTTGATAATCAATCCGTGCAAAATGAATGGAATCAAATCCCAGCTATAGAAACAAAAAACAAATAAATAAATGAAAGATGAAGTAAGAACAAAAAATTATTAATACATGAACGTGCAATATCCAGTCCACAGATTATGGACCTGGATTGTGTTAAGTTGACAGTTCTTTGAATTTCAACAACTGTTTTTCTAAATACCTCGGCCCCAAGTAGGTAAGCTTGAACTGCAGAGTGCCCAAATGGATCAATCTGCCATCCAGCACGAGGAGTCTTATTAAACTGACTCTTTATCAGTCGATGGCCAAGGGTTGTTTGGTCAATCATGTCTATATAATGAGTAGTCGCTTCATCATGCATACACCAGCCACCATTTCTGCACCATTGTCATTAAAACAGTTTAATGTCAAACTTCTCTAGAAAAGTATATGGATAGCAGATTACAAGCAATCAGCGTACACGAATTCCAACTGGCCAGCGTCAACAAGTTTTCTTACTTCCTCTTGAATTTCTGGACTTTGCTCTTCCCACCATCTATTGAAAAATGCCTAATATAATAGCAACTCATTCTTAACAACAGGGAAACCATCACGTAAATACTGCATTACATAGTGTATTTATGCACAGTTCTCATCTTTAAGAAGGTAAGCAATTAACGTATTCAAGAATCTTTTTTCCAGCAAGTAATTTTCAATATAAGCTCACTTTTAGTAAGAAAGACGTGAATGCAAAATCATATACAGTAATATGACTGATTTCAAATCGGACAAAACAAAGAAAAGTATAAGATTTCGACATGGCCATAAAATTTTCCTAATCCTTGGTACAGATTGGTGGATCCACCCTGACCCAGTGCGCATATTTAGTAGCCCACATTTCACATCATACAAGCAGAACCATACCTGAATTTAACCTGCTAGTTGGCATATAGAGGAGAAGGGATGCAATAGATGGTCAAGAACATTTTCATTAAAAAAATATATGTAACTAAATTTAACCTTTCAATTATATTAAGCACAACTTTGCAGCCTGCAAACAGTTGCATTGAAATACTATTGGGAGTTAGTTATACACTGTGACTCCTTTCAACCATGCCTCGTCATTATGACCAACACTACAGTAATCTCAGTTTTGATCAACCTAAATAACTCAAATCTTTGCAGTGCTTTCATAATTTTAATCAAAAGAAATAAACTACCATTTCAGCAAATATAAACTTCCTATTAGGATCACGGCGCAATGACATGACAACCGAGTCCAAAACATTTTCCACACATGCACCCTGCATCAATTCAAATGCCCAGAATCAGAGTTAAGCCAAAAAGTAATTCCAAAAAAAGGGCATAATCAGTTCTTACGCTAACCTGAATACTGTTATTTGATCCAACATAGTACTGATCAACTGTCTTGAGCCAGCCCACATCATCGTGCGAATGGAGAACCAAATGAACATTCAATTTTCCATCAACAATTCCACTACCAGTGTTGTATTTGATATAACCATTCACTCCAATAACTCCATATGAACAAATAACAGAGACAGTGCACAGTAAAACAGCAACAGATTGAACTAAAGTTTCCATTTTCGACCCCAACCAAGATTTGGTTTTTGGGTTTTAACTTATTCAATTTATAGTAACACTCAAAGAATGTAGTGTCAGAGCCATTGCAAATAAGGGACAACTGTTCATTGGTTTCTCCTCAAAACGTTATTGTGCATTGGTTTCTCCTCAATAATTATTGAGGTTCACCAAGTCAAACGAATTTGTGGTGACAATTGGTACAATCATGCTACATTTACATCATTTTTTACATCAATTTTGATATTGTGACACACTAATTCGACAACTTAAAATGTACCCACAATCTAAACTTAGCATTATTCCAACTAGTATTAGCACTCTGCTTCTATTTAATTAATCGCTAAACCAAAGTTGTACTGTGATTAGTATACAGAGTTGCAGCAAAAGCTGCAAAAGTGTATAAGGTATTAAATTATTGAAACATGTCTTATCCGTTTTGACCCTTTCGCTATCGACCGTTTAATAGCCGTCCTTAATTTCTGGTAGGCTTTTCAGTTTTCACGTGCGAAACTTGTCCTGTCCGAAAGATGGTCCCCGTGGTGGGGGAAGGGACAGAACCTTCGCCCAAAAGGGTTAAAACTCAAAAGGGGATCGTATTCGGCGTTGTATTATAGTTTCGTCATGAGAATTTTGCGTATATAAAGACAACAAGCAAAGGATTTGAATGATTTAAGCTCTACGATGATCTTGGTCGACCACAATTCTTATCACTATTTGTTCCGACTCTGACAGAGCAATTGAATAATTAGGATACTGGTCTCTCGCAATGGGACAAAGTTACCAACTATAATTATTGGAAATGGTGCCAAATGGGTCAACTTTGACCACAATTCTAAGTGGGACCTAATGTTCGAATTGTCGAAATAAATGTTCAATTAAATTCTACGTTCCGAGTAGATGAGTGTAGAATATTTAATTGTGAAAAATCATTTCAATATGAATGAGAAATTATGGTTGAAAGTTGGACAATAAATAAGAGGAATAAATGGGAAATAATTGGAAAAATTGTTCCAATCCCACATAGGTTGCAAACACAACCTTGAACCACTTAATAAACATCAAGTTTGGAAATGGGTTTGGGCCACAAGGGGTACTAGTAGTCTTTGAAAGGGGGGAGTCTTAGACAATGTCTAGACTAACCGAAGGCCACACGCATGCGCGTCGCCGTCGCCGTCCGACCGGCACGAGGTCGGGTCGTGGGTCTGGGTTTGGACATTTTTTGTTATCTAAATTCAATTAATTAATTCCCTCTCTTTCACGGTTTTCTTTACACCGTCAATTAATTAAGTGGATGTTTTAACTGCTCAACTGTGAGTTAAGTGGGCGTGAGTGGTGAAACTGCTCAAAGTGGGGAGTTGTACGAGGCTCAACCATCAAACTCCCTCATCTATTTAAAGGGTCCTTAGGCTTTCATTTTCGACACACCAACTAACACTCGAATTCACACTGCATACATAGTCTTTCTCGCATCTTTCTTTTCTGCATTTGTCTGAGAGAGTACTCCATTTCTGGTTCGCTGTCTTGCAGTCGAAGTGCTGCTTCTGCAAGTGTTTGATCGTTATATCTTGGGAGACGATTTACCATACACCATACCGTAAGCACCGTGTGACGGGGTAAAAACGTTTTAAGGACAGAGAGCCTAGTTCTCGCCTCGATCATCCTCATACCGAATTCTGCAATTATTTTAACCTTTCTGTTTTATTTGTTTATTACTTTCTATTTTGTTTTACTCGTTTAATGCTTCCTGTTTTTACTCGTTTAATGCTTCCTGTTTTTACTCGTTTAAATTAATACATTATGTTCTTACTGTTAAGCAAGTCGATTCTGGAAATATTATCTAATGCAAAACACATTTAACACCAACAATCTTAAGACGTTTTTAGTAATTATTAAATATTTTTCCATATTGTACTTGCTTACTTCTGCAGAGACTATTGTGCCATATTACTATTCTACAGAATTTTAATTCGAAAATTCTGATTTGTTGATCTTCTATTTTGAAAACAGAAATGGCTAACACTTCTGAGACGAATGCAATTCCCACTACTGTGCCTGTGACCCCCCACTGTGGCTGTGACCCCTACTGTGACGATAACTATGGCTACAGTTACGTCAACTATAACTGCTCCGTCTGCTTCAACTCATATTCCTCATGGAGAGAAATCGGAAAAATTTAATGGGGTCGATTTTAAGAGATGGCTGCAGAAGATGCTGTTCTATCTCACCACTTTGAACCTGGCAAGGTTTCTCACCGAGGATCCTCCTTCTGTTCAACAAGGAGAAAATAATCGAGTTTCGATTATTGCTTTGGATGCATGGAAACACTCTGATTTCTTATGCAAAAACTATGTATAGAATGGACTGAATGATTCGCTATATGGTGTATATAGCGTAATGAAAACTGCAAAGGAACTATGGGAATCTTTAGAGAAAAAATATAAAACTGAAGATGTTGGATCTAAAAAATTTCTTATCGGTAAATTTTTAGATTATAAAATGATTGACTCTAAATCTGTTATTTCTCAAGTTCAAGATTTGCAGGTACTTCTCCATGATTTACATGCTGAAAAAATGACTGTAAGTAAGTCATTCCAAATAGCAGCAGTAATTGAAAAACTCCCGCCCTCATGGAGAGATTTCAAAAATTACCTCAAACACAAACGCAAGGAAATGAACATGGAGGAGTTGATTGTGCGTTTGAGGATCGAAGAGGATACTAAGAAATCTGAAAGGAGGAACGGGGGACCAAGCATGGAAGCTAAGGCAAACATGGCTGAATCAAGTTCAAAGAAGAACATGAAACAGAAGCACTCAAACTTTGCCCCGAAAAATAATGAAAACAACCAGAAGAACAAGAAGTTCAAAGGGGACTGTTTCAACTGTGGCAACTGTCGCAAGCCTAAAAAGCAAATTGACCATGCACATATTGTTGAAACTGAAAATCTGACTGAAGGTGTTCAAGAAATGCACCTATCTGCTGTAATATCTGAATGTAACAGTGTTGGAAATCCCAGGGAATGGTGGGTGGATACTGGTGCCACTCGCCACATTTGTGCTGAAAAGAGCGTGTTTTCTGATTACAAACCTATCGATGGAGAACAACTGTTCATGAGAAATTCCTCAAGCTCAAAGGTTGAAGGACAAGGAAAGGTGACCTTGAAGATGACATCTGGCAAGGAACTCGTCCTCAACAATGTGCTGCATGTGCCGGACATTCGGAAAAATCTTGTTTCTGGTTCCCTTCTTTGCAAGAATGGGTTTAAGTTAGTATTTGTATCTGACAAATTTGTACTAACTAAAAATGGAATGTACGTTGGGAAGGGTTACATGACTGATAGGATGTTCAAGATGAACGTCATTACTATTGTACCTAAATTGAACAAGATGAATGAAGCTTCTACTTCTGCGTATATTGTTGATTCTTCTTGTTTATGGCATAAAAGATTAGGACATGCAAATTTTAAATCTGTGCGCAAATTAATGAACTTAAATTTGCTACATTCTTTAAGTTTCGATCCTAATCATAAATGTGAAACTTGTATTGAGGCTAAGTTAGCCAAAAGACCATTTCCATCAGTTGATAGAAATACTTTACCTTTAGAATTAATTCACAGCGATATATGTGACTTGAAATTCGTACAAACTAAAGGTTGGAAAAAGTATTTCATTACTTTCATTGACGATTGCACTCGGTTCTGTTATGTTTATTTGTTAAAAATCAAAGATGGGGCTTTGGAAATGTTTAAACATTATAAGAATGAAGTGGAAAATCAACTTAGTAAAACAATAAAAATTGTTCGAAGTGATAGAGGTGGAGAATATGGAGCGCCGTTTGAAGAATTTTGTTCTCAACAATGCATTATTCATCAAACAACGGCTCCTTACTCACCTCAATCTAATGGTATTGCGGAACGAAAGAACCGTATGCTTAAAGAAATGATGAATGCTATGTTGATTAGTTCTGGTCTACCACAAAATTTGTGGGGGGAGGCTATCCTCTTGGCAAATCACATTCTTAATAAAATACCACACAAAGTAAAGGATGAAACACCTTACGAATTATGGAAAGGTCATAAACCTTCATATAAATACTTGAAAGTGTGGAGGTGTTTGGCAAAGGTAAAAATGCCAAAACCTAAACAAATAAAAATAGGACCAAAAACTGTAGATTGCATATTTATTGGATATGCTCATAACAGTAGTGCATATCGTTTCCTTGTGCATAAATCCGAGATTCCGAATATATATGAAGATACAATAATTGAATCAAGGAATGCAAGTTTCTTCGAAAATGTCTTTCCTCGTAAAGACAAAAGTGATGTAAGTTCAACAAAACGAACTTACGATACTGCAAATGATGATGAAAATGAAGAAGAACTCAGACGCAGTAAAAGGACTAGAAAGTCTACGTCATTCGGTTCAGAATTTCTAACGTACATGATCGAAGATGAACCAAAGACACTTAGCGAAGCAATGTCAACACCAGAGGCTCCTTTTTGGAAAGAAGCTATCAATAGTGAAATTGAATCAATAATGCAAAATCATACTTGGGAGTTGGTTGATCTTCCACCTGGGAATAAACCTCTAGGTTGCAAGTGGATTTTCAAGAAAAAGTTAAAATCGGATGGATCTATTGATAAATACAAGGCTCGGTTGGTAGCAAAAGGATATAGACAAAAGGAATGTCTTGATTTCTTTGATACTTACTCACCAGTAACAAGGATTACTTCGATAAGAATCCTTATTGCAATTGCTACAATATATAACCTCGAAATTCATCAAATGGATGTTAAAACAGCTTTTCTGATTGGAGAGTTGGAAGAAGAAATATACATGGAGCAACCTGAAGAATTTGTCGCTCATGGACAAGAGAAAAAGGTTTGCCGACTCGTTAAATCTTTATATGGACTAAAACAGGCGCCAAAACAGTGGCACCAAAAATTTGACAAAACAATGTTGTCAAATGGTTTTAAAATTAACGAGTGTGATAAGTGCGTGTATAATAAGAGTACACCGAAAGCATATGTCTTAGTATGTTTATATGTGGATGATATGCTAATTCTAGGTAGTAATCATGATATCATTGTGTCTACTAAGAAAATGTTAACAAAACATTTTGACATGGACATGGGTGTAGCAGATGTAATTCTTGGAATTAAAATTTCTAAAACACCAGATGGCATTGTTCTTTCACAATCTCATTACGTTGAGTCTGTGTTAAAGAGATTTGGAGTTTTTGATGAAAGTCCAGTCAAAACTCCAGTAGACACGAGTCTACACTTAGCAAAAAATAGAGGCGAACTTGTACATCAATTAAGATATTCTCAGGTAATTGGGAGTTTGATATATTTAATGAACTGCACACGTCCTGATATTGCGTTCGCAGTAGGTTTACATGTAATCCAAACAATGATCACTGGAAGGCATTGAATAGGGTACTTCGATATTTAAGATATACCTTAAAATTTGGATTACATTATATGAGATATCCAGCAGTATTAGAAGGATACTGTGATGCAAATTGGATATCTAATATGAAAGATTCTAAATCCACAAGTGATTATGTATTTACACTTGGTGGTGCGGCTGTGTCTTGGAAATCCTCAAAGCAAACTTGCATAGCTCGATCAACAATGGAATCAAAGTTTATAGCTTTAGATAAAGCTGGAGAAGAAGCAGAATGGCTTCGTAACTTCTTAGAGGATATTCCGTGTTGGCCTAAGCCGGTGCCTGCAATTAGTATTCACTGTGACAATCAGTCAGCTATTGCAAGGGCACAAAATTGCATGTATAATGGTAAGTCTAGACATATATGTCGTAGACACAATACTATAAAGCAGTTGATCTCAAATGGTATTATCTCCATTGATTATGTGAAATCAAAGGAGAATCTCGCGGATCTGCTTACAAAAGGCCTACCAAGAGATCAAGTATATTATCTATCAAAGGGAATGGGATTAAAGCCGAACATGCATGATCTTAATGATGGTAACCCAACCTTGTTGACTGGAGATCCCAAGATCTTGGTTCAATGGAACAACTAAGTTATTAAGACTCAGTTAAGCACTTGACCATATCTTTATTAAAAAGTGTTGTCTGCAGAATGTAAAAGGTTAAGTTGTAACTTTTAATGATTCCTATAGCTTGGATAATTCGAGTGGAATACAGCAGAATACTATTAATAGGAGATCACCTATATAAGTGTGAAGTGGGGCCGCTTCTATGAGAATTTGGGGCTTAAAATTCTCTAAAGCACTTATGAATCTCAAGAATTGTTCAGGGCCAAAATGAACACAACTATGAGAACCTAAGAATTGAATAGAAAGATTATTGTGTGGATATTGTTGCCTTGGTTTACACCAACGGCTGAACAGTTCAAGACATCAGTTCACTGATTAGCCAAGTAAACTCGATAGTATTCCACTAAGGCAGGTTCAAAGTCAAAAGCTACCTCTCCTAATGCAATAAGTCTTTCGCATGTACTCTCTGTTCGTGTCTGCATTGCATAGTCATGATATTTTTCATTCATGTGGGGGATTGTTGGAAATGGTACCCAATTGGTCAACTTTGATCACAATTCTAAGTGGGACCCAATGTTCGAATTGTCGAAATAAATGTTCAATTAAATTCTACGTTTCGAGTAGATAAGTGTAGAATATTTAATTGTGAAAAACCATTTCAATATGAATGAGAAATTATGGTTGAAAGTTGGACAATAAATAAGAGGAATAAATGGGAAATAATTGGAAAAACTGTTCCAATCCCACATAGGTTGCAAACACAACCTTGAACCACTTAATAAACATCAAGTTTGGAAATGAGTTTGGGCCCCAAGGGGTACCAATAGTCTTTGAAAGAGGGGAGTCTTAGACAATGTCTAGACTAACCGAAGGCCACACGCGCGCGTGCGCGCCGTCGCCGCCGTCCGTCCGACCGGCCGGCTCGGCACGGCACGGCACGAGCACGAGCTTGAGTCGTGGTCGTGGGATTGGGCATGGGCCTGGGTTTGGGCTTGGGCCGGCCCGGGTCAATATTAATTTTTTGGATACAATTTATTTAAATTTTATCTAAATTCAATTAATTAATTCCCTCCCTTTCACGGTTTTCTTTAAACCGTCAATTAATTAAGTGGATGTCTTAACTGCTCAACTGTGAGTTAAGTGGGCATGAGTGGTGAAACTGCTCAAAGCGGGGAGTTGTACGAAGCTCAACCGTCAAACTCCCTCATCTATTTAAAGGGTCCTTAGGCTTTCATTTTCGACACACCAACTAACACTCGAATTCACACTACATACATAGTCTTTCTCGCACCTTTCTTTTCTACATTTGTTTGAGAGAGTACTCCATTTCTGGTTCGCTGTCTTGCAGTCGAAGTGCTGCTTCTGCAAGTGTTTGATCGTTGTATCTTGGGAGACGATTTACCATACACCATACCGTAAGCACCGTGTGACAGGGTAAAAACGTCTTAAGGACAGAGAGCCTAGTTTTCGCCTCGATCATCCTCATACCGAATTTTGCAATTATTTTAAGCTTTCTGTTTTAATCCAATAACTCAAAAACTTTATATGTCTCGTCATGTTATTTTTCTCGAACACATATCTCTCTTTTCTATTCCATCTACTACACATAGTTTGACTAGATCTGATCTTATTTGTATGGATCCTTTTTCTAACGATTTGATAGTTTGTCATCTCAGGTTCCTAGTAATTCAAATACCCCTTCTCATGTCCTTACCCCGTTATCTTTACAACCAATTCGTACAGATCATTCTGTAGGTACTGACACTTTACTCTCCAGCACATCTGAAGGTCTCTCTTCTCCTATGGTCCCTCAAATTTCGTCTAAGATTGTGGATCTACCTCTACGTCAATCCATACACATTCGTAAGTTTACAAAGTTACCATATTTTGCTTATTCTTGTTATTCTTCATCTTTTACTTCCTTTATAGCTTCTATTCATTGTCTCTCTAAGCCCTCTTCTTATAAAGAGGCAATACTTGATCCTCTTTGGCAGCAAGCTATGGATGAGGAACTTTTTGCTTTGCATAAGTCTGGTACTTAGGATTTGGTTCCCTTGACTCGTGGTAAGAGTGTTGTGGGTTGCCGTTCGATGTATAAGATCAAGACTAATTCTGATGGATCAATTGAGAGATACAAAGCTAGGTTGGTTGCAAAAGGGTACTCTCAGCAGTATGGAATGAATTATGAGGAGACTTTTGCTTCTATTGCAAAGATGACTAATATTCGTATTCTTATTGCAGTAACTTCGGTTCTCAGTGGCGTATATCCCAACTCGATGTTAAATATGACTTCTTGAATGGAGATGTTCAAGAAAAAGTTTATATGGCGCCCCCTCCTAGTGTTTCGCATGATTCTGGGTATGTTTGCAAGCTCAAGAAAGTGTTATATGGTCTCAAACAAGCACTTCGTGCTTAGTTTGAGAAATTTTCTATTGTGATCTTCTCTTGGATTTGCTTCTAATAGTCATGATTTTGTCCTTTTCGTTAAGTGCACTGCTGTAGGTTGTATCATTCTATCTTTATATGTTGATGACATGATTATTACTGATGATGATATTGATGGTATTTCAGTTTTGAAGATAGAGTTAGCTAGACAGTTTAAAACGAAGGATTTGGGTTCTCTGCGATATTTCTTGGGTATTGAGGTAGTCTGCTCACCCAGAGGTTATCTTCTTTCTCAGTCGAAATATGTTGTAGATATTCTTGAGCGGGCTAAACTTACTAATAATAAGACTGTTGATACTCCAATTGAGGTTAACGCAAAATATTCATCTTCTGATGGTTTACCTTTGTCAGATCCTACTGTATACCGTACTATTGTTGGGAGCTTGGTATATCTCACGATTACTCGTCCATGTATTGCATATGATGTTCATGTTGTTAGTCAGTTTGTTTATATAGTCTCTTTATATTTAGGTTAAAGTATCTTTTTGTACTCAATTTCATTATGCACTATCAATGAAACCCTAGCCTCCTCTTCTTCTTTGTTTTCTTTGTATTGTTTAATAATTATGAACCGGTAAAACGATGGTTATGCTATGTTATAGATTCTTTTTTAATGAAGGGGATGAGAGGGGATGAAGGCACCAATCTTTTTTCTCTTGACCTCAACCATAAAAACAACAATACTTAACCATCTAGGAGATTGTGAATCGGTATATCCTCAGGTGAAATTATTTAAAAGTAAATGTTTATTTATCTTAACATAATTTTGGATAGCAGTAAACTGACATAACACGTGGAGATTAAGTGAAAGATGCATTACAGACTTACAATATTGCTACATATTACAAATTAAGGGTGTGTTTGAGCCACATTATTTTGGGAAAATGTATTCTGGAATAGTAGATTGATAAAAAAATGTATGGTTGAAAAAAAAAAAATTATTGACATGATGAAAAATATTATTTTATTGAAAATTGTGTGGTTGAAAATGAGTAGAAGAATGAAAATGAAAATGTTAATATGTACCAAACAGAAACTAAGTAATTTTAATCCATTTGGAAGATGGTAGGTGACAAAAGGGTAAAATTTGAAATTAATAAATTGAAGTTCATTGTCCATTGATACAATTGAAACTAAACGGCCCAAGCGGATAAACTAAATTTTAATTATTCAGTTGAAATTTAGCTAAAAGTTTAGTGACTGCAGGTGAAATTTACAGAATACGAATTCACTAAATTTAAATAATGATTATAAGATATTATAAGGTAACAGTTTTAATTAAACTTCAAATAATTTATTTGTGTATTAAAATACTTGGACTGAAATAACGATTGAACAACTTTTTTTTAACAATAATTGTTTTTAAGAAAGAAATAATTTAAGTATTCATTTCGTGTCTTTTGCTTAAAATTGGCCCCTTTTAAATCTTGATCGATATGATAAATTGCTATGGTGCTCTTACGTTGTTATAAACTAAAAATTATCAATTGGGATATGTAGAAGAAACAACTAAGGTACTAAATTAATTAAAAAATAATAATCTTTAAAATAAAGAACTCACAAAATGGGATGGGACACTAAGTGGGAGTGAATAATATAAAATAAAAAGAATACTATTTGAAGTGACAATCTATATGCAAATTATTAAAAGACGACTAAACTTCGATTTGATTTAGATAAAATATATGAATTTTTTGTTTCGACGAGCATCTTTTAGTTGGATATTTTTATTCGAGCTATTCCTCAATTTTGAAGCTCGTTAATTGCCGTGCGAATCTCTTCTAGACAACTATTAAAGCTTTTAGTCTTGAAATGGTCGGTTTTGGTTCAATTCTGAAGGCTACCTCAAACACGAAAAAAAAGAGGTAACTTTTTCATTCAAGAATGTCATAAAATTAAATAATATTAGTTAACATTATATGGATCGTGTTTTATTAGTTTGCATATAGGTTTTGTCACTAATATTCTATTTTTATTTTATTATTCACTCGCCCCAAGTGCACCTCACTAATGTAATGCATTTTGTGCGTTCTTTATCACTCTTATCCACTTAATCTCCTATTTATTGGAATTAAAGTCAGTGACCACTGACCACTACCACCATGGCAATGAAGCACAAACGATAATGTTAAGCATAATAATAATATTAATAGACATAATGCTTTCGTTTCACATTTCAACATTACTCAATTCTCATTCGAAGCACAAGTCATTTGCTAATAAAATAATGCAATGATTGAAGACGAGTTTAGAAGGATGAGAAAAGATATTAGTTTCTTGAATATAAAATGGATTAATACTATTCATCATAATCCACAATATTGCCTTATACATAGTATGTTCGTTACATGCTCAAATCTAGAACGTCAAACACAAGCAAAATCATCGTGCCTAATTTGGTGATTGTTGACAAATGCCTCGTTTCTCAACTCAAGTAGGAAAGTGTTGAATGTATAGATCCAAATTATATTATACACTTGACAATTTTAAGACGATGTTTGGTGTAGATTAAAATCAAATTTTAAGTGAATTGTGATATAAGTTTTTGAAATGTGTAGTTCAAAAGATGTAGAACTCACGAAAGATGTGGTTGATATTGATTGTTTGACTTTGACTTAAATTAAAATCAAATTTTAATCCGGCCCAAACAAGCTCTAAGTGTCATAAGAATACTTTGGAAAATTTGCAGGTATAAATTGTGAGAATATTTCCTCCTATATAAAGGGTATAACCATTCTAAATTAAGTGTTTTTTACTTGCTTTTGACTTCGCCTTTTTGCGTTACTAATTAAGTTTAACCCGCAACAGGAAACTGGCTCTAGACATACATACAAATGACTGAAGCTGAAAAGTAGTAAATGATAATAGAACCAAGTACTAAATGACTCCCTTGAACTAGCAAAGTTAATGTTCAGGGTGAATAACAATGCTAGAACTAGAAGCCTAGCTAGAGTTGATAGTCCCTTGGCAGAAGAAAAGAACTATCTTTTACACTGTTGGGTGATCCACTGAAGGAGACGAAAGCGGAACCTGGAGCTTCTCATCGCTTGGAGAAATTTCATCAGTTTGACAATGTTCAGTAGAGACATCATGACCTGACTCCCTGTTTTGGCCATGTTGCTCGGAGGATTCTTCCGTGTAGATAGTTTCATTAATCGTTTGTTCCTCGTCCACAGAAGCCAATGACGCGGTTGATGTAGCAGTTAGCAGAGTAAAAGCAGGACTTTCTTGTCTAGTCTTCACTTTCCTTCGCCATCCATGAAGCGATCTTCTAACGTTTTCTGATATTATTGTTTTCTTAAACTTTGAACCCATCTGCAGCAACAAAAGGTCATAAACTGTGAAAACGTAGAGAGAAAATGTGGAAGGAGAAGGGGATAACAAGAGGTCCGGCTCTCAATCCACCTGAGTAATAATAACATACAGTGGGAACGTGATGAAGCTACACCAAAACTGGGAAACAACCCTGCAGAAAAATCAACACTCCACTGAGATTTCATGTGTAGCAATGGATTCTTCTTAGAAGAATATCAAATTATTACAGTATGGATGTTTTAGATGAAACAGTGTACCCAAATGTCAAGCGGATTACAAGAAATCTACGATCTTCAGTGTAACATGATGGTCCCTTAACTTCCCACTGGGCAACACCAATAAAAAGAAAGCAAAACAAAACAGAAATTAGGAATGCCGAAAGGTAACTTGGTTCCACCCAAGTATGTGATTTGGTGTTAGTGAAAGAATACGAAATCTTACCAATGACCAAATATAGGCTGCCATCTCGAATGCATTCTGCAAAATCAAACAGCGGAAATGAAAAACCATTCAATTATTTTTTTTCTTTTCTTTTTTTTGGATTATACTGATGTTCTTCTACTTGAATATCGAATTTGAAGACATACAAAATATTTTATTTCAATAACCTGGAATGATACGAATTGTATCAAGCGCAGTAGAAGCCTAGGGTTCCCAAACCAGAAGAGCTCGTCCCTCAGGTTGAACTGACGAAATACTGTCCATTGACTTGAATCCATGATTTCAACGGCCAGCTTTACAACTATGCGATGCAGTTTGGTGCCAACCAGGAGGATTAACTACCCGAACACAATAAATGAAAGCGATAAAGCATGTGCCAAAAAGAGATACAAGATAGTAGGAAGAGATTAAAAGGAATTCCACTTTTGCAAGTTAAGAAGGCAGTAACATTAAGTGTAAAGACTTACAATAGTAGGAAGGAAAGAAACCCAGAAGTAAAAATTTGTTCCTGAAAAAGGATAGGTAAACATTGATTTCCTTCAGAGGTTGTCCTAAAATTTAGAAAGACAAATAATCCAGATAAAATTAAGAAAGACAAATAATCCAGAAACAAAGTTCAATTTAATTTAATGCAAATGTAAATGCTCTCATTATAATCAAGGTGATTGGGGCTGTCACAGGAAAAAAAGAAAAAACTGACATTTTTTGCAGGTGATCTTTAACTATCTGAGTAAAAGAAGGATACGTAGTGGAAGCCACAATCTGATTTTAGAGAATCACGGAAACTGAATTCTGTTTTTTCGACAGCCTATCAATGACGTCCAACATTCAACTTCTATCAGACAGGAAACTTTAATCCGTGACCATTTCCTTATGTACTTGTACAAGGAATGCACTTCTGTTGGCATTTCATCAAGGAATGCTTATTGTTGTTAGGATTTCTATCCCTTCATACCAGCATTATTGAATATTCCGAACAAGAAAAGTTTTGTGTTTAACAAGCAGATCGAGTTTTGTTTTTTCAGGATGGATTTCACCGTGTACAAGAAGTTTCAGACAACTAAAATAAAATTTTAGATGCCCATAAATATGAATCATGAGGCAGATTCATGGACTAGGCAAAGGAGATCAAAATGTTTAAACAGGATGAAAGTACCTAAATTGCAGAAGAAACGGGTATCTAAGACAAACAAAAAATGGACATCTCTCATGAACACGTGAAGAAAATACATCCAACAAAGAGCTAAAGAGTTGAATGCTTGAGATATATTCATACTTTTGAAATGAGATGTAACAGTTGATCATCGAACTCCTGGCTATTGAAGAACGGAAGAAGATGGCTTGCACAAGAGTAACACATTTAAGCAATAATAGGATCATAATTATAAACATTGTGTTTAAAAGGCTTGTGCCTTGAGGCACGCCTCATAAGATGCCTTCATTAAGAGCCTCAAAGCATATGCTTTGAGCTCCATTTCTCATGTCATTATCTATTCACTACCTCTAAACAACCCTACTTGGAATCTTCATGTTTTCCATCAGCTTGGAAAATCCAATGGTGTCTGCCTAAATCAGCAAATCAACATTCCTATAACTTCCTAGTTAATCATATGGCACCAATCCCAAAGTGCCATCTGATATAGTCGGTGAGAAGCACATATAAACTATCTGCTGATCATATTTCTTAAGTCGATTTGTGGGAATTACCATGAAAACCTAGAAGAATGCAGAATATGGCAAAAATCCAGAGTGGAACACTGCAAAAGAATGGGAGAGCTGTTAGATACTTTGCATTCATGATTTACGATTGGTTTAGAGAAGGGAAAAAAAGCATTGTTGAAATTTGTGGTTGCCACATTTTTAATTGAATTAGCAACAAGTGAATATTCCACAGATAATAAACATCAGAAAAATGAATAAAATCAACTATTTAGCCCCTGTTTGACCACCATTATTTGGGAAAAATGAAATTTTAAATGGTGATTTTTTGGAGAATGTGTGGTTAAAAAGTAGGGAAAAGTATTAGATTTATGTACAGAATATTTTATTGTGTGAATAAATGGTTAAAAATGTATACATAGAAAAAAGAGTTTCGAAATAATGGTTGTCAAACAGGGGCTTAATCTGTCTTCCGAAAATTATCCCAAAAATCCACAATGTAGGCATTGAACAAACTCGATGCAAGTTTTGTGTTATAAAGAAACTATGGCATGAGAACTACAACATTCTTGAATTAGTCAATAAATGGATTGTAAGCCTTATAATGGTAAAAATGATAATTGTCTAACCTAAAGTGCATCAGATGACAGGCCCAAATGCTCAGTTTGAGCCTACCAAATTTTTTGAATTAAGCCTTTTGAGCTCTGAGTGGTTAGCATTTCATTATTGCTGAGAAGGCATGCATCGAACATAAGAAAAGGAAAAAGCTCAATTATGATTAAGCTGGGGAAGATATTTAGGCAACAATGTCACCTCCCCGATGCCTAATTATGCTAATAGACATTTAGCATAATTGCGATAGAGTTAGCTTTACTCTTAAGAGTTACTAATATTTAATTAAGTGCCAAGTGAAAGCACTATTAAGTTCAGTTGCTCAACACAAACAAGTCAAGTGGACATAACACTTCAGAGGTGCCATAGTCACACAAGATACCCTTAGAAAAGACGTACATTATACTCTCTTATTTATAAAGAATAGCTCCATTAATTTTCAAACTGTCACATTGGCATACCTCTCCAAAAGGGTTAAACATGAGGGTAACGTTGGACAAACAAACTCGTTATACGACCCCTCTCAACTTAGTTTGCTTAATTCCCTAAAAGGAGAAAATATCCCCAATGGTTTAAATATGTAAATTAGCCTAGGGGGAGCTTACTGTCAAATGCTCGGTGTTCAGAGCTATCAAAGCTCCACAAAAGCTAACATATACTACGATGAATGAGATTTTAAGAATTTATATAAATGAAGAAAATGATGAGACTTGGAAATAAATGCAAGAGTAAGGCTACAAACCTGTTAACGTAATCATCAAGTTGAGTTAAAAACCCGTGAAGCACAAATGCATAGATGTTTTATAAATGTTACCAATCCCATATTCAAATGAAAGAAAATTAAATCTGCAGCACTTGTCACATTAACAGGTGATGCTTCAAATTTGGAAGGATGGAAGTGCAAGCCGACATTATGAATTGAGATAATTACTATTAAAAATTTTGAAACTCCAAAACGATGCATGGTTACCTAATGCCAACAATATCTCGAAATTCTTCCTCCATGCTTCGAAGCATGTAATTGTGGAAATCATAGGTGAAAGGTAGTTGATGAGTCTGCAACATACACCAAAACAAAGTGTTTGTTTTTGTGGCGATATAAAGTGAATCGTAAATCCAAGTTTGGAATGACAAGTTTCACTTGTAAGCACATTTCTCAACGTAGCTTCCCATGCATATTAAAATCAAATCTCAGTTCCTGGATGAAGAATCCCATGTCTTGTAAATTACATAATTTTATGCAATCAACATAGCAGAGTTTTACCAACTATGTAATCCTAGTCATGTATTTAATTACTTATTACTTCAAAGCACGAGAAATTTTAATATTAAAACTGCTGAAGTCAAGCAACATTGCTCGTACTCTTATTATGAGTAAGATCAGGCAAAAATAATTGAAGACAAAAGTAACAACTTACTGTAATAAAACCAAGTCTTAAAGCCATGTAGTCAGCTTGATGAATTGAACTCCAAAACTGGCGGCTGAAACAAAGCTGAGAAGCAAAGCAGCTTTAAACATGGACTCTAAATCCATGTCAAACACATAAAAAAGTACACAGTGAAAAAGATGAAACAAAACTGTAAGCTAAAGCCGATGAAATGGAAAATGGACCATGAACTTATAGCGGTAATTGCATTAAAGCATGATATTATCAGAACATATAGCATATCTTTCAAAGCGGTATATGAGGAGAACAAAAGAGAGAGAAAAAATATCTTTATAAGGAGGACCATGAAATGATAGCGGTAATTGCAATAACCATGATATTATCAAAACATAAAGAATATCTTTCAGAGGAAAATCTTTCAAAGGGGTATATGAGGAGGACAAAAGAGAGAGAGAAAAATATTTATAAGCAAAAGTGAGTTACAATTTCAATGACAAAAAGGGTTGTCGATTTCTACATATTCATTAGAAATAGTGATTGCATTCTATCATATCATCTTATATATCATACCTCTTTGTGGGGTTCGTTGTATGATTGTGGAGTCCATTTTTTGTTGAGAGTTAAGGGAGCCAAATGTAATCTCTCTCTTTCTCTCTCTCTCTCTGTGAATGTGTGCATGTGTGCATCCTTATACGCGAAAGTGAGTTACCATTTCAATAACAAAAAAGGTTGTCGATTTCAAAATATACGTTAGAACAGTGACTGTGTGCTATCGTGTCCGCTTATATATCATTGTCCACAAACAAAAATGTCATTTCTGTTTCACAATTTTTGTTTACTCACTATGTTATTGCTACTGTATGATGGTTGAATTCCTATGAACTCTGTAGCACGGACACTTCAATTAAGGTAGCGTGTCCGTGTCCGACACGTGTCGGATACGAGTCAATACCGACACTTCTCGGACACTCTACCGTAATCATTTTTCTTTTTATATTAGAAATATTATATATTGTTAATTCAAAATTATTGATAAGTAACAAATAAGTACTCATGTTTAAAAGATTTCAACAAGAAAAATTAATAACAAGTATAAAACTAAATTTATACTATATAAATGAAGAATTTTTAAGAATTTAATCAACGTGTCGATAACGTGTCGTGTCGGTACTTTTTTAAAAAATCGCGTGTCGACGTATCCGACACGTATCGTGTCGGACACACGTGTCCGTGTCGGTGCATCATAGCCTATGAATATGTAATGTCATAAAAATATTTATCACGGGTGAACACGGTTTATAGTTTACCCAAAATGAAAAATTTGTCGTTTTGGGTATTTTCAATTATAATCAAGCCAAAATTTTCAAAACTCATTTTGGGTGTTTTCAACCACCCACAACCACCACCTGGAAACAAAAATGGTGGACCCCTCAATTCACTGCATCGGCTATTGAAGTCAACTCCTGTGTTCCAAATTTCCTTTTCCTCTTTCCCAGAACCTTCTTTCTCTTTATCTTCCACTGAATAATCTCTACCTTAGTTGCTCAATGAATAGTTATGTTCTTCATTATCAACTCCATTTCCCTAAACCATGCTCCCTACCCACCTCAAAAGTTCAATGGCAAGCCGCCGTAGAATAAAGCAAACCTCCTCTAGAGTTTTGTGAATCGACGTTATAAATCCATAAATTCAATGCTGCGTATTTGTTATTTTTTGCTATTTTTATCAATTTTGGGCCAAGTATTGGTTCTCTCTACCTCTCGCCGCCTCCAGCCCAACCGGGACCTCCTCCAAAACAGTAATGTTTCTACCCGATAACCGATCAGAATGCTTGTATATTAAATAGGGCATCCGACTTGTTAAATCTGAGTACTTCAGAGCTCAGAGTTACTAACTCGTTTCTCCCGCTGTCAGAGTCGGCCGAATCGTGCTGGGACTCGTATAAGTCGCTGGTTAACAAGAGAGAGACAATAGAGGAAGGAGGGAAAAGTAAACGGTTTTCCATTTTTTTTATTTTTGAAAACAATTTTTCAAAATACCAAAAAGAACACATTTTCATCAATCTCAAAATGGACACTCAAAACACAAAACCCGAAATAAATTCAAAACTCAAAACATAAAACTGAAACATAAAGAAAACAGTCCCTTAGGTTTTGCAACTGGTTTCTGGGAAATGGAATGCACTAAAGAGAATTTGATTGCTACAAGGAACTAAGTAATCTATTTTTCCGGCAAGTAAAATGATATCATAATTCCGAATTTAGTTTTGGTAGGTGAGGTTCTACATGCATATACCAGACTGACTCTCTCTCTCTCTCTGTGCGTGCATGTGCACGTGTTCATCTCTTGTACTTGTGTGCATGAGATATTCCACACATGCACACACAAAAATGTGATTCTTGTCTCACAGTTTTTGTTTTTCTCCACATTGTCTATTAGGGTCCGTTTTATTGCGAGGAAATTGGTGAAAAGAAAATGTTTTACAGGAAAAAAAATTTCCTATAAATTATTTTATTGAGAATTGTAATTAATTGTGCTTGATTGATATAATTTTTTATGGAAAATATTGAATATTTGGAATCCGTTTGGCTTCGTTTTTTATGAAAAATGTCCATTAAAGTGATAATATTTTCTACTATTGGGTCTAGAATTTGTTCCAATTGTCAAAATAAAAAAATTGAAAAAAATAACGATACCAAATATCATTCGTTTGGCTTTGTTTTGCATGAAAATTGTCAATAAAAGTGAAAATATTTTTTACCATTGTATCTAGAATTTCTTCCAATTGCAAAAAAAAACTTGAAAAATATTTACCCACTAAAATATCAAAAATTTATTTTCCTCAAAAATGTGGAAATCTTGGAAAGTTGGAAAATATTTTCTCGGGAAAATTTTGCCTATCAAACACTACAAAAGTTGGAAAATGAAAAATTCTGCATATCAAATGGAGCCTTATTTCTTTCTGTATGATGGTTGAATTCCTATAAATACTCTAATGTCAAAAAATAATATTCATTACGGGCGGATACAGTGTACAGTTTTCTGGCACTAAATTATAACAGTTCATCAATCACACATTCCATCAACTTTTATCAAAATCTGTTAAATATCTAATTTTGATTTGCATCAAATAGGGGCTAAGTAATTTATTTTTCAGGCATTTAAAATGATATCATAATTCATAACTGTTTTCAGGTAGGTAAGATGCTTCATGCATATACCAGCCAAACAAGAACTCTGTGCTGACTCCACGGATGAGACGTGTGGTTAACTATGAAACTCGATAGGCGCCTGATTTGTATACCATTTGATGTAACTTCTTGTGGCTCTAAATTACATTTGATAAAAAGAAAAAGAAAGAAGTCAAAAAAATGTCATTTAATGGCTTGAAGTTCAGAATAAATTCAATGGAAAATTTATAGTGCGAATCACATTACCATTAGAAGTGTCTACACTTAGCAATCCTCGAAATGCCAATGTCTTGGCATGATTTTCCCATGTTCTCCAGCTGTAGATCTGCATGCATGACATAAGAATTTTAGCACGATGGTTGGAGTTACCATACCAATAAGTCAAAAAAATAATAATAATAAATAAATAAAAAATGAAGAAGTACCTTGATCATGGCCAGTGCAATTGCTATGAAACTATAGAAGACATGAGTCACCCCGAGAACAAATAAGAAACGATGAAGCTGCTCAAGACTCTCATATGAAGCAAATGATTCACGACCCTGAAAAAGGATGTTGAAAACGTCCCTGGTAATTTGAAGCCAGAAACCAATCATATTGTTTAAGAGAAACATTTGGAAAAATGAAACTAAGAGTTTCTCCTTCTTCAAAACAGGAGCTAATGAAAGTGGTGTGTAATACAGTCATAGTTAATGCCTGCAAAAAATTCCTTCGAAAAATTATTACAAACAGTATTCTAATTGTATGTGGGAAATACAGTAGGAACTCCAGAATTTGTTGAGTTTCTTTAAACATTTATAACATCCAATTTAACAGAAAGCTTTAATCATTTAGTTTCTACCTTGAATATAATTTCTCACTTGGTCAGTTGTAATAGCCAACCATTCATGTCACCGCTATAGTCGAAAAGTAAATCCAAATTGGGATAAACAGAGTGACTTTCTAACTATGCATTTGAGGAAACAGCAAAGAACACCAAAGTTGTACTTTGGGTTGTGTTAGAAACTCTATTTACATCATATGATCAAGGAATTATAACTTGCTCATAAAATGGTAGCACTTTCACTTTGTTTGGTTGTCTCATGTTCTTGTGAGCGAAGAGAGATCAAGATCTCAGTATTCAATGGTGGTTATGACTAATCAGTACTAGAGTGAAGAACTCATATTCTGCAGCCTAAAGACTACAAACCTCTCAAGATGGAGAAAACTAGAAGGAGAAAGAGCTCGATTGAATTTTGGATGTTCAAATTAAGTGGCCAAGCCCCGACTTACAGGATTCTACCAATAAACTCAAGATACAACAATTACATACATGTAAGTTCGTTCATATAGCTCACAGTTTACTTAAGGTTATCATAACTTTCATTATCATATTCAGTTACATGTCACTTATGCTCGTTGGTCCTTGTGTGCATGTTTCATATAGTCTTATGATTTTCTGGTATTAGAAAATCAACCACTGGAGTTGTAAAAACGTGAAACAGATTACTACAAATACAGAACTATCTATTTATATTTCACCCACACAATTGCATTCAATCCAAAGAATGGTTAACATAGAATAATCCAAAAGAGACTATACTATGCCTATGACACCGCCATGAGGCTGTGCTGTGGGAACAAAACAAAAGTGAGGACATTAACTAATAAGCTCATCCTAGAGTTCAAAATACATACATAAGAAAGAAAAAAATAGTATGGTTTCATATTCAAAGCAAAAGCATTATCAATGTTGTTAATGACATTTATAAAGAAGTGATTAAACATAGCAGTACATTCTAATCCAGGACACAAGTCGTTACTGATAAACAACATCTTATGAATACAGAATACCTCAGGGCAAAAATCTTGATCCACATTGTTAGACAGATGTCTTGAAATTGAGGAGTTGAGATGATTAGAACTTAACACAGCCAGGTGATTAACAATATCTGGGTTTTTTATTTTATTCCGAGGCGCACATGGATAGAAGCGGCTGCTTAATGCCGATGACTTGACACAAATTTTGGCCACAAAAATAGTCCAATGACCCATCAACAATGACAGAAGTCCAAACAGCATTAGCTCTGGTTGGACCAAACAACACGATCACATGAGTCAGTCAAAAACTCCAAATTAATCGAAACATTAGGAAATATAATAAAACCAATAGAGACCACCTGTTCATATATACCTTCCTTGATTTTCTCTAATACAGCAAGAAGATGTTTCCTTTTAGTCCTATCTACCCACTGCCACAGATAACACATTTAAAAAAAAAAATAAAAAAAATATCAAGATTCTATAATCCGTGTACCCGTCATAACCTTATGAAACGAACTTCAAATCCAGTTTAGTTCAATACTACGTACCATCAAACTTATATGCCATAAAAGATGCAAAGAAAAGAGAGAAAAGGGTAATTTTTTTTTTTTTTTTTTACCTTTCCAAACTTCTTCAGAGAAGCATGAATCAAAAACCCAATGCCCACAAGAATAGTGATTACAGTGGCAACAGCCCATGTGGGTGTTTCAGCAAGGGATCTTCCTTCTTTAATCTCCATTACAATTCCAGATGAATGAGGCCTATTCAATTCGAAAATTGAAATGGAAACTCTGCAGGAGCTCAGTAATGAGTCATTTATGGAGGCCGGCAGGCTAGTGAGTAATGTTTGCTTTGGTATGGGAAGAACGGAGATGTATAAACATTTAAATAACCCGCGTGGAGTGCTATAAACTAGGTTGTCACTTTGGTCCCATTTTCATTTATGGCTGAGTGGCACCATTATTCTTGTCTATTAATGAGATATTCACTTACTGACCAACTCATGTGCTTGTTTGTTGATGCTTTCATCTGCTTGTATCAGTTAACATTTATATTTGTCAAATGCATTGACCGAAAAATACATTAATGTTTTTACACGTAGCATAAAGACTGGAATTCGTCAACATGAACATAAAAAAATATAATTTAGTAGGGGTGGTTATAGTTTTAGGTATTGACATTAAACTCCTTTGATCCCCAATTTTATTTATTTATTTATTTTTTTTTTGGCAAAACTTGTAATTAAAAAGTCATAAAAGTTTTGAGTTTTATAAGTAAAATTATTTTATTAAAATAAGTTTAAAAATCAAATATTAAATAATGAGGTTCAAACACGAACTAGGCACACTTGCTATACTAGTAGGCCATGTGTCCATGACGGCTGTTTATGTGGTGGGAATAGAGGGCCAGCTTTTAATTGCTACAGTGTTTATTGGTTGTGAATTGAGTTTTCTTTTATTTCAATACTGAAAAGGGAAAAAATAATAGGATAAATTTAAATGTACTTAGGATTTTACATAATTTTTTACTAACTGGACACTTGGCGCCTTCTTATTAGAGGGGCACCTGCAACAACGTTCAAAAACAAAAATAACCTACGTAAACATTCAAAATACATTGTTGTAGACATTTTGCAACGTTTGGACGTGTGTTGCAAATCGAGGTGTTGTTGCAGAGTAGAAAGATACAGCAACGTTTTTTTTAAAAACGTTGCCGTAGAGTTTTTTAAACGTTGACAAAGACTTACCGTTTGGCAACATTTTCTCCAACGTTGCCAAAGACCTCTTTTGCGTTTTTAAACATTGCCGTAGGTCATATTACAATTTGTTTTTTCAATTTATGTAAATTAATCGGCAAAATTAAAAATACTCATTTCGAACAAATTTTAAAAACGTATAAAAATTGATAATTTCATTACAAATTTTTGAATTTATACAAACATTAAAATGTAATACATAAATAAAAATGTAAGAACTTCACAGCATTCCCACTACATTAAAAATGCAATCTTCTTGGATCACAGGTGAAATGAAGCTACTGCAGCCCCTTAACTATGCCAACTGCAATTCAACGCCGTAATTCCCCATTAAGTTTCAATTGATTATCCCCCACTCTTCTCAATGCATCTTCAAGACTACCAGTTGGGGCATAATTATAAATCAAAGAATACCTATCGAATTCATGAATATAAGCCCTCAAACTCATCAAATTATAATGCCTTAAGCTAGCAAGAATTTTGAGCTCCTATTGAATCCTTCTCTTGACTGCCTTGCTCTGAGCTCCAATAGAAACATTCTCAAAGGGCTCAACCTGCTTGACCGCAACATGTCAACTACCTAATCATTTGCCATAGGTGAGCCTGTAAGATATGCCCAAGAGGTTTGCCACGAATAAGATTGTAAGCTGGGGAAAATAGTTCTTCTCTGCTAGTGGAATGGTGTTTGTTATGATAACCTCTTGGAATAGTCCACTGGACAACCGCTCGATTGCAGGAGGACTGCAAAACGTTTAACATGAATATTGAGTAAACAAAATAATGAAAAGTATTATACCTGATTCAGTACAAGCAAAGTCCAATATCTTAACAGAACACTAATGCAATATTTTAAAGTAAGATTGCGAAAAAAGAAAAAAAAAAGGCAATATATAAATAATCGAGTCAGGCTTGTTCGCCACAACTTCCAAATTTTCTTGTGACGTATTGCCAAAAATCACAGAAATGATGCCAGTGTTAGCTTCTGTTTATGTCATGGAAACAAATATCACAAATCTATTTACCTGACCATGTACATGATCCACTGGAATGTCAAAACAGCCCATTGACTTACCAGAATGAAGGTCAAATGCAAGCACTCGGTTTGCACTAGCTTTAATAATCAGATTAGCTACAAGTTTGGCTACTATTGACTCACGCCCTTGTGTCTGTAATGGAGGTGAATGTTCATAACAGCAAATAGGTAATTGAAGTACTAAAACACTCTAGAACACGAAGTAAAAGTGGGGACCTGAAGCATGTATATATTTTTCAATACTTTCATAGATACATTGTATGAATTTTAAGTTTAAATTAAATGTAACATCTAGTAAGAATTCTTCAATTTTTTTTGAAGAAAAGACTCAATGTGAGTGAACAAAAAACATGCTTGCAAATAGAAACCTATAAGCAGCATCATAATGTTTCATTTAGCAGGGAAGATAGCAGGTCCAGGTCAATCAATTGAATACAAACTATTTGGGGATCTAAAGCGACGACATCATAAACAATTATCACAGGCCAAGCTAATTTTGTATGCCCAAACTAAGTATGATTATTAGTGTAACCCAAGATTCAAGCACTTAAACTATTAAAGCTCAAATTCAATATAGAATGTTCAAAGGGAGGTTTTTCAACCACCCAAGGCTCGACCATATCACTTGAGTGCATCAAGTCATCACAAAGTGGTGAAATCGTGAAAGAAAGATGAGTCATAGCATAGGTTGTAAAATTAAATGAGATATTCAACAATAATAGAAAATGAAAAAAGTTGTGCAATGCAATCAAGATGAAATGTGGGGTTTAACTTGTAAAGCTGCAATCCTTCTCGAAGGTCTTTCTTCCTCTACTGTCGCGACTGCGTGAGATTCTGGCACAAAATCAGGCTAATGAAGGACAAATTGGGGGAGACTCATGGCTGTGTGTCAGGTGAAGGCGAACCCAGCCCATGTGGTCCGAGACCGAGGTTCGTCCGGACGGCGTCGGAATCGACGAAAAACGCAGCCTGTGTCACGACATTCGGGACTGTGCAGCCTTCAATTCCAAATTCAATCTGCTATGGAGTGGTTTGGGACGAATTGACACCGTGGATAGGATATTCTAGGAGTGGACAACCGGATGGTGGTGGTCCGCGATCAGAGTGTTGGCCGAAGGTGGGATTTGGCCGTCCGTGAAAGAGTTTAGATGATGGCTCCCATATAATTTCATTGGAAGAATGTGCTTTCGAATGTGATGAGTTCATTTAAATGGCCTTAATATTATTTGCAACGTTTGATAAACCGTTGCTAAATGTGACTTTTAGGAACGTTCACACGTTGCGAAATGTGACATTTAGCAACGTTTATCAAACATTGCGAAAAGTCTCACATTTCGCAACATTTGATAAACGTTGCTAATTGTTACATTTCGCAACGTTTGGTGAACGTTGCTAAAGTCACTTTTAGTAACATTTGTCAAACGTTGTGAAAAGTCTCACCTTTAGCAACGTTTGTCAAACGTTGCGCAAATTATCATCTTTTGCAACGTTTGATAAACGTTGTTAAGGTAAAACCTTCTGCAACACTAACAAACGTTGCAAAAAATGGTCTATTGCAACATTTTTCTAAAAAAAACGTTGCCAAAACTCATTTATACTAACTAATTGCAACATCCATCAAATGTTGTCTTTTTAGTGTTGCAATTGACTCTTTTTGTTGTAGTGTGTATCAATGACCAAATGAGACACCCATTAGTAGTATTTTGAATTCCCGAACGAGTTTACATTCACATTTCGCTAGGTCGAACTCAAAGGTTCACTGGCAATCTATGCATAAATTACTGAATATAAAAGTATAAGGAAACGAACCACTTGCACAAAAGTATTTTACCTTAATTTTGAAAGTTTGAAAAAAATAAAATCTTGCACGTAAAAATTCTCCTATTATGTTTATATATACTCTCTCTCTCTCTCTCTCTCTCTCTCTTTGTGGTAAAATAATGGGAATTCTTGCAGTATTTATAGTTGAAATTCTCAATTGAATTTGTATGTAACTAGAATTGAAAAACCTTGTAATACAAAGAATTTTAATAAGAATTGGTTTCAAATAATAGAATTATGATTACTATTAAACTTTATCAAATTAAGATTACAATTAAACTCTATCCAAATCACAAAAAGAGTACCATTATCAAAATCAAATTAAAATTTCAATTAACATTTATCCTATCAAACACATAATTATCAACATACGTGGTTATATTTCAAATTCCTTTAAATCTCGTTTAACCTTATATTCTTTTAATCGGATTTAACATGATATGATTTTATCCAAACCAACTTTTCTTGAATCAAAGACTCATAATTAATTGCAATCTACATGATGAGCCCAACTCGCTCTATTGAAACTTAATTATTTGGTCAAAATAAAATCGAGTTTAATACTATTTCATTTTAACCACTCAACATTTCAATATTATCGAAATATGCTTAGGTCAAAATCCTTACAACTAAATGATTCTATACTATAAAATTTTGGGACATTTCACAAAGCGTTAATCTGATCTAGATTGAAATGATCTTGCTCAAATGATCGATCTAAACAAGATTGAAATAATGGACAAGTGATGTTAAGTAAGTATGTCACACCATCACTTTTTTAGTTTTAAACTAAGTACAAAATCTTATTTATGTATTTCGAAGTATATTTTTATGTTCACTCAATTTAATTTATAAAAATTTCACGTATGTTATTATTGGCGATGGTGTTGATCGAGGCGATGGAAGATAGTGATCATATTATATAAGACCAACAAATGATTTTAAATTAAAAGTATTATTCTGAATTCCCGAGTTTTAAAATTCTATTACAATATATGCTATATTTAGGGATTCAGAAGTTCTCATAAAGATAAGTTCATGATGCTTCGGTGTTGTAACGTGCTGCTTCTAAATTATGCAATAATACTATTTTGTGTTCCAACATGTTATTGAAACAATCTCTATTATTAAATACGTTATAGGCCATGTTTGAGCCCATTTCTTGGGAGAAATAAATTTTGTAATAGTGATTTTTTTTTTTTTTTTTTTTTTTGACATGTTATAAATTCGTACTCTAACATGATAAAGTATAATTCTATCCAGCTTCATGTTGTTTATTATAGTTGCAACATAAAATAGAATAACCCCGACTGTATTTAAAATACAATATGTTCCAAGTCATAATCAACATACTCATAAAACTATAGTCTTTGGGAAGTCATAATGTTGGAACGTATTGTATTTTAAATACAGTCGCGGTTTATTCTATTTTATGTTGCAACTATAATAAACAACATGAAGCTGGATAGAATTATACTTTAGCATGTATGAGTACGAATTTATAACATGTCATAGAATGTGTAGTCCTGATCTCCTACCTCCCAAATGGTTCTCTTGTCATATCAACAGTGTAAAATTTTCATCATAACCACTGGAAACAGAAATGAAGTCAATTATAATAAAATGTGATATGCTCGAATAACTTGTTTCATATACTTAGATTGATTTTCATGATATTTTAATATTTATTATTATTATTATTATTTTAAAACCACACTACATATCAATAATTGAAGTCCATGTGTCTACTTTTTGAGAAATTTAGGGACTGTTCTCTTCGTGTTTCATTTTTTCGTTTTGTGTTTTGACTTATGAGCGTCCATTTTAAAATTGTTAAAAATGTGTTCTTTTTGTCATTTTGAAAAATTATTTTTAAAAACCCAAAATTGAAAAATGTGTTCTCTTCCGTCTCTCTCTCTCTCTCTCTCTCTCTCTCTCTCTCTCTCTCTCTCTCTCTCTTCCCCTCCTCACGACATCTCGCAAGGCCGCTACGTCGAAGACCGGCTTCTTCTACTGTTGGGTCGTTGGTTGTGGCGATGGTGTGGCGATGGCTGTGATTGGTGATGATGATGGTGGTGATGGTTGTGGTTGGTGATCGGCGGTTGTATGGGATGGTGAATTCTGTGGTGGTGGTGGTCGTGGTTCCGACGAAGGTGGTGGATGGGTGATGTTGGGGCGGTGGCAGTTGGTGGTGTTTTGCAGGCGGCAATGGAAGTGGTTGAGGGTGATAGTAACTGAAAACAACAAAAATACGTTTCGAAAATTTTGGTCAAGTTATAACTGAAAATACTCAAAGTCACAAATTTTTCGTTTTGAGTTTTCTTTGTAAATTTTAAACTTGTTTTCAAAAACGTGTTTTCGAAAATAGGAAAGATAATGTGTTTTCACTGTTTTGGAAAATCGAAAACAGAAAACGGCAAAGAGAACAGATCCTTAGTCATCTATCTACACGAAATTGATCTCTAAGTACAAATTATCATGCTTCGATTCGTAAATTTATTTGAACTCTTTGAAATTAAAACTTTGTATAGTGGTTGTAATTGTAATTTCTTTTTAATCACAAATCAAGGTATAATCTATACAAACTTTTTAAAGTGAGTTTGCACATCGAGTTTTTATGTTCGGAGAGTCCTTGGTAACCCTAAGAAACTCTAAATTAATCCTTGGGATGTAGTTCTCATGGCATGACATTTGCTACCTTAAACACAGAGAAAATATAAGAGAACTTGTTGAAGAGAGATTAAAGGGGTCGATACGTCTAACAACTTGAAATGATTGAACCTTCTATACTGTGTCCCAATCTTTTTTTGTCGTGTGTAAATATGTAAGAATATATTGATTTTCCCCTCTAATAATCCAATAATAACAGCATGCCATTCGATACTGAAAGGACATGTTTGGTCAATCTTCAACTTTCCTTTATATTTTAAAATAAAAAATAATGAATACAAAACTAAGAGAGAATATTTATCCTCCATTTCAAATCACACTAATAGATATTTGGATGAAAATCATAATTAGAGATCAGTTGTGCTAATTAATTAAAATTGATAATAAGAATACGTCGAAAAGAAGATAACACAGGTGCGCTAATAAACAAATATTATAGACATTTAGTACAAACAAAAGTAGTGCTACAATACAAAAGTATGTTGTCAATATAACTAATTTTAAATAAACTTATAACATGAAGTAATTATAAATTGTAGTTCTTATAAAATGTGTGTTTAATAAGTTTGTAGTAACGGTGCACCCTACTCAATGTACGTATGAATAAGAAGAATGATAAATTAAACTAGAGTCTCACACCTTTAAAAAAAAAAAGTGTTGTGAGGTACTAAACCTTTCATTTTAAATTTGAAGTCCCAAACCTTTAAATTAATCTCCAACTCGGTGTTCCTTAAACCACTTTATCCAAAAGCTTGTTAGTTGATCAGAAAATTAAAAATTGACCTTCATTTAACCAATTTAAAGAAGGGCAAATGGGTCTTTCCATATTATCTAATTTAAAATAATGAAAAATAATAAAAGAATTAAAAAGATACAAAAATAATATTTTTTTAAAAAAACATAATGGTTCTTCTTCCCCCACACAATGCCCCACCCTGTCACTGACCACCTCCACTCCACCCATTCTTTCCATCCCACCAAAGCATGCCCACACCTCCCCCACAACTCTACCCACCAATCCCCACGTCGCCACAACCATCCAACCACTACTAATCGAAGTTGGGAAGGAGCATGGAATAGAGATTGGCTTCGTAACTGTTTCGCGCGGAAATTCAGGCATCACTAACAACTAAAAAGACTCAAACGATTGTGTAAGGAACAAAACCTCTTGAGACAAAGTCCCAACGAGGGGTGTTTTATTTATGAAGGTTATAGTTTACACAAAGTGAAATACCTCCAGGGGCACAAGTACGCAATGCAATCGAATGTTTAAAGACAAGAAATTAAAGGAAATGAAAATTACATATTCTATGTTCGAGAGTGATTTGATCGGGCTGCTTCTACGCCTTCTCTTCTCTTATATACTCCTTTGACGGTTTTTGTTGTGGAACCGTTTGACAACCGCCCATCGCCTTGTAACTACTCACTTTCTCCATAATGGCTGACTTGTCAATAAACTGCAGTCTTTAACTGCTACCATTATTTCCATTATTTAACAGCTTGCCTCCGAGATCCTTGGATCATGGAATGTGATAAGATTACCCATTAACTGTGTGAATAACTGTCGCCTTAAATAACAACTAGGCATTACCTTCGCTCAGCTCCTGAGCTTCTCGCGGGCTTCGGCGATGATGAGGTCGTCGCTCTGAATAACAGTAAGGTACTATGGTCACCCTGATCTTGGGCGTCTTGCATACTTGGGCGATGATGAACTTCCGCTATACAACTCCATTTTGGGCTTTTTACATGGTCTTATCTGGGCCTATCCTTCGAATTTCCTAATTGACCTCTATTCTTTGGGCCATTTAACTGGGCCTCATTTTTATATGTCAACAATTACAATAGACAAAAATTAAATTCGATCATTAATTTTATGCCATATTCATTCTTTGTATTCTCCCGCAATACTTGAAATTCCAAAAAGGCGGAGAATCCCAATCATTGCTTTGCTTGGCGGTGACCTTCTATATCCCAAAGAAGTACAATATCTCACTACTCATATAAACCTCGAAATATGTTGTTTTACCATACTATTATACCCACATTCTGTATTGTCGTGTTTCTATACAACTCCTGATTTATCTTTTTTGAATATTTGCACTTTCGAACCCTTGAACAGATTTAAAGTTTGTAGGAATGGTGACCTTAGACAAATCCCTTAGTTTTGAAGATTTCCAGCAGCTACTCACAAGGACATATGTAAACCCTGCACTTTCCCCAACCAACGCCGAACTTAATGAATTCTACCTGGGGTCGTCATTTAATGATGCTGATTCGATGGGGCAAGCTCTGGTAGACCAGTTGTTCCCTTGCACTCAAAACCCTCCTTTTCTGAATCATTTCCCATGGAAGCCAATTCGTAAACGAGGTATTCGTACTTGACTTAAAACTGATTCTACCTTTCATTTTTGGCATGCACGTATGGTAAATCATGGCCTTACCAAGGCAATTTTTTACCGTGCTCATATTTCGGACTTATTAGAAATTGCTCTACGTCCCTCAATCTATGACCCCGTACTTTTCTCCATTGCTCTAAGTTTTTAGTTTTCAGAATACAATACTTTTATATTCCCTATTTGCACAATGTCCATCACTGTACGAGATGTTGGAGCCTTAGTCAACCTTCCGTCTCTGGGCGACACCATTTCTCCCAACCTTTTGGTTACTGCTGCTACCCCAAAATTTGAAAAAAAAAACTCACTAATTCTTATTCGGGCATGCAAGAACTCTGTAATAAGACTGGTGCTGAACCCACCCATGTTGAACGTGTTGCCTTTCTCCAAGTTTGGCTCTGTAAATATATTCTTTATGTGCCCAGCATGAAACCTTCTATTGCCTACCTGCCCATAGCGCATGAACTATCACGTAGTATGCCTCTGAACCTCTGTTCACTATTCTTAGCTGCCTTTTACAAAGGCGTGGCTTCTCTCCAATCCCAATTGAGGAACTGTGCATCTCCCATTGGTAGTGGGCCTCTCTGGCTTGCTCAATTATGGTTATGAGCATACTTTCACAACTTGGTGCTCCTCCAACCGCTCTTAGATCAGTTAGTTGTTACGGGCTATTCATCCATCAACTAAGCCATGTAATTATGTAATAGGGATGTCTTCACCTTCTTTTATATTTTGAATTCAACTCCTTCATTCTTCCATTTTTCTGCTTAGCAAGTCTCAGCCAATGTGCAAACTCCTTCCACCATATCTGATGCAAACACCTCCTTGCCCATTTGGGCTTAATTTTTGATCGAGAAAGAATTATTCCATAACCTTTTGACTGGGACAAATGCTAAGGCAAGGGTTGAAGTTTATGCTCCCCAATTTTTTGTTCGCCAGCTTAGTTTTGGCCAAACATGGCATGTTCTTCCTTATTTCTCTAAAAACTTAGCAGAGCATTTTCATACCATTACTAAAGTCAAGCCGCAGGCCATTGATGCTCATAATGCTATTTTGATGTGTGGCTTCTCTTTGGCCTCTTTCAATCCCACTTTTGCTGTTCATCCCCTTTTTGAAAAATTCTAGCCATCAGTGAATCACAGGTTATTCATGATTGACGCTACCCGTGCTTTCCACTCATTGGAGAGTCCAAGAGCTTCTTCTGTTTCTCCTATTCCTATCATTCCCATAGCCACCAAGAATCCTATTTCTCTTTCCCCTCTAGCTCGCGTTAAACGCTCTGCGATGAATCTCATCCCAGCCGGTTCTTCATCCACTTAAATTGGGATGACCAAGGATGTTTCCAGCCTCAAACAGCCGGCTTCAGCTTCACCAAGCTTGCTTGATGATGATGATATCCCTCTCGTCATCAGGAGCAAGGTATTTGAATTCGTTTTCCTCATGCAGAGTTTACTTGTTCATGAAAAATCCCTTATGTGTTGATACTTTACCTGGATTTTTCAGAAGAGCTCAACTTCTCCTTTAAAGGCTCCGCCTTCACCGGTCTTTGTTCCATAAACGTCCATTGAAGTTTCATCGTCCAAATCATTTGAGGAAATGGCCTTTCCTGCAGGTCAAGAGTCTTTGATCACATAGTTGATTAAAGAGCTTCCATTTTCCCAGGGCGTTGACCCCCCCCAAAGCGTTGAACTCGAAGGTATTGCAGATTTTATGGTCTTTTCCCCGTTTGCATTATTAAATTTTAACCCCTTGTCGTTGGCCTCTTGTAGAGATTCTCGTAAGTCAGCCCGTCGTGGAAAAGCCTGCTAGCTCTGATAAAGGGAAGTCCTCCCAGGTGGTTGGATCAACCGGTGATGTATCTCGATTTTTCAAAGCTGCTGACGAGGTATCCTCTGTTTCGTCTTTTATCTTCACCCCATTAATTGTAACAAAAATGCCAACTTGTTTGCATTTTTGTTTGTAGGTTACCGATGCCATTTTGCCCTCCATTCAAAATTTGTTTGCTTTTTGGAAACAAGTTAAAACAAGCGCTACTTCTCGTCATCCCCAGCCAATCGTCCTTCTGCTTCATCTGCCACATTCTCAGAAGAAAACATGAACATTCTCAAGCAGTCAGTACTTGAGTATGTTTTCTTCATGGACATGAACATCAACATGGCCAGTGCTTTTAGCCAAAAGGAAAAGTTTGAGCACTTAAGTGCGAAAATGGCTCATGAGCTCCCTTCATTCAAAATCTCATCTGACTTTAAGTCAACGTTGAAAATCATTCATTCAGAGATCACTTATTTGTTGGCCCAAAATGTTGAGTTAAAAACCAAGAAGACTCAGTACATTCATGTTGTAAATGAAAAAAAAGAGTCTTTGCTTCAGGAGATTGAGAAGGCCACGGAAAATCTAAACGAAATATCTTTTGAGGTCATGGTTGAAGACTTTTTGATGGTAGGTCTAGCTGTAGAGATGAAGGAATTTCAAGCCAAGATGGACGACTGTAAGGCCAGGCTAGCTGCTAAACAGCGCACTGCTTCCCAAGAAGTTGAGCAAAGCAAGTCTTTAGTTGGGCGTTATTCAAAGCTGGAAGTTGACGAGGACCTTATGACCGTGCTATCTACTGCCTCCATTGAATAGGATGGAAAACTTAGAGAACATGTTTGCTCTCTTTGGGGCGAGTTGTGATTAAGACATTGATATTTTAGCCTATCTTTGTAGGACGATTTCATCTTACGCTTTGTTTTTGTAATTTTATAATGGCAGCCATAGTTGGCTAAAAATGTACCGGCAACCATTATTGATCAAGTAATCATTTTTTATTTATTTAGGTTATGTCTTTTGCATGAATTTTGAAATAACATACTTGATGTTTTCTTTACTCCAAAACTTAATCGCTAACCTTGTGTCATATTCATGATCATTTTCCCTTGTTGAATCTTTAAATGGAATAGAACTCTTGGTATTCCACCACCTCTTCAAGATTTGGACTTCAATTTCTTGGTATTCCACTGCCTCTTCAAGATTTGGACCTTCAATTTCGGTTACTACACGTTTATCTAACTATTCGCATTCTGTCTCTTCACTTTCAAACCTCTATAAAGCTGTGTGCTTGTTATATGCTCGTTTTCTTTATCCTGATTTTCCCCACAACCCATCTGTTGCCATTACTTAGCATTCCAATGATCAATTTTCCACATTCAATAGGACAATTATTTTCTCTTTCAATCCGAAATGAATCATTTTTTCCCCAACTTCGCCATCTGTCTTGACATCTTCTTTGGTATGGGAGGTATAGAAAATATTTTCTGGTCAATGAAGGTATTCTCAGCGCCCTTTCCATTTATGATCTCTAGTCAAAGATCTTGATGTGAAATCAATTGCTTGTTGAGAGTGCTTTTCAACCTATTATTGTACCGATGCATTTAGGAAGGCGATGAAGGACGATTCACCCTTTTTCCGTAGTAGTCGATAGGAGAAATATGGTAGCTTGCTTCTAATTGCGGCTTATAGACCATTTGTATGTTGTATCCCTCAGTTTGTAGTAAGTACTTAATAATACCATATTTACTTGAGCGTATGTTGTCCTTATTTTATTTGAACGTGAGCGTCCAATTTATTTTATTTGTTCTGATAGCATGGTGTGTGCTTGACATCTTGGTTTTGCTTCATAAGAATTTCTTATATCTTTTAACTTTCCCATGTGGAAGGAACATACTTCTTCAAGTACTTACCATTGATAAACCTTATATGTTTCGTGCCATTTAAATAGTCCTTTCCAATTGGGTGACCATTGCCATACTTTGGATCTTTGCTATCCAAATGGAGTATTGTTTTCCAAACTAATTCGCTCAGGCTAAAAGACTTGGCTACAACGTTTTTGTTATAGAACTTAGCCATTTTTCGTTTTTGAACCTGCAATTTGTCTATGACGTCCAATTTTAACTCGTCCAATTTTAACAAACTTTAGGCTAATGCATACTCGTCGTCGCTTAAATTATTTTGCAAGCCTACTCTAATCGATCGCACATTGATTTCCATAGGCAACACTGCTTCTTGTGCATAAGTAAGTTGAAAAGGCGTTACTTTGGTACTTGAATGTGGCGACGTCCTGTAAGCCTATAAAGCTTTGTTTAAAGGTGTTTCGTGATCCATCATTAGAGTTTAGGGTATGCTAAATCTAGAAATAATGTGGTCACGAATGAAGTCTATAATATTCTTCTAAGAAATCGCCTTTAGAGGTATTGCTTCTACCCGTTTAGTGAAGAAATTCGTCATAACTATTATGAACGTATGCTGCTTGGATGACGGGGGATAAATCTTCCCTATTAAATATATCGCACAACCTTTAAACGACCAATGTTTGATAATAGGTACCATTTCTCTTGCTAGCACCCTTTGTATTGGACCATGCCTTTGGCATGCTAAACAACTTTGTGCGTACTGAATCCATGATTCTCCCATCTTGGGCCAAAAGTATCCACTCCTAATGATTAACCATCTCATTCTTTGGCCGGCCTGATGGGCTCCACATATCCCTTCATGTACTTCGGCCATAATTGTATTGGCCTCTTGCAAGCTCACACATTTTAATAAAATACCATCTGATCGTTTCTTGAATAGCTCATCGTCTATTAATATGTAATTTAATGAGCGTAGCTTCATTTTTCTATCACCCTTCGAGCATGCTCTTTTAGGAACCTTTTTATTTCTAATCTCCAATCTATTGAATCTTCATCTTGTATGTAATGAACATTAACTTTTCTTGCCCTCAACTGTACCACAGACAATATTACTCCATACTCACAAGTAGATTCCAAATTTAACACCTTTGAATAACCTGAAGTCATTTGGGCTAATTCGTTTGCTAAATCGTTATACATCTTGATAACGCATTGAAGCTCCACTTGATCAAATTCTTCCAACAATTCTTGAGCGATTTCGTACTGGCTTACGATAGAATTATTTTGGCATTTAAAATCACTAATCAATTGGTAAATTACTAATTGGGAATCGCCCCTAACGATTACATTTTTTACTCTCAATTCTATTAATAGCTCCAAACCTACAATCAATGCTTCATATTCGGCTTGATTATTGGTACACATCATATCCAAAGTGAAAGCAAAATTGTAATAAACCCCTAAGGGATTTATTAAAACTATTCATACCCTTGCACCTCCAGAAGTTTTTGATCCGTCAAAATATAAAATCCAAGGTTTTAATTCAAACGAATCAACTTTCAATTCTATTTCTTTAGGCATGTCAAGGCATGGATGATCGGCTAAGAAGTTAGCCAATGCTTGATTGTTAACTGCCTTTTGGGGTATATATTGTATTTTAAACTCCAATAATGCCAAAGTCCAAAGACCTATCCTTTGGTGAAAAATAGGGCGAGAAAACATATATTTAACTAAATTGACATTATAAACCAAGTAAACAGTTACATGCCGTAAATAAACCCTTAGTTTTGTACATGTGAAATATAAAAAAAGACATAACTTTTCGATAGCAGAATAATTACATTCACATTTTGTTAACTGTTTACTTGAATAGTAAATCGTCATTTCTTCACCAAGTTGGTCTTCTTGCGTGACCATTCCGACTATTTATTCTTGTTCAGCCGATACGTATATTTTCCTTTGTCATCCTTGGACAGGTGATACCAATACTAGTGGACTTGATAAATATGTCTTCAAGCTATCAAAAACCTTTTGATGTTCTTCTTTTCAAACAAACTCGTCCTGATTTTTCAGCTTTAAAAGAGGCAAAAAGCTTTCGTTCACCCTGCACAATTAGAGATGAAACGTCTCAAAAAGTTTATTTGACCTAGAAACTTTTACAATTCTTTCTTATTACTAGGCAGTTTGGCTTCTAAAATGGTCTTTGCTTTATTTTTATCAAGTTCAATTCCTCTTTTGTGCACTAAAAAATCAAGAAAATTCCATGTATTAACACCGAATGCACATTTCAGAGGGTTCAATTTTAGTTTGTACTACCTCATTCGCTCAAATGAGCATTTTAATTGTTCAAAATGGTCTTCCTCCTTAATAGATTTGACCACTATATCATTTACATACACTTCGATGAATTAGCCTATCATGTCATGAAAAATTAAGTTCATTACCCTTTGATAAGTGGTCCCTGCATTTTTTGGGCCGAAAGGCATAACCACCTATTCAAAGCATCCTAAGGCTCCAGGGCACCTAAAGGCAGTTTTATGTATATCTTCGTCAGCTATGTAAATCTGGTTATATCCTGAATACCTGTCCATAAAAGAATACATTACGTGTCTGGCAGTCGAATCTACTAAAGAGTCTACCGTGGGCATTGGATATTCATCTTTAGGCGTGACTAAGTTTAAATTCCTAAAATCTATGCACACCCTAATACTACCATTCTTCTTTAAAACTGACACAATATTAGACAACCACTCAACATATCTGGCTGTTCTAATAAAACCGACTTTCAATAATCACTATATCTCTTTCTTTACCTTAGGTAATACATTATGGGCAAAACGCCTAGGAAGTTGTTTATGAGGTTTAAAATCGGGCTTAGTTGGTAACCTATGTTCTACCAAATTTTTATCTAAACCAGACATGTGTTCATATTTTCAAGTAAAACAATCTTTATATTCGTTTAACAAAGCGATTAACTTGTTACTTACCTCTTGACTAAGCATCTAGCTGACAAATGTTGGGCGATCTTCCCTTTTGTTGCCAATGTTCACTTTTATCAAAGGGTCTTTTACTTGAGCATGCCCGGGCTTTGTGATCCATATTATTTTATCATATGTGTTCCTTGCAGGTACTTCCTCTTCTAAGCAATCCACCTTGTTGACTTCTTAGCCAATATTCTGCTCCAATTCGAACACAGCTACCTTGTTTCTCAATGTCCTAAGTGTTGTTTCCTCCTTTGTCTTTTCTTTACATTCCTTATTGAAAGCCATCGGTCTGGCTTTGAAGGCTTGAATATCGGCCATGTTTTATTGCCGCTTACAACTCATTCGATTTCCCTGATCATCTTTTTGCCAATCACGGCTCTTCAAGGGCCATGATATTTGGCCTCATTTGGTTGAACATCTCAGTAAGTACGTCTACTGAAAATGGCTCTTCACTCTGTGTGACAATTTGAGTCTCTTTCCCATTTTGTACTACCTTGACAGGTCCATAATTTCATTCGTACATGAATCTTTCTACTGAGTTTGCTTCTGCAACAAAAGGCCTATGATTTGTTTGCACCACTTCGACTTTGCCTTTGTCATTCCAAAAAACTAGGTATTGGTGAAGCAATGAAGGTATGCATCGACTCTCGTGAATCCAATTTCTTCCTAGTAACACATTGTAACTGGTAGGACCATCTATCACAAAAAAGATTGTGGTCCTAGTGGTTGTTCCTACCGTTATGTCCAGCGACATCACTTCTTTAGCTCAAGTGGTTCCCCCATTAAAATTAGTAAGGATAACCTCTATGAGGATCATATCACTATCTGTCTTTGCGAACTTTCTCATCATTCTGGATGGGATGGTGTTTATGGCTGCTCCATTGTCGATGAACACTTTTGCCACATGTATGCCATTAACTAAGGCCTTCACGTATAATAGTCTCAGATGTTTGGTTAATTTCATAGTTGGTCTCTTGAAAATGACCCTTTCAGTTGCATCAATTTCCACCTCCTACTTTTCTTCCATTGGGTTATTTCCCTGCGATAAGTTCACGTGCAATATTTCACCTTGGGTCTCTACCTCTTGGACCTCCTCTTTACATTCTCCCAACGTTTCTTCTTCAATTACCCAAACTGTAGGTGGAGGTAATGCATTTTCTTCAGTTATCCATCCTGTAGGAGGAGGTAATATTCTTGGAGGTGACCCATATTTCTCAGTGCGAGACACTCTCACCTTCCTTTTAGCCATCCCATACAATACATAGAAGTTAAAGGCGTGCCTAGATGGTTCACCCAACAAATCTACCTCGTAGACACTTTCCTGATATAGTTGCTTTAATAAAGTGTTGTGCGACACTCCTCTTCATTTTCTCTCTTCTTCTAAGTCGATTTCCTCTTCGATGTCAGTCATGCCATCATCATCTTCTTCACCATACATCTCCTGAGATGTTTGACCTTCTTCACATTCTAGTACACAGGCTTCTCTCCCATTATCTTCATTTTCTTCCTCTTTGTTTTCTTTACTTCTGAATTAATTGGCTAGTAAGTAATTATTAGCCATAATGGGAGGTAACATGCCAAATTGAATAGTAAGGAGTCGCTCTGGATCTTTTCAATCTTCATCATTCTTTCCACACTCAAATTTTGATCTTCCGGAAGAACTCTCTGGCAACTCCTCCATCGACTTACCCATACTAGCTTCTTTGCCATCCTTGAGGACGTTTTGGTTAGCCACCTCAAGTAATTTCGGTGCCTTAGACCGTGATGATCCCTACCGTTGTCTCATTATTTTGCCATAATTTCGTTGGAAATGCCTTTGTTGGGTTCTGGTCATTTCATTGAAAGGTACAACTCTTCCTGCATTATACTGGAATGAATGTTATACATTCGGTTGGCGAGGTTGTGGCCTGAGTGTTCATCCATAGTTCATCGGTCTGGTTTGCCTTTCAAAAGGCGGTTTCCCATAGGATGACATACTCTGTCCTCCACCGGGTTGGAAACTCAGCACACTATTTGGATGATGGTGATTTCGCCATGTCCCAGGTATTTCATTCACTTCTCATTTACATCTAGCACACGAGATACCTTCGTCTTTTCTAGGTTCATTTCCCTTGATACGCTCAAAAACACTAAGATGTAACTTATGATCTTCTTCTCCATCATCTATGACCAACTTGAATTTTGGCAACTTATTCTTGAAACCAGATGTCATCATATTCACCCCAAGTGGCTGTGGGAAAGAATTTTCATCTACCGCCATTCTCTTCTTAGCCTCAAACGTGATTCACCCTGACTCGATGGCATCCTGCAACATATGATGGAAAACCAAACTTATTAGTCAAATATGATCATGCATTGTACCATTTACAATAATTTTTATCCTTAATTTGTTTAGGGTCTGACAACTTATGCTTGTCGTTCAACATTATCTGCTTATCCTTATACATTTGTCAAATATAAGGTCAGCTTTGATCACAACAAATGAGAATACCCTAGCCCTTTTATTTTCATTTTTTATAGGCTCATTCTTGTCTGTCACTCTAAATTTGGCCATTTAAGACAAGCATATGCATATCCTTTAACTAATTTGGTCAAACATATTTTTGTCTTATCATAATATTAGTCATTAACATTATGATCATCAAAATTAGGGTCTCTATAATAAGTCCCTTTACTAGAATTTTTCATTTACTCATCTTCTCTTATTAGACGTTCATATCTAACCACGTTAGCACTCAATTGGAAAAGGTCAGGAAACTCTCTGTCCTAAAATTTCTTTTTTAAATCAAAGCTCAAACAATTTTGAGCGATTTTAACAAATTCTTTTTGGAGCATAGGCACAAAACATTTTCTCCTAGCTATCTTAAACTTCTGAAGAAAACTTTCTACCCATTCGTTTGGCAATTGACGTAAATTCATCAAATCGGCCAAAGTAACTTCAAATTCAGTTTTGTAAAACTGGGCGTGTTATAGTTGTTGCAGTTGTTGCTATGTTTGGACAGAATTTACTGGTAAATTAATAAACCATGAAAAGGCTACTCCTATTAACGAACTAGGGAACAACCTTATTTTGTGATAATCAGTCACTTCACCACATTGCAGTGTGAATTGCCCTATATGTTCCAGGGTTGAAACTTCTCTCAGACCAGTAAATAACGAGAACTCTGGTACTTTGTACCCTCTAGGCCAAGGATATGTTTGATCTACCCAATTAGGATATGTCTTTCAGTGTAAGTCGGCATAATAAAAGGACACATTCTAAAAGTCATTTGATCATGTACTATCTCCGTAATTTGATTTCTCAACACAGCGTTAGGATCATACGATATTCCTATAGGTTGATTCATTAGTGGGATTACTTGAGGCCTAACATTTGGTACTTGGTTTGTGACGAAAGCACCATTTTTCAAACTATTATTACCCAGAGCCTGAGTACTTTCGCCATCATTGATTCGTGGGGTATTCTGTCCATTAGTTTGGATATTATCCTTTGCATTTTGGTTACCCCCAGGTTTGACGCTCCGTTACTGCTATTAAAGTTTACCATCCTATTACCCCTCTGATTTGAAGTGGATGGTCCTAAGCGTGGTTCTATTCCTTGATTCGAACTTAGGACTGGGGAATTATGTCCCACAATCGTCCTGGATTGAAAGTGATTCCTTATGTTTGGCATAACTGATTGACAAATTTGGCCTACTAACTTGTTCATAATTTCATTCAAAGTATTTAGTTGTTTGGCCATGTTCCACTTTGAATAATTTTTCCCACATTATGAATGTTTTGTAAATTTACCTAGGGCTGTAAGCAAAAACCGTCAAATTCGAAAATTGAACCAAAATCGCATTTCAGAAACCGTCGATTTGGTGTCACGTGGACCCGTCAACGAAATGGTTTTGAACCAAACCAAATCGGTAAAAAGCGGTTTAGTTTAGGTTTGAGAATTTTAATTACGGTTTAAAACCAGACCGGACCCGTGAAAAAATATATAAAAATAAAAATAATGATTTCTTTTTTGAAAATTCATCCAAATATGTAAAATTCAGTAATTTTGTCATTTGTGTATTTTTGTCAATTTATAATTTTCTATTACATATATATTATTATCACCAAATAATCATAATTTATATCTAATAATCTCAAAACTAACCTAATCTATCAGAAATTCTTTTCCTCTTCAGAATTCAAATTTTACAGTTGTTTCTGAGTTTGTATTCTCAACTGGAGGTCGGATACTTGATTCATTTAGGAGTTTATTAGGTGTAAGGATGATTGATGCTTGTATATGTGGAAATAATTGGTTGCAAATTAAGAATGAACCTATAGTGCTACGCCAATGTTTAGATGAATTGGAAGCATTTGATGATTCAATGAAAGTTGTGGTAGGTGGTTTATATTTTCTATTACCATATTTTTAAAGATTCTCTTATCTATCTAGTATCCAATATTATGATGATGTAACGAATGCATTTGTTTGACAATAGAGACTATGAATCACGTGTGACAATAATTGATGTTTTAGTATATGTGAGAAACTGAATTCATAACAATATGCAATGGTAAGCTTGCGTAATTGTTAAGTTTAGATATTATAAACAATTGATTTATTATTATGGTTGGTTATTCTCTCTGTCTAATCAGTAGTTTTGTTTTTCTAATATGATGATCACTAGATCTTGTTGAACATCATTATATTTTTTGGGTTTTATATGTATTTTAGTAGACTTATATTGTAACGTTATCGTAACGTCTTAACCTAAAATGGCAAACAAAAAATTATATTTTAGTTTATTGTGATTTAGTTGGTATTTAAATTTGTAGTAGATATATTTAGTTTGTTTTAGATTTATTGCTAGAAAGATATAAATATATATTGAATTCAATGAACTAATATCATAAAAGTAAATAGACAAAAAAATATACGGTGAAACCGACGGTTTAAAACCGGACCAAACCGTTAGGTTTAGGTTTGAGTTTTTTTCAAACCGTTCAAAATGGTTTGGTTTAGGTTTAGATTTTTCTCAAACTGGTTTAAACAGTTTGGTTTGAAAATTTGTCAAAAATCGATAAAATCGGACCGCTTACACCCCTAAATTTACCTGTTCAACAACATCTTGTGTGAGTTCGCCAAACAATGCGCGCATGATTCGAGGACTTAACTCCATCATTGACTCGTAATGACTTTGGTTATGTCCCTCTGTTCCTGGAGTATTTTGCTGCTCCTCATATCGTTCAATTACAGACTGGACTATTGGCTTGCTGGCTCCTTATCAGAGTTCTTATGAGGCATAATGCTTTACCTTTTCCGTATCTTTGGACTTCCAACACCAATTGTCCTACTGGGTGTGCCAAATTATTTTGTGCGGGAAATTCGGGTCTCGCTAACAATTAAAAAGACTTATACGATTGTGTAAGGAACAAAATATCTTGAGACAAAGTCCCAACGAGGGGTGTTTTATTTATGAAGGTTATAGTTTACACGAAGCAAAATGCCTCCAAGGGGCACAAGCACGCAATGCAATCGAATGTTTAAAGACAAGAAATTAAAGGAAATGAAAATTACATATTCTCTATTCGAGAGTGATTTGATCGGGCTGCTTCTATGTCTTCTCTTCTCTTTTATACTCATTTGACAGTTTTTGTTGTGGAACCGTTTGACAACCGCCCGTCGCCTTGTAACTACCCACTTTCTCCATAATGTCTAACTTGTAAATAAACTACCGTCTTTAACTGCTACCATTAATTTCATTATTTAACTTCTTGCCTCCGAGATCCTTGGATCGTGGAATGTGATAAGATTACCCATTAACTGTATCAATAATTGTCGCCTTAAATAACAACTAGGCATTAACTTCGCTCAGCTCTTGGGCATCTCGTGGGCTTGGACGATGATAAGGTCGTCGCTCTGAATAACAGTAAGGTACTATGGTCGCCCTGATCATGGGCGTCTTGCATAATTGGGCGATGATGGGCTTCCGCTATATGACTCCATTTTGGACTTTTTACATGGTCTTATCTGGGTCTATCTTTCGAATTTCCTAATTGGCCTCTATTCTTTAGGTCATTTAACTGGGCCTCATTTTTATATATCAACAGTAACAAATGTTAAGCACATGGCACACGTTGGGTGGGTCTTTTGAGGATTCAATAATTCATTTAATTACTTTGCATATTTAATTATCATGATTTTTTTAATAAGAACCACATATTTAAACACGGTCAATGTTCACAACTCTGCAAATTTAAGAATTCGCTATTCAATGAATATTGATTTGTTGATATTTAAATGAGTGAATTTAAGACATGACCCAATTTGCAGGAAATTTGGTTGGTAATTTGAGGAATGAAGGTGGTAAAACGGAGTTGGGATTTGAAGAGTGGTGGTGGCAGTGGCTGCGATTGTTTGTGGGTTATTTTTTGCGATTGCGGAAAGTGCTTTTGGTGGTTGTGATTTGTGGAGGGGGGGTTAGGTGGTGGTTATTGATGGTTCATGTTATGGCAGCGATGGTCGATTTATATAAAGTTTTTGAATTTAAGTATGGTAGTAGGTGGTGATGACAATGGTGGGATGATGGTGATGGTGATGATGATGGTGTGGTGTGGTGTGGTGTGGTGAAGGGGATCGCGATGATGGTGCAACCAGGTGAGTTGATATATATATATATATATATATATATATATATATATATATCAGCACCAGAATCAATCAAAACTCGGTCTCAAGATTGAATTCTTTAATGATAATAATTGTCATTTTGCAATACCATTTTTGAAGTTGAATATAGCTAATAACATTAACATTTTCTTCTTCAGATTGAGGAATAACAGGTTCTTTTTGAAGGATTTTTTGAAAATTGAGAAAGAATATCTTCATAAAAAAAGTCAGATTCATTAATGGTTTGATTCTCTTGTTTTGTTTTCAAGAAAACTACTTCCATACAGATGTCTTTCATTAGATTTTAAAGAATTAAAATTTGAGATTTCATCTCATTTATTTCTGACATTAAATCAGAAAATTTAGACGATTCAGCTTTGAATCTATTCATAATATTTTTAAGGGATAATTGAAGCAAAAATTCCAAACCTTTGATTTGTTACAGCCGTTATCCCTAACCTTCTCAAATGTTGTAGGCAAAGCCTTTTTAGATAGATTTCATCCATAATTCTGTTAGTTGACCAAAGATTTTGACCACATTTTTAATATTTAAAAAAGGTAAAATAGTAACTTTCCATTTATCATATTAAATAATGAAATTGAAAAAAACACACACACGATACCCTTTTTATCTTAACCATTACCCTCACCTCAAACCCAAAATTCACGTCGACCACCGCCACCTCCACCGTAAACTTCAAATCCCGCGGTTCTTACAACGAATGGCCATTGAGCGATGAGCAGCCGCATCGCTAGGAAAGATTTTATAGGGACTCGAGCGGGGAGCTTTGGCCTTCGTGCGTTGATTAGACTCATAATTGGGCTGTGGGAAAGAAATTAACAATTGGTAATGGATTTCAGAAAAGGGAGACATGTGGATTATTCTCAGATTCGTAGTCCCGTGCTGATGAATCTGATAATTGGGGTTCCAATAAGTCTTTGGCTTATTTCACAATGTATTATCAGCTAAGCCTTCGGTTTGATAGTAATCAAAACTATAGTCGGCTAATTCAAATCAGCAACAGGTACTCTGACATCATTAAGATTAAAGCGAGTTGGCAAAGTTTCTTGCCAAGGCCATAATGACGGGATCATATTTGGAGTTGCCATTGATGCTTTCTTTCTTCCATTTTCATGGAGATTTCTACTGCCCTAAAAAGTAGGAGGTTTCATTTTGTCAATAATATTCTTCTCCATTGCAATCTTCCTCGCGACCTCTCTAAGAGCACTCAAAGCAGCATTATAAGTCTTTGTAGCAATAGCTCCTCCTTTTGCAAATTTGGGGGGTGGGTGAGGGTGAGAAGACACTGTGTTTTTTTTTTATTTCATTATTTAATGTGATGAATGGAAATTTACTCTTTCGCCCTTTTTTTAAATATTAAAAATGCAGTGAAAGTTAAATCTTTGGTCAACTAACAGAATTATGGATGAAAACTAATCAAAAGGGTTTTACCTGCAACATTTGGTAAGTTTAGGGGTGACAACTGCAACAAATCAAAGATTTGAGGAAAGTCTGCTAATGTTTACTACAATTATCCCTACTTTTAATACGATGAGATTCATCAAAAGAATCATTAGATTTTGAAGGGAGAAGAGATTTAAACTTTTTCTTTAGTTGATGGTTATCATTTTCTCAACTATTTCTTGAATAAGTTCTTTTTATTTGGTAAGAACGTTCATGGTTTTACATCCACAAAGTTCTTTAGATTGATTAGAGAAGGATGAGTAATTAGAACTAGTTTCAGCAACAAAATCTTGTTGATGCTCATAAACCATTTCTAATTCGGAATCAGAATATTCTTCTTCTGAAGAATTGATTAAATAGAAGAGTTCAAGTTAATATCTTCATCAATTTGAAGATTATTAATCTTGCTTTTTATAGAACATTTATTGGAATAATGTCATGTCGGTTTGTATTTCCAACATGTAAATTTTCTTGAAGCTTTTTTTGTTTGAAAATCGTTTTCTAGAAAAATAAATTTGAATAAGAAGGTTTTTGAAAATTCTTTTCCTTTTGAAAATTCATTTTTCTTTTATAGGAATGAAAACTTTTTCTTTTTAATTTTGAAGAAGAAGATGGAGTAATTTTCTCAAGGCCATATTGTTCTCGAAATGAATAGTTCTTTTGAGCTTGAATATTTTGTATCCTTAGGAACGACTTTAGAATCATCTGGTCGTTCACTAGGTAACCTTTTTGAGAGGAGCACCAATAATTTCAGTGTTTTCGCGAGAAACAACAATTTCCTGCATGGGAGGATGAATGTCTTGAAAAGTTTAACCTTTAGGCGTTTTCCAATTTTTTTTTTTTTTTTGAAACATTAGTATTTTGAACAGTTTTCATTATAGTGGTTTTTTTTATTACAAACTTTGAAATATGTCATCGCATAAAAACTTAAATCTTTTGGAAAAGATCCGAACTCTTTTGAAAAACTCATTAGAAATATTTTTCGAGAACTTTTGACTTTGTGAGTTTTATCAGTAATGAATTCATATCATCTATCAATTGTAGAAGAAATAACATTACATTGCTAATCTAACTTCTCTGAAGAAGGTGCCATATTTGATATGGCAGGAGAACCAGGTTGTTTTGGTTCATCATCCTTTTTCTTTTTGATAATGAGTTTTTGGAATATTATGATTAAAATTAATTTCTTTTAAAGAAGATGTAGAAAATCTTGCCGATCGAAAGTACTATTTTTAGATCTATAATCAGATTTAGATGAATAAGATTTTTGAAAAGTATTTGAAGAAGATGGCTTATCTAAGATAACTTTGATGTGTCCATCAGGAAATGAAATAATTTGTTCGAGAGTTTAGCAAACATGGGCTGGAACTGGGTTTTGAGCATTCTCAAAATCCTATTCTAGACCTCTAGATTGAAGATTTCAAGGTATTCTCTTGGAAATCATGATATTTGAAAGAATATGATTGATATCTACCAAAAGACTATCATCTCTTGGAGAAGATCGAATAGCACGAATATTGAGTTGAATATTCAAAAGCTTGTAATATATTCGATATATTAAAATAAAGCTTTTGTTATATCGTCAACATCAAAATTCTTGGTTTGAATTTGAAGATGGAGAGTATCCAGAATAGCTTCATCTTAAAGACTAATTGAAAAATTAGGATAACAATTTTAAAATATAGGACCACTCTCGAGATTAGACTCGAGCATGGATAGTAATGAGTGTTCAAATCTTAGTAGTATTTCGTCTCTTAAGGTTCAAAGAACATGAATGTCTATACCAAGTCTAAACAAAGGTTTAATTGCTATTTGAACAAGTGCAACATAAAGATATTTAAATTTCTTGTGGGCTTGAATAACTTCTTTTGAAAAAAGATTAATAGAAACATTTTGATTCTTTATAGGAATAGTTTGCTCCAAAGTTTTGATAACATAATTTTGACTAAAATCAAATTTTCCTATCTTATAGATATAATTTTTTATCTACCTTAGGGATAGTATTTTGAAATCTATGCTCTATCTGAGCAATTTGAAGTTCATTTGAAGTAAAATCTGTGATGCAGATGTATGATTTTGATTTAATTATTCATTATCATCTTGAAAAAAGTTTGACGTATTATTATCTCTACTTTTTGAACTACTACCTTTGCTAAACCAATTTGACATAAAAGACAATTAAATAAATGCAAGAAAACAATAACTTAGTATTGCAAACAAAATGCTACAAGGTGGATAATGCAATGCAAAGCCTACAACAGGACCACCTAACACTAGCTCCGACAACACGACTGACCAACGCTTCAGTAAACGTCCGTGCAAAACACCAACTTATTCTTTGACATTGTGTAAACAAACTTACACAATTTTCATATGGCTCTGATATATATATATATATATATATATATATATATATATATATATATATATATTTCTCTTTATAAATTATTTTAAATAAGATAGTATGGAACGATTTATTTGCCCTTTTTAATCGGTCAAATGAGGGTACGTTCATAAATTTTTGGCCAACTAATGACATTTGGGTGGAAACCGTTCAAGGGACCTAGAGATTCATATTAATTTAAAGTTTCAAGACTTTTGACGCAAAATTAAATGTTTGGGACCTCACGTCGCTCTTTTGAAAGGTTTGAACCCCCTAATGCAATTTATCTTAAAAAGTACGTTTCGCCGTCTTAATAAAAATATTTAAAATTACAATAATAATACTAAGCTCTTTAGTGACTTTTACCGAGTTCACGGCTCCCTTTAAGTTCTTGCTGATAAGACTTTGCTACAATTTTATCTACTTTTTAATGCTTTCAACTTTAATTTTAACTATACATTTTATTAAATCCACAACTTTTATCAACCTTTCAACCATATAATTTCATAAACTTTTATCAAAATTTACTAGACTTTTACCCACCCCACCCTCAATTTTCACTCCCAAACACCAATCACTTCTTCTCGTCTCTCTATTTCTATCCTATCCGTTCCCCTCTCCCTCTCCCTCTCCCTATCTCTCTATTGATGCCACACCATCGTGAAGAGTGCCGCTACAGTAGTGACAGTGAAATAAGTTGACTCATAAAATTTTATGATTTGGAAATAATATGTAAACTATTAATTTGATAATTTGTGATTGATAAATAAATTGTGATATCTAATATTTTTTATTTATGACAAAAAATTAAGTTATGATTTATGAAATTTGTGATTGTGACCATAAATTGTATAATATTTTGATTTTAATATATTAATTAATAAAATATTTTTAATTATTAAAAATTAATAATGACCTTATTTTTCAAATTTTATAACAAGTTTGTTGATTTTAAAATTATATCTTTTAACTACCTTAAATGTGTATTGTTACCTTTTAAAATCTTTGTGTGGCCAACTCGAGATTTCTCCAAAATAGGGACCCAAAGCTTGAGATCTAATCAAATTCTAACACTTGTTTGGTCTTGATATAATATGGTATTGATAATTAACCACGCGGACAAATAAGGTCAAGACTCTCGAAAATACACTACACGTCTACCATCACGAGCCATCATCCCGGTGACACCGTCGACCCCCATGAGATCGCCTACCACCATGAGGCCAATCTACAACCCCCATGCCTATCACGTGAAGCCATAGACCCCCATGCCTAATGCATGAGGTCAACGTCACATTTAACCATACAAATAATGATGTGCCAGACAAAAATCGTCTAACAGCGAACGTGGGAACAACCAACCACTTGATGAGTGTGAGTCAAACTACCCGAACGTGGGTAAAATGGGGAGGCTTACGTGGGACACGTGGCACCAGCAACCACCAAACACACGCGTAGCCGCCACATGTGCCTATAAATACCTCCAAGGTAAGAATGGTTTGGTTTCTTGAAACTCAAACTACGTGAACTCACATTATACTATTTTCCTATTCTCGAAAACCGATTACTAATTCTCATGTCGGAGGTACAACGGGAGAGAAAGCCTCGACCTCATTTTGCAGGTAGCAGCCGTTCATGAATATGGCGCTGTTTGTGGGAATTTCCACTAAATAGTAAAGCTATGTCAAGAAGATGGACAAGGAGTAAAACACGCATGGTCGAGAATATAGCGGAAATGGAGTCAGAGTCTGCAGCAAGGGGTCAAGATTCGTCCCCGCCTCCGAAGTACGTAACACAGAGCCAATTTAATGCCTTGGAGACATAATTGGCAGCTATGATGACCCTTTTGCAAGGTCAGACGCAGAAAATCGCAGTCCTTCTGCAGAGTTCGTCGGATACCGTACATGAGCAACCACCCCAGGTGGCTCAAACAGTAACCCCACCTACTACTCAGCCAACAATATGAGACATGGGGGCTTTAGGCTTCATGTTTCCATAGATTCCCTAACCCGTGACAGATTTGGAAAAGAAAATAGAGAAGATGATGACCCAGAAGATAGACGATGCATTAACCAAGAGAAAAGACGGGCGCAAGCAGATGGTCCTGGAGGAAGATCATTTTGCCCCTAAGATCATGGTCGTACCTTTGCCGAAAGACTTTAAACAGCCAATGATAGAAGCATACAATAAAGTCACAGACCCGCTGGACCACTTACGGACCTTCGTTGATTTAATGAAGCTCTACGCAGCCCCCGACACAGTAATGTGTAGATCATTCCCTCCGACGCTGAGGAGGGAGGCTAGAGACTGGGTGGCCACACTGGCACCCAGGTCTATTAAGACCTTTGATGAATTGTCCAGGAGTTTCATGGCATACTTTATGAACAACAAGATGAAATGAAAAACAACTATAGGACTTATGCAGGTGGTACAAGAAAAGGATGAGTCTTTGCAAAAGTATTTGGCTAGATTCAGTAGGGCAACACTTGGTATAAGAGACCTCCAGATGTCAGTAGTAGTGACAACATTAATCAATAGGACGCGAAATTGGGCCTTCAAGATGTCACTTTCCAAAATTCCACCGGAGTCAATGCATGACTTGTTAAAGAATGGTGACAAGTATGTTGACGTGGAAGAAGCAGAAAATGTCATGAAAAATCTCAGAGAAGGATGGAAGATGGGGAGTAACAAGTGAAGGGTAGGCAATGTACGAAAACTCGTCAACAAAGATAGGCAGATGAATGAACGTTTGAATAAAAGGTACTCTCAGGACCGGATGGTCAGGCAGAGACGAGAGGAGGTCAAAGCCTTCAACCCTTTGAATAATCCGCGGGACAAGATATTGATGAAAATTCAAGATATGAAGGAACTTGAATGACCGAGACCGATGGCGGCATCAGCTGGCAAATGGGACAAGAGCAAGTATTGCCACTTCCATAAGGACCATAGGCATGAAACTGAAGAGTGTATACATTTGAAGGGGAAGATCAAGCACCTCCACAATGGAGGTTTTTTGACTAAGTATGCGAGGAATGATCGAGGCAAGCAGAAGGTTGAGGACCGACCTCTGCCTAGAGCCGGTGTTATAAATGTAACTGTTGAAGGAGTTGCAATGGGTAGAGACTCAAACTCCGTTAGAAAAAGTTATGTACGGACATCTACAGTCTATTCTATTTAGTAAAGGGCAAGGTTTGATCAGAGCATCACGTTTGATAAAGAGGTCTTGATAGGTGTGGCAGCCCCCCATGATGACGTTGCAAGTCTGGAGCTTGAAAATAGCTGGGTAGACCCGTTGGTAGATTACCTGACGGAAGATAAGTTGCCCAATGATACAATTGAGGCTAGAAGGCTGAAAATAAGAGCGGTGTTATTCACAATGATCGACAGACAGCTATACAAATGAGGTTTTACCATGCCATACTTGAAGTGCTTGCGTCCAACAGAAGCTCAGGATGTACTACTCGAGATACACTCAGGGATTTGTGGCAACCACCCTTACTTTCAAAGCTTTCGGCAATGGTACTACTGGCCTATGATGAAGGATGATGTCAAGGAATTGGTAAGGAAGTGTGACACGTGTCAGGGTCATGGAAATTTAATTCATATTCCCGTCGAGCAGCAGTCAGCCATTTTTGGGATACGTTCTTTCTTTCAGAATGAACATTCTGGGACCTTTGCCTATGGCTAAGGGACAACGAAAGTTTTTGCTAGTGGCCATTGATTATTTTACCAAGTGGGTTGAAGCGGAGCCTTTGGCCACCATTACCACGGTGAAAGTACAAAGCTTCATCTGGAAAAACATAATATGTAGATTTGGTATACCAAGAGTCCTTGTCACCGATAACGGCAGGCAATTTGATAACCACAGCTTCAAGGCTTTTTGTTCAAGTTACCACATAGATCATAGACTCACCTTAGTAGCTCACCCTCAATCTAATGGGCAAGGAAAAATCACAAACCGAACGATCCTATGGGACCTCAAAACAAGATTAGAGAAGGAAAAAGGGCTTTGGGCAGACGAGCTACCTAATGTGTTATAGGCATATCACACCACCCCGTGAGAGTCCATATGGGAAACCCCTTTCAAGCTATCTTTTGGAATGGAGGTCGTTGTTCTAGTGGAAGTCTTGAACGAATCTGGCAGGATGAAGGCCAATCAGCTTGATGTCTCGACCACCAATGTAGAGCTCAACCTATTAGATGGGGTGAGGGAGAGATCAGCTATGCGGATGACAGCTTATAAGCAGAGGGCCGTTGGGTACTTCAACCGTAGGGTAAAACCAAGAGTTTTTCAAGCAGGAGATCTCGTACTAAGGGAAGCAGCAACGGCATGCCACCCTCCAACCAAGCTTGGACCTAATTGGGAAAGACCATACGAAGTGATCCTAATCTCGGGAAGGGAGTTTACAGCCTGAAAGACTTGAAGTGAAAACCATTGGGCAGGCCATGGAATGCTGAGCACCTCAAGCAGTACTATCAATAGACGAGCAAGCGTATGACACGAGTAGAGTAGTGTTTGCATGTAAATATAGTTGTTGGGCGAATTTTTATTTTCTCATTCTGATGTAATGACCGATTGTAAATATTGTAGCTAGGATTTTTCATGATGTAGTGCCTGCAATAGGTACACCAGATTGAAATTTATTTAATGAAAGGCATGATGAGAGGGGCTACGGAAGGGCCAGCCTAGCTGGGACGTCCCAGTGCACTTACTGAGTACCCAAATCTAGGCAAGTTATTTTTTGCTATGAGATGTTGGTTTATAGCTACTTGAAATGAAGACACTAGCGGTGAGCAAAAAAGTCAAAAATTGGCTGGCTCAAAATTTCTAGGGGCCGATGGTGAGTTTTCAAAACCTGAAATGGTTAAGGCTCAAAATCACCTAACCCCGACCCCGACCTCGACGATGCAAAACTGCTCGACATATAGCGGTGAGCAAAAAAGTCAAAAATCAACTAGTTCAAAATCGCTAGGGGCTGGTGGTGAGTTTTCAAAACTTGAAATGGTTAAGGCTCAAAATCACCTAACCCCAACCTCGATGATGCAAGATAGCTCGACACATAATGGTGAGCAAAGAAGTAAAAAATTGGCTAGCTCAAAATCGTTAAGGGCTGGTGGTGAGTGTTCAAAACTTGAAATGGTTAAGGCTCAAAATCAGTTAACCTCGACCTCGACGATGCAAGATAGCTCAACACATAACGGTGAGCAAAAAAGTCAAAAATTGGCTAACTCAAAATCGCTAGGGGCTGGTGGTGAGTCTTCAAAACCTGAAATGGTTAAGGTTCAAAATCACATAACCCCGACCTCGACGATGCAAAACTGCTCGACACACAACAATTAACAAAAAAATGAAGAAGGCAAAACCAAAATGATATTCAACAAACAAATACTCATACTTGAAATTTAAAAAAGTGTCTGTCCACATCCCGGACCAGAAGAATGTGCAAAGCAACTAATTGACAAAAACATAATAGAAAATGCTCAAAGGCCTACAATTAAAGATCAAGTCAGCTTGAGCAAAAGGTCTCCTCACTCTCGCCTCGCGATGTTTGCCCAAATGTCTTCAGCTGAGAGGCTCCACCTTCCTTGCCTTGGCGCTTTGCCAAGAACTTATCATAGCATGTGGGATCGATGGAGTGATGCCTAGTAGATACCCACACCTTGGTCAATTTGATAGACGCCCCATCACTTTTCCCCCATAAGAGTTCAGAGCCTTAGCAAAGTTAGTAGATGACTTGTATTGCTCTACCGAGGTCTTTAAATCCTTAGCATACTTCACCGAAGCCTTATACTTCGCCACCGCCTCCTCAGGAGTCCAAGCCAAAACAGAGCGCAAGTTATTTTTCTCAAACTCCTGCTCCATAGAACGAGACTTCAGATCCTCGACCAACTTCCCAGAGGAAGAGAGTTTATTCTTGTAACGGTGAGCCTCATTCTCTTTCTCTTCTGCAAAGATCTTCAACTCCAACGTTAAACGGCGATATGACTCGACGAGCCCAACCTTAAGAGCCACCTTCTGAAAGGGACAAGAGATCACACCATTAGAACATGTAAAAAAAAGTACCCTCTGGGTGTAAATCGACAGAACCCTCTCGATGTCATCAGCACTTCGACAAGCAATCAATTTGACACGACTGGGCGCAACCAAAGACTTAATTATCCTCATCTCTGAATAGCTCCGAGAAGGAGAAAATCTGAAATTTGGTATAGGAGAACCCTCACGCTCGGGTGCGACACGACTTGGGTTGCCCCTTACATCCACTGGTGGCGGGACTACTTCAACGGGGTCATCTGAAAGATGAGAAGCCTCCTCGACCTACGGTCGCTGTGCTCTCTCATCCCAGGCCTTCTTTCTTTTCAATAGGGCGGGAAGTGAATCATCGTCACTCCCGTGACCGTACTCCGCCAAAGAGTCCATGATCTCTCCTAAGTTGAAGTCCATGCCTGTATCAATAAAATAAAGACTACTGAGCTTACGAAATAACAAGTCAAGAAGTGCAAGAAGAATGAGACATGTGAAAATTTTACCATGAATAGGGGCAAACCCCTTATCACTCCCCGGTGCGGGTAAGGACCTCAGTACCTCGTCCAAGTCAAGTTCCATATTTGCATACAAACAATCGAGTTAGTCAAGCTCAACGAATAGAAAGCAACACAAGAGATACTCTCAAAAATAATATATACAAGTAGGGTATGAAAACCTACCAGTAGGATGACTGATACCAACTAGCAACATGTTCCTCATTGCTAGGACTGACCCCAAGTCTGGCGTGAGGGGTAGAATTTTGGTCAACTTTTGTATTTGTATTTCCAGAATGGAGTAATCTCGACCTCACTATTGAACACACGAATTAGGAGGTGCCTCCAATAGGCGTTAGAAGGAAATTGACCCTCATGAGGACGAGCAAAGAAAAATCGGGACCTCCACCCGCTATTGAAATTCCTAAACTTAGGAAAGCTCAACGGGACCCGAGAGGTGAAATAGACAAAGGCATTGCTTTGGGCCAACTCATGAATCTTGAAAATGCACTTGAAGAGATCGATTGAAGAAGAAATTTTCGTGCTAAGGCAAACATATAGAAAATAGAGCGCTTTCCTCCATGCATTGGGATTTATTTGGCTAGGAGTAAGGTGGAACTCATTGAATAACGAGATAAAGAAAAGATGTATGGGAAAGCGAAAACCACCGTCCATGATGTTTTTATAAACGGTGAACTCGCAGGGGGTCGGTTTCCGGAAAGTGTTCTATCGGGCATAGGGGCTCTATAGATATAGTTATCTACCCGTTCATATTTCTTAAGTGACTTTTCTAACTTGGATGGGGAGTTGTATAAGCTATGATACTTGGGAATTTCAAGGAGAACCTCCTCACCTATGGCGTCTCGCCCAATTTCTACATTTTGACTTAAAGATCTAACTGACTCAACATGACGTTTTGGCGAAACCAGTTGAAAATCTTGAAATTCAGTCGTATGAATTGAAAATTTTGACTCGAAAGGAGTTTAAGTACAATGGAGGTCACCATCGACGAGTAAATCGTGACCAGCAATGGGGTTGATCGACGGAAGTCGACCAGCGGCACGGTCGACCAGCTTTGTTGCTGACCGACTCCAAATGTCGACCGGTAAGGCTGGTCGGCCCCGGTTCGTGGTCGGCCGGGCCATACGAAGACTGGTCAGCCGACCATCTCGCCCCCTCACTCTCACTCTCGTCGGAAGATGAGGAAATGAAGGTTTTGTACATTATGAAACATAAAGTGAAAAAGGAGATAAAAGAAATTACTTTAAAGGAAGAAGAGGAAGATGGAGTGGAGTTGACTGGAAAAATGAAATGGGAGCTCCCACAACTCCTTAAATAGTGGAGGGTTTCAATTTTTTTGAAATTTTTTGGGGGAAATCTCCCCCCAAAACAGAAAACCAAGGGCACACGTATGATTCGCTTGACTGAAAGAGCTGTTCTAAAGAAACGCACATAGCTTTTCGCACCAGTGTCGAATTTTCTATTATAATATGTTTTCGAAAATGTCTCGCAACGCTCCATACTGTCCCAACCTTAGAAGGTCGTTTTCGGCCTTAAAAAATAGTTTAAGGTGTGTTACCGGGCAGTCAAAGTTTTAGCGTTATTTTTGATTTTTTTTGTTTCTAGTTACGTTGATTTAATGAATGTCTATTTCGCTCTTTTTACTTAAATTCATGTTTCTTGAGACTATTTAAAAGCTCTTTTGTTTCTGAAAAACAGATATCAATTTTGATACGTAAGTTGATTAGCCAATGTGGAGGAGCTGCCTCTTATCGATAGACATCCATAAGAGGCAGATAGGCTAATGATATAATATGACATTGATAATTAACCACGTGGACAAATAAGGTCAAGACTCTCGAAAATACGCTACACGTCTGCCATCACGAAGCCATCACCCCGGTGAGACCTTCGACCCCCATGAGGCCCTCTATGTTCGTGCGACTCGTCTACAGTATAAGGTTGTCCATCTCCATTAGACCGTCGATCTCGTGGATTCGTCGACCCCCATGAGACCGCCTACCACCATAAGGCCATGCTACGACCCACATGCCTATCGCGTGAAGCCGTAGACCCCCATGCCTACCGCATGAGGTCAACACCACACTTAACCGTACAAATAATGATGTGTCGACAAAAATCATCCAACAGCGAGCGTGGAAACAACCACCACTCGACGAGTGAGAGTTATTCTACTCGAACGTAGGGGAAGTAAGGAGGCTTACGTGGGACACATGGCACCAGCAACTGCCAAACACATGTGTAGCCACAGGTGCCTATAAATACCTCCAAGGTGAGAAATGTTTGGTTTCTTGAAAACCAAACTACGTGAACTCACATTATACTATTTTCCTACTCTCGCAAATCAATTACTAATTTTCACGCCGGAGGTATAATGAGGGAGAAAGCTCCAACCTCATTTTACAAGTAGCAGCCATTGACTGAATTTGCCGAATCACAGCACTCAGTAAGCTAAACACGAAAGACAATCTAACAAAACATTTCAGGTCCCAATTTCAATTTTTTTTTTTCTAAATACTCGCTTTTAATCATACATTCCTCTAATAAAATAATTTTGCATATAGATCTACAATTTTTTTACTTTTTTATTTAAAATATAACTTTTCATAAGAAATATTTTAAAAAATCTTAACATATTAGTTTCTTTTTTATAAATAATATCATTAATCAATAGGGATTTGTACCACCAAATTGTGTGCAGACTAGGTCTCAAACAAGCCATTAGAAATTGGTTGAACTCGTTAGGATTCCATGGTGAAAGTCTGAAAACTGATCTGCCGAAGTGTCACACATCGACGTGTGTACTTTGCACCATTTAGACAAGACAATTCACAGAGATTCAGACAACCATTTTCCTTCACAGAAGCAGATCAAGCACTACTAAACCCTGAAAGGCTGAAACCATTGGACTTGTGCAATAACTAAATATTTCTTACCCTAAATATTCCAACATTTTCTCCATTCCCCCATCCTCTGCCTCTCTAAATGTAGACATAAATTCAAGATTCAAAGCCATGGAAGAAGTTTGGGATGATATCAATCTTGCATCTCTTAACAACCACCCCACAGACTTCCGTGGAATGATCCTTCAAGATTTCTTGGCCAGACCCTGTTCTAATAAAGATTCAGTGCCCACTGCTAGCGTCTCTTCTGGTTTTGCATCTCCGGCTCCGCCACCTCCGACAACTATGCTCACCTTGAACTCAATACCTGAACGGTTCCATTTCTTCGGAAGCTCAGATCCTCTTATCCAAACCTCTCATCCACAGCCTCAGACCATTTCTCCTTCGTGTTGTGTAACTGTGGCTTCTGAGAGTCATGGGAAGAAGAGGTTCACGGAGCCTGACGGCAATTTTGACGGTGATCGACGACACAAGCGTATGATCAAGAACCGGGAGTCAGCTGCTCGATCAAGGGCTAGAAAGCAGGAAAGTCTCCTTTTATACTCTTTTATTGGCCTTTTTATTAACCTTTCTGGTATTTGATTGGATCAGTATGTACCCTTTTGTTAGTTTTAACTGTGAGGTCATGTTATAGAATAGATTTTTAGGCTGCTCGAAGTTTAAGTACCAAAGATTTGCTTGGTTTTTAAACTTTCTCATCTTTAAATTGAATGCTTATTTTTGAGTATTCCTTTGTCCTTTTTCATGTCTTGTTTCTTATTCATTCCACCTTATTATAGGCTTATACGAATGAGTTAGAGCTAGAAGTGGCCCACCTGCTGAAAGAGAATACCAGGCTCAAGAAACAGCAACAAGAGGTAGATATCGATAATTTAGTAGTTGATAAAAGGAAACCCCACCCCTTCAATCTCGAGAATTTCAGTGGACTTTTCTGAATGTATACGTTGTTGGGATCGTTTATTCAAATCGTGAGACGCAATGGACCCGAGCTCATTCGATGTCCAAGGCGGAGTGACTTGAATGGTTTGAGGCGTAGTGATTTGAGCGAACAATCCTATTATGTGTACACAACCACCTAACTGAAGTATTTATCATTAACCTCACTACAAATTGTGCACTACATAGTCCTAATTGAGTGTTGTGCATTTGGGTTGTGGCAGTTATATCTAGCAGCAGCTGCTGCTCAAGATCCTACAAAGCAAACTCTCCGGCGAACATCAACCGCTCCATTTTGACTCCAAAATGAGATCTTCCGGAAGATTATTTCTAGTTAAGGATTGTACTGTTTCGTTTGCTAGGCATGTAACATGTTATATCTAAACCAGAATTTGTGTATACCAAGAAGCTCTATTAGTCCCGTATGGTGGTCGAGGTGACCCAGTGACGATATTAACAAGTGCATGAAAAGGTATTTTTTATTTAGGTTTTCGCTTGTCGAAAGTCCAAACAAGCAGAGGGATTTTTGTGGTTGGGTGTTTCCCGTGCCTTGCTTGTTTTCGACTCCCTCTATACTTCTGCCTTTTCTTCTTTTTTTCATGAAAGTTGTTGAGAAAAAGCTAAGAAGCAGGTAAGACAAGATGGTGCTCCAGGAATATAATTGTACAACGTGCTACAGTATAAAGATTGAGCGAATATTGCCACAGTTCTCCCATTATAATATAACCACGTCTTTTAATATAAAATTTTTCCATTGTGACGAGAACTATAGGTATGGTTCAATGTATGATTCTTGTCATATCAGCGTTGACAGGTTTTTACTTACAAATTTGCTACATGTACACACTTGGTACACAATTTTCTCACGTGTGTATGGAGTCTACAATGAGATACACATGCACGTGAGAGGGTTGTGTACCCAGTGTCTGCGGATTGATTATTTAGTTGTTTGGTTAAAAAAATCGAACTTGTTCAAATTATTGTTCAAGGCTCGGCATGTTTGAACTGTAAATAAACGAGGCTTATAAATAAAACTAGAAAGGCGATGTTGATGGGTTAAGAATAATGAAATAAATAGTCTAGACCAGAAGATTTAACTTAAGCACAGAATTTACACAAATTTTAATGAATGCACGAGATTTGTTCGAAATGGAACATACTTGAATTTTTTTCTTTTTTATGTAGCCTTGTGTAACTTGTTTCTTGAATCTGTTTCAAAGACATCCTTCACTAAAGTTTATGGTGTGTGCGCGCGCTATGAGCTATAGGGGCATCGGTCAAGGCTTTTGGAATGGCACAATTAATCTTGTTTTGTTTGCGAACTTGATGATAGATTGAAGAAGTCGAGTGCTAAAATGATAAACCTTTCTTGGAATGTTGATAGAGTTCGAGTGTTGACAATGTGATTGTTCACACAAATCTTGATGAATGTACGAGATTTGTTTGAAATGGAAACTTAAAAGGTGATAATTTGTTATACACACTAATGCTACCAAAATTTGAATATGAGATAGCTCGAGCTTCATGAACAAAATAAGCCCTAGGATAATTAAGAACGGTGCTTCCTTAAACTTGAAACAAAGGTGGTGAGGTGTGAGCTCATCGTTCTTTCGACGCTTTTAGGAAATATGGAGAGAATATAAACATGAGAGACTATATGCTAAAGTAGTGTAAATGTATCTCAATAATGAACACAAGTTGCATATTATAATAGTTCATGGTGTAATCCAATGAGTATTAGACGCCTATAGGGTACAAGACTTGGGGGTCCTTGTGGACCAAAAGTAATAGGACTTTGGTCGAATACGACTAGAATGTCATGTAGGCTCCACTTCTCACTGCTCCCATGGTCTTTTGACCAAGGTGCAAATGCCTAGTACAAGGCACATGTGGACCTCAAGGATAAGAATTCGGGATGGGTCGCTTTTGATTAGAGTGACCTAGACTATTTGTTTATTTATTTGTATTTTATGAAGGGATAAAGTAGATATTCTAAGCATTTGAAAAATTATTTCATAAATTTCATAATGTGCATTTTTCTTAGAGTACTGAGATTTCAGGTTCTCTATTGGGGTGTTTGTGTGAGAGACCTTTTATTGTAGGGGAGGACAATACTTTAAATCCGCTTACATATATTAACTGAACGAGAATTCTAACATTTTGAATTTTTCAGCTATAAAAATTAAAATGCATTATCCATATATGTCTAAGTCTTAACTTTTAATTTTAAAATTTAAACCAGTAGAATTGTAAGCGCCCAGAAAATAATTGTCGATTACCGACATATCTCCACGAATGCATTACCATCTTTTAAGTCTTCAACTAATGTACATTAATTTATGTTACTTTGTTTCCTTTTTCCATCACAAAGTATCAACTTCTCTCGTTTTAACATATAATGTTTCAAAAAAAAATAAAAATTCAGGGATTCATCACAAAAACGAGCTTCTCAGGTCTTCGAAATTGGGTTGAATTAAATTTCTCTTATTTTCTTTTTATTCTACAAATTATCTTTACATTTTATCACAAGTTCCAACAACTACAGAAATAAAAGGGCTTGTTGCAAATAAAGTAGTACTTATGAATAACTATTATATCTATTGCAGCTTTGATTCTTCCTTATAAATACGTTGTTTTAGTTCTTAGTAAAATACACACAAGGCTTTTGACTTTTATAATTTCTTCTCATTTTTTTCTTTTAGAACACGTTATCAGGACAAAGTTCTAACCAATTGAGTTAGCAAAAATTATTCCTCTTTCTGCTCAAGAATCTCTAGTTAGTTGAGGTAAAAAAAATTTCCTTCAATCGAAGAAAGTCAAGAAATTCTAGCTAATTGCATTTACAAAGAAATTTTCTTTTTTGGTTCAAAGAAAATGTTAGTATTCTCTTAACTTTGAATTGTATAACAAAGTGGTATAATTATTCTATATTGTCATATCGTTTTGACTATACCAATTTATGATAGATAAATATTTACTTGGGTGTAATATTTTTTTGTTCAATATTTGAGTACAATATTGCAGAAGAATATTGTATTATTCTTCTCGAAGAAGAAACAATTTAAATCAATATTTCAGAACAATATTTTTTGAAAATAAATATTTTATTTGGATTATTTTGTTACCTCTAAAGAAGCATATATTCACACAATAATAATATTGTATTTTTATTCTTGATAAAATATAATATTTGTATGTATTATATTCTAAGCTAATTTTATGTTAATGTTCTTGGTGAAACATGACTCTCTTTAAATAATAATTTATGAAAATATTGCGTTAATACGCCTAAAGAAGTATAAACTTATACATCTTAAACTTCTAAACGATATTTTGTTGTTGCTTCCTAAATAAAAATAAATAAATATTCTAAAGGAATATTGGATTAATACTTGCAAAAAACTTGACTTCATATACTATAGAAGAGTTGTATTATTATTTCGTAATCAATAGTGTAGGAATTCACAGAATCTGGATAGCCTGTACAGTTGTGATAAAAATATCAATACCTTAGCTTTTCTTGATTCGATCGTCGTGATATTTGGATAGCATATTCATAACCTATTGTTGTTCAAATCGAATGGCTATGATTAAAATCAAACGATCTATTTGTGAGAAATCTATACGTTAACAATAACCAAATTATTTTAAATTTGTTGTTTAGTATAAAAATTGCATATTGTCTCAATTACACAAATTGCATGATTACATTAAATAATTATTCTAAGGCATGTATTCACCTATCAATTCCAATTGATAAACTGTCACATTTTCTTTAATTGATTATTATGTATAGATTATAATTATTCAATTGTGCATATTCAGTGTTTGTATTCGATTTACATGTTATAATTGATTACAACATAAAATATATTATGTGTACATAATTAATTGATATGTTTAATTTGTTGTTGCTTCCTAAAAAGCATTGTTGCAAAAAAATCTCGCAAGTGTACAAGTTCGTTGTACAAGTAATAATCATGATGAGTGATTTATCGTCCCACAGGAAATGAAGCTTAATTCTAGTGTAATCGATATATTTAAATTAATAAGATATGATTGATTTGTATTTAACTACGTTCTACAACTATGAAAACAATAAAAATGTGGTTTTTAAATCAAATGTGAGTGAATGTATTGGATTTCTGATTCCACTAGTTAACTCTAGAATTCAATTCTCAACTTGTGATAATTAATTCAATCCTTACATTCGTGACGATCGATAATTCCACTTTTATTTACTATTCTTTTTCAAGATATAATAAATCTATGTTGATCATGACACGACCATATTCATAGTCCGCATTCATATGATAAACATGCATTGAAATATATGATTTACACATAATCGCACACTTCACAAATATTATTCCTAATATTTATTTTTCATGTGTTATATATACAATGTTCTACGTATCATGAGTTTTTCAACACTACGAATAAGCAACTTATTGTCCTAATGGTGTACAAACATTAAAATAATATGAAAAAGCATGTAGATAGAATCACAACGCAAGAATTAAACTAAAAATCACAAGTCTTGAATTAAAAACTAGAAATCAAATAGTTTCATCATCCATCCAATACAAATAAATTTAGCCTAGCATATTAATATGAAAATCACCCAGAAAATAAAAGGAAGTCATCACCCGAATCATATATAATTGAAGGAAATCTGGAAATTGACTCTTCAAGCCTTCAAAATCGGATCCAAAATGGTGAATTCCTCATTCTCAAAGTAATTTTCTTTCCCTATTCTCAAAATACGGCTCTACTTTCACAAATCACAAAAATTCTCTTTTTATACCAACCCTAAAAAATTACCAAAACAAGATAAGGTAATAAAAAAACATTTTTTCTTGGATTGGCTTGCGGCGTACGCCTAGTAGGAACTAGGGCGTACGCCTTGGCTCTTTGCCAAGCCTCAGTTGAGGTTCTATTTAAGTGAGGTGAGCGCCTCTTCTGCAGGCGAGGGCCCGCGTCTTACCTAATTTTCGACAGTTGAACAGTTCCCGGTATTTTTATCATAACTTTATCTCCCAATATTCGATTGAGGTGATTCAAGTGAATTGGAAAGTTGACTTGAAGGGCTACAATTCTTGTAGAGATATCATTTTTCCAATTCGAAAGATTTCTATGCCAAAATTGGGCCTCAATGTGAGTCTGAAAATTCGAAGCATAACTTTTTTGGTTGGAAGTTGATATGTGATAATGCATGGACTATATTTCATCACTTTGACTTTTTTCCTCATCCAATTGATGTCTAACACTCTCAAATATTCATCGCGAGGTTCGACGTAACTTTTAAATATTTGCACTTTAGTCCCCGAACTTTGTATTTGATACAGTGGAGCTATTTTCTGCTATCTTTGCATTCTTTTTTCCAATTCTTCAACAAACATTGAGTTTTACATACAAAATAAAATATAATATAAATTAGATAGTATTTTACGTAAAGAACAGTAAAATATCATCATTTAGGATCTCGAATAAGTGTAGAAACTACACTTATCAAGCACAACATATACTATTCTAGAATAATATTGCTCCAAAAGAGCATTACATTACAATTTTAATATTTCAGAAGAATATTGACACATTGCTCTTAAAAAAAAACCAACTTAATATGAAAAAAAATTGTATTAATATTCTCAAAGAAACAAAATCTAGCTACATAAATATTCAAGAAGAATATTATTTTGTTCTTGAATATATATTGTTATTCCCCAACAATATCAAACAAAATTTTGATTTGAGGTTTTATGTGAATTTTATGAAATCTCCACAAGAATCAATATTTTGTGATATGAAGTGATAAACTTACTATTATTAATAATGTGTTCTCCGCTAAATAAAAGGGAAACCTACAAAATTTCTAATAGTGTTGCTTAATTAGTACACTATATTAATATTAGTAAAATTGAATATACATTATACTGAATTAGAAGTTCAATAACTCTAATATTTTATTGTTGGCATATCCAGTTAGACTATTACTGAATTACTAATTATACAAAATGAGAAATGAATATTTAATGAAGAACTAGGAAATTCATTAATCCAAGGAATTCGTATGTAATGATTGTTCTATATATCACAAATTGGTCATTCACTATTATTGGCTAATATTGAGATTAAACCTTGAATTTTTGAAAATAAATTTAGGTGATATATGGGCTCTGTCACCATCCATATTGACCATCTAAATATTATTTGTATGTAATAAATATGGTATATCTACTAGATGATTGCATGTTATTCGTAACCTAAAGTTTATCAGATTACTTGTTATGAGCATAATTTTAGATTATACAATCAAGATGGTGTCTCGTTAATATTAGTGAAACTTAATTCCAACCTTTTTGTAAGTGGTAGTTGGGATGTTGATAAATGATTTAACACTATTGTTTATTAAACACCTTCAATTAATTTTTTAACCATTATTATTGGGAACAAAATATTTCCCAATTTTGTCCATGAATGCTATTAACATCATGCCATTATCAAAGTTTTTTCTCTGTATTTGGCTTATGATCATATCTAAATTTTTTTTATCTAATTATTTTTATAGTGCAATATATATATATATATATATATATATACACACACACACACACACACACAATAACATGATTTGTTGAATGTCAATTTGACTAAACAATTTTCTCAGTATTAAGGGGAGAAATTAAGAATTTGAAAATAATATACATAATGCTTCATTAAATTATCTAGATCCTCATAAAGATAATTCGAACTAGAAGTTTGAAAAATAATTCATTTATATGCACTCACTGATCAAAGAGATTAACAATATATTAAACACCATCTTTAAATTCTCCAAATCAAATTGACTGAGAGAACAATTCATTAACAATATATGTGGGACAATGCCACTTATACATCATATTTGCACATCATGCTTGACATCATCATTGTTGGCGAGACTTGATTGGTGAAAAAACTGTTTTTTTAAATTGTTCAATAGTCTTTTGTCAAGCGATACTATATAAAAAATAATGTAAATAATGATGTACATATAACATGATTGTTATATATGATATATCTATGACATACCTGCGTGAATACTTTCGATTCTAAGAAAAAATTTCAAAAGAAAATAGAGCATACAAAGAAGACGGTCCCATGTAAGCATCCGTATGATCTTGGAGAACATATAAACATAACTAATTATATAATCTTAGAAGAGGTTCAAGTGTTAGAAATATTGAAAGTAGAGATCTCCCATTAAGTTTTGTTATTATGAAAAAGAAATAGAATCGAATGAAAAAAGTTGTTGACAACACTTTTGTATATAGCGTACTGCTTCATATTATAAAATACGAGAATATCAAAATAAATTCATTAAATCACATTGATAGAAGCAATGATTGACCAAATAAATGGACACAATCCTAACAAAATTGAATTTACTAGAGAAATATGAAGTTTCCGAGTCTCCAATCCAAACGCCTAAAGACGCATACTTATGCGAATTTAAAATTAAAACAATAAGGTCGTAATATGTAACGTATGACTCTTAGTATAATGAATTTCGCAAAGACTTGTATAAATAGATAATATATCATGTGGTGGATGCAATCACAAGTCTTTTATCTTTTTAGCATAATAACGCATGAAATTTGGCATGGATATAATAAATATAATTATATCCATCTTGTATATGATTTTAATACTAGTCTTGAATGATTTTATGCCTGAAGAATATAATACAAGTGATATCATCATGATAGGAGTAAATACATATTGTTTTCTTTTTCCTTGACCATGGGTTTGTTCCATTAAATTTTCGTGACAAGGTTTTTAATGAAGCAACTTTTGTAGCTTATTCAAAAGAATAACGTATTCTTTTTCCTTCTTTAGGGTTTTTACCACAAATTTTTCCCTAATAAGGTTTTAATGAGACATGTTCTTCATATAATGATATCCATAACCTACAAGACATTTACCCTCAAAATAATGTTCTTATATATTACAATTTGTGTACGACTCTCGAAGAGATCAACACACACATCCACCAAAGCACCTTCTACATCTAATAGGCCATGAAAAAGATTAGAATCATTCTCCAATATGAGACAATGTGAGACACATTTCATCAGAAATTGCGATAATTAAAGACATTGGCGTATAAGATATGGATGTTAGATATAAGAATTTTCATTTATTGATATCATGAGGAGCAGCCGTACTCATTTTTTCCTTCGCTCAAGTTTTATTCCATTAGATTTTTTGACAAAGTTTTAATGAGGAAATATTTTATTACTTCAAATTATTTGTGCCTTTTTCATTTGTTTGATATTTTTGCATCATCGAGTTTTTGTCAAACGGTATGTTTAATGAGACAGTTATTGTATAAATAGTCATTCAATGTGGGATTGTTGTAAATAAAATAATATTTATAAATGACTATTGTATCTCTTGTAGTCCAAAGTCTTCCCTATAAATATGAGACTTTAGTTCTTGATAAAATACACACAAGTCTATTGACTTCTTTACTTTTTCTCCTTTCTATTTTATAACAAGGTTTAGTTTGAGTTGGTTTATTGAACAAACGAAGCTAAAGTGAAGGATGAAAATGGAGGTCGGCAAAAGTTAATGGAGTTTAACCCTACAACGCATTAGCAAATAATCAAGCTCAGTTGGATCATTTCTTGAATTCATAGTTCTATGAAATTTTTATAGTATTTTCTAAACTTATAGTAAAACTTAGTAAGATTTTAGAATTTTCTAACATCATTTAAGCACGTGATCAGGCACTCAGTCACAAGACAAAAATTATTCCGGGTACACGAAACACATCACCTGAAAGGGACATAGGTATTTGCCGACCTTCGAATGACTTGATTCTAAAGCCAATGGACTGATGAATCATTGCTTTCAAACTCCAATCCATTGGTCTCATCCAAAAATTTGTAGAATTCTGTTCGGGTGATAGTTTGAAAATCGGACATAAGTTTTTACAATAATAAAACTACACACCCAATCACATTTTAAACATATGCTAACATGATTTAATGAACATCAATTCATAAATTTACATAAAATCAAATTTCATTCCCAAATAAAGTACAAACTCAAAACACAGACTAGTCTAAAATTTAAAACAACATTAAAATAAATTCTAAACATGGAAATCTTGGACTTTGATTTGATTTTCATCTCCTTGGTTTATCCACAATTCATACAATTTCCATCCATCTACGACTCTCTCCCAATTTGAAAAATAGAGAAAGAGTGAGCATAAAGACTTGTAGAAATTATAGGTGCAATCCCCTTTAAACAAATTTGCATATTCACATATAAAATATAAAAACTTCATACTATAGACATTTTTACATAGTTGAATTAACGCTGAAATCATTGATTCCAAATAATCCATTGGACTCGTAGAAATCCATTATGGCCATAAAACTTTAACCTTCATGATTCATGACTTGCAATTTCATTTATACACATAAAATATACGTAGACATTCATAGAGAAAATCAACTTGCACTACCTACCTTGATTCTTGATATAAAAAAAAAAAGTTCTTTGCCTTAAATAACCAAACTTATGGTAACAAAATCCTTGTTTTTTCATCTTGCAAATAAGTTCAAACTAACACAATTTTGGAGATATGAAAAGTGAAATTAAAATTTGAGGAGAAATTGGGGAAAAATGGAGTTAATTGCCCAAATAATCACTGAACTTTACGTCATGCTTCTAAAAGGTCACTGAACTTTCAAAATCATTCAAATCATTACTGGACTTTGCAAAAAGTTTCTATGAGGTCACTGAACTTTAAAAATCACCTCATTCATTATTGAATTTTGCAAAAAGGTTTCTCGGGGGTCACTAATTCAATGATCTCCGAAGAAACCTTTTACAAAGTTTAGTGATCCCGTAAATTTTTTTTGCAAAGTTTAGTAATGAATGTGGTGATTTTTAAAGTTCAGTGATCACCTGAGTATTTTTTAAAGTTCAGTGACCATTTGAAAGCATGGTTTAAAGTTCAGTGCCTATTTGTGCAATTCACTTGAAAAAAAGGCTACCTTCCTCTTCTTGTAACTTCCATTTTTAGTAAAAAAAAAAATAAATAAATTGGAGAGTTATGGTAATCATAAACCTTGTTAAATTGAACCTTAAAAGTATGAATTTGAAGGATTTTTTTACTCTAGAAATAATTCTTATAATTTTTTTTATAAAAATATATACAGGATGACTCAAATTAAGTTAGGTTGTAATTTTTGAGAATCATGAACATGACCATTGCGCTACAATTTAGTTATTCGTTAATTCCTTAGATTAAGCCCATGTTTGACATCCTTAAAATAATAATTTAAAAAAAAAAAAAACATTGTTTTGAATAGTAATTTTTAGAGTATGTATGGTTAAATAGTAAGGAAAGTTTTGGATGTGAATATGTGGTTGCAAATGTATATGAGAAATAAATTAACTTAAAGTAAATGATGTCAAAAAGGGGCTAAAATTAATTTAAACATAAATGACTTAGATCTTTAGGCTTTTAATCAAGAGGAAATTAGGCTCCCTACTCTAAAAAATTAACAAATTAGATTAATACACTTTAAAGAAATTAAAACCTCCAATGACCGTAATAATTACGCCCTAAAACCTCATAAAACCCCGAAATCCAACAGAGTACAGAGAGTAATCAAAGTTTGTTAAATGAACCCCACAACTGTCTTCACAAACATCATGAAGATGAATTACATTCGGATGTGGAGAAACATCTTCAACAATTTTTCTCATCACCAAAAGTTCATTTGTCAACAGAGCATCATAAATCAAAGCCTGGTTTGAATTTCTCGAATTTTTGGATCCGGGAGAAGGCATAAATGGACTAAATCTTCTCAAAGTTTTAATCGCAACACTTGTATTTCCGTCACTGCGTTTTTTAATCCCTTTTCGTACAACTCCTCCCCTGCCCAGAACTTCAGTCACTTCATATTCATCGCTAAATGATTTTCTCGTATCCTGACCCATGAAAATCAAGATGAAAATTGTTAGTTTTTAAACAATGAGAAAGAAGATGGTTTCAATTATAAGAAAGAGAAACTAATTAAGGGTTTATATTATTGGGTTTGATCGATAACAGATCACAAACGCGGTGATTTATCATATTTCTACCACTTTTCTAATTTTTTTTCACTTTTAATTGTTTGTTACTTTTTAAATATTTCTATCACTTTTTTGAATAACATTAGTATTTTATCACTTTTTTTTTTAATTTTGTCACTTTTTGAGTTTGTGTTACTTTGTTAAAAAAAGTGACAATTTTTATATAAAAAGTGACATTGTGCCACCTTTTCATTTTACACACAATATTTTTTACTTCCTAAAAACCTTTCATATGATTTTTCAAAATACTTCTAATTTTAAAGGTATTTTTGTAAGTATCCATTTAATAAATGAAACATTCGAGTCCAAATATAATTATGGAACCGTTTTGGTATGTGCCGTCACTTTTTTTTTTAGTTTTGTCATTTTTTTTTTGAGTTTGTGTCACTTTTTCGAGTTGTATTACTTTTTGAGTGTCACTTTTTTTTGAGTTTTGTCACTTTTTTTGAGTTTATGTTATTCAATGATGCTTTCAAATATGTCCACCATGTGTTTGATGAAATGTCCAAATTGTGGAATCTTTTTTATTGACAAAATTTGACAAGTTTTTTTGTCTTCTATCTTCCTAAAGTTAAATGTGGTAAAATTGTGTTATTTGTCACTTTTTTTTACGTTTGTGTCATTTTTTTTTTAAAAAATTTTGTATCACTTTTTAGTATGTGCGTCACTTTTTTTTGAGTTTGTCACTTTTTTGAGTTTTGCATCACTTTTTGAGTGTCACTTTTTTGGGTTTTATCACTTTTTTAAAAAAAAAGCAAAAAAATGACAATTTTTATAAAAAAGTGATATTGTGTCACTTTTTTATTTTACACAGTATTTTTTAATTCCTAAAAATGTTTCACATGATTTTTCAAAATATTCATAATTTTAAGGGTATTTTTGTAAGTACCCCTAAATCAATCTATGTATTTGGGCTTTTCTTTATATGGGTCGAGCCTCTAATGCTCGTTTCTTAAATGGGCCAAATCGATCAAAACAAGCAAAATAATTTCGAGACCTTATAATGTTCCAGCTTAAGAGGTTGAAGTTGTCCTCGGGAAAGAGGTTCATGGTTGAGTTTGGGTTCGAAGATTTTGACCATGTCCCACACTTTTTATCCCGGTATTTTACGACTAAATATTAACATTTCCACGATGACAATGTTGTTTTTCCTTTTTACGTTGAACCAACAGGTTATATTCTATGTTTACTTAGGGTCTGTTTGATAGTCTAGAAAATAGGTGGAAAAGGAAAATATTTTCTAACTTTAGTCAATTAAGGGTGTTTGATAGCACAAATTTTCTTGGCAAAATGTTTTCCACATTTTTTTAGGTACAATTTTTTGATGCACAAAAGCTTGATTTTGTTTTCCCACCTATTTGGTGGGAAAACATTTTCCACGTTTTTTTTTGCAATGAGAACAAATTCTAGATACAATGGTAAAAAAATTTCACTTTTATTGACAACTTCCATGCAAAACAAAGTCAAACGAATGATATTCGGTATGGTAAATTTTTTTTTTTTAACAATTGGAACAAATTTTAGAACCAATGGTAGAAAAAATTATCACTTTAATAGACAAATTCCATAAAAAACGAAGCTAAATGGACACCAAACTTTCAACATTTTCCATAAAAAATTATATCAATCAAATACAATTAATTACTATTTTCAGTAAAACATTTTCTAGGAAAATCAATTTCCTGTAAAACATTTTCTTTCTACCTTTGCAATCAAACGGATTCTTAGAGATCATTTACATGGGTTGAATCCAAAATCTAATACTGATATTTAGGGCATAATCTACTAGAATATGTGGAGAGAGAGAGAGAGAGAGAGAGAGAGGCTTAAATTTGAGTCATATGTGCATACTAATTTTCTTATCCTCACAAGTGCCACTGCATTGGCTCTGTAATCTCGTCCAACCAATTCATAATCCACTCACCAATTATCGCCCCTAAAACAGATTCCACCCTTCAGTTCTCTTCTCCCACTCCTTGCTCTCTCACTTTTAATATCATTTGATCACCTTTTTCTTTGGTTTTTACATAGATTCAATCATGGCTGCTGCATTAAGTGCTGCAGTCTCTCTTCCATCCTCCAAGTCTGTTTCTCTTTCAACCAGAACCGCCACTTTTCCCCCAGAAAGAATCAACTTCAACAAGGTATGATTACCATTACCATTCGCATATGGCCTTTATATGGACTTGTTCGGAATTGACAAGGAATTTGGCTTAAATTTGCAGGTGCCCTTGTACTACAGAAATGTGTATGGTGGTGGGAAGGTGATCAGAGCGCAGGTCACTACAGAGGCTCCTGCCAAGGCCGTGAAGATTTCCAAGAAACAGGAAGAAGGTGTAGTTGTCAACAAGTACAGGCCCAAGGAACCATACATTGGCAGGTGCCTTCTCAACACGAAGATCACCGGCGATGATGCCCCTGGAGAAACCTGGCACATGGTCTTCACCACTGAGGGTATTGTTATATGCATCAATTGTCTGTTCCAGGATTTGTATTGTATTGATTGATTCTCGGTGTTTTAACTAATAAACTGCTGATATGATTTTGGGCAGGAGAGATCCCTTACAGAGAAGGCCAATCCATTGGGGTGATTCCAGACGGTCTTGACAAGAATGGGAAGCCTCACAAGCTGAGGTTGTACTCAATTGCAAGCAGTGCCCTCGGAGACTTTGGAGATTCTAAGACTGTATGTTTTCTATTAATTTGTGTACCTAAGCATTAAAATCATCAAATTTTCCCCCCCTTTTTGGCTCGTTAAGGATTCATTTAGTTGTTTCATCCAATCTTCATGCAGGTCTCTTTGTGTGTTAAAAGGCTTGTTTACACCAACGACCAAGGAGAAATTGTTAAAGGAGTTTGCTCAAACTTCTTGTGTAAGAACTCAATTTTATATATGCAGAAACTCAACTAACTAATATGTAATGTATGTTAAACCACCCCGTCTAAAAGCTAGACATGTTAGAGAGATGACAATCTTATTTATTTAAATTATGTCTTCAACAGTGAGACCTGATCTCAACAGCACTAAATGCTCTAATACCATTTCAAGTCATCCAAAAGCTTTAACTGTCACTGAGAAGACTACTTATTAAATTATGTCTTCAACGACATAAACATGCATATCCTATCATTTCTCAGATTAAAGTTATAGTTGGGTTAAGCAACTTTTCTTAAGAACCATTTTATCATTTTAGTATAGAATGCTTCAGGTTGTATCACAACGTGACCTGAAATCCTCTGAATTCCAGGTGACTTAAAACCTGGATCTGAAGTGAAGATAACTGGACCTGTTGGGAAAGAAATGCTTATGCCAAAAGATCCTAATGCAACTATAATTATGGTAATAATATGCTCGATTGCATTATTCTGTTACTGTATAAAGCAGAAAAAGAATTTCTACAATATGTTATAAATGGAATATATATATCTATCCATTTGTAGCTTGGCACTGGAACTGGAATTGCCCCTTTCCGTGCATTCTTGTGGAAAATGTTCTTTGAGAAACATGACGACTATAAGGTAGTTCCTAATCCGTTGAGATCTCTTCATTAATATATGTATAGGTGATCTTTTTTAAATTTTAACTTAAAATGGTTGACATTTTTTATAGTTCAATGGTTTGTCATGGCTTTTCTTGGGTGTTCCCACGAGCAGCTCACTGCTCTACAAAGAGGTAAACATCACTGATTTCCCACATCTATACTACATGCTACAACCACTTGGTGGAAAAACTAACTGAAAACCACAATTGAGTTTATATCTGTTACGTTATGCAACAAACATGATATTGAAAAAATGGATTAGAAAAGAGAAGTCCTTTTTTTAGTTTTTACGATTGTAAATGGTATAGAAATTAGCAATTTCATGATAATTTTTATAACTTCCTCTGTGATGACCATCCGTGCCTATAAAGAACACTAGACTGATCAAATGGTAATGGTGGGCAGGAATTTGAGAAAATGAAGGAAAAGTTTCCGGATAACTTTAGGTTGGACTTTGCTGTTAGCCGAGAACAAACCAATGAGAAAGGTGAGAAGATGTACATCCAGACTCGGATGGCTCAATATGCCGAAGAACTATGGGAATTGCTCAAGAAAGATAACACCTATGTCTACATGTGTGGACTGAAGGGCATGGAAAAGGGAATTGACGACATAATGGTTTCATTGGCTGCTAAAGATGGTAATTTTAGTACCTGTCTGATATAATTTTTGCTTCACTTAGTCTCCTCCTTCCATACAAGTGTTTGCATGTTGCATAACAAATAAGCATCTCCCATGCTTAAGTTAGAAACAGTATGAAGAGACTAGTATGAAATGAAAAAAGTTGAAGTACTAATTTTTTCCATCCCCTTTCTGGTTTAGGATGCTCGATATATATCTGAAATCGGTTGTCATTTGCCAGCGACCGACTTTATCATGTTTATGAGTGGATGAAATACATATGGTGCATAACACATGAAATGGAGAGTCAACTTAGTTAGTGAGCTGTTAAATCGGGCGTCTATAAAAGCCTGCGTGATAACGTTTTCTTGTTCTGCTTTTGCAGGTATTGACTGGATAGATTACAAAAAGCAGTTGAAAAAAGCAGAGCAATGGAATGTGGAAGTCTACTAATGAATTCTACCTTTCTTGTATTGTACGAATATCAGCCAGCCAATGTGAGTTTATCTGTGCTGATGTAGATAGGCTACTTTCTTTTTGTAACTTATTTTCTTTTCCCAATATTCTTCTTTCATGATAAACCGTTGCACTGATGACCACTATGGAATTTTTCAGTATGGATCATGAAAAGATATAATAGTGAAACAGATTTTAAACTTCTGAATTTGTAACTTGTTAATATTTACGTGCAGTTGTTAGTACAAAATATGTCTGCTTAGCAATCAAATAGTACAATTCCAATTTTGCTCATAACTCATATGACCCCGGTATCTTTACGTCCAAATTTGTTAGCAACTCCGAGCTAACTGAAAAAATTTGAAATCTGTAAATTTTGTGCTAACTGGTACAAAATGTCTGTGCTTAGCAATCAAATAACGTGAGTCGGTGTAGAATTCCTCACACTCTCTTGAGGTGTTTTCAAAGAAATCATTTAGGTGGATGTCTAATTGTGAATTTTCTTACCTGGAAGGGATGAAATCGGGATGTTTATAGCAAGGTTATACAAGGCGTAACGAGTGGTAGGTCATGGACATCAAGTTCTGATGAAGTGCATAAGGAGTTAGAGTTCACGATGAAGTGGGATCGCAAGACAAAATAATGATTTATGATAACTTCGGGTTTGTCCTTTTTAACGAATTGCTAGTCTAATTCGATTGTAAACAGACCAATGATCACAACTCATGGCCTTTGGCCATGATGTACGTTGGATTTTGAGCAGATTCCGTCGTTTAGGCTCTTGATTAAGTGTTTTTGCCGTTTATGGTAATTTTTATTTTGGTAATATTTCATTCAATAAAATTCGGATTCGTATTCCGTTTGTTGGAGGACGATCCTGAATTTTATGAGTTTCCATTTAAGTTGTTATCTCGAAATTTTTCATTTATGAAAAAATATCTTTTTTTATTTTTCAAATTTTGCTAGAGTTTTACTATTTTAAGTATTGTAAGCCATTTGAGGTCGCAGTTTATTGAATTGAATAAAATTTCTCGTGAGTTTTTCTCATCTTTGTGAGGTTGTTCACATTTCCTATAATTTTCCGCTACGTCAGTTGGTATCAGATCCGAAGTTGTTCATTCACCATGCCTTCAGGAGACGTCCAAAAGCCTGTGAAACCCCAATAGATGAGGTACATAGACGTGATGAAATCGCACAGCTGCGTCAACAAGTGGAGTTAATGACACAGCAATTCGCTGTACTCATGCCACAGCAACATGCTTCTGTGGTCCAACCGGTTGAGGATTCTGATGATGAGAATTCGTTTGCACAACCTAAGCATCTCATAGATCTGCCAATCCGATGGAGAGGGGGTGGTCAGGATGAAAACTGGCGTTGGGAATCAATATTCAATGTTGATATTCCTAAGTTTCATGGTAGATTAAGTTTAGAAGAGTTCTTGGATTGGGTAACTGCAGTGGAGGAGATCTTAGAATTTAAGGAGGTTCCTGCTGATCAATGTGTTCCTTTCCTTGCGACGAGATTTCGTGGACGAGCAATGGCATGGTGGCAGCAAACTAAAGTGAGAGATCCAGGTTAGGGAAGTCCAAGTTTGTATCGTGGGATAAACTGAAGAAGCATATGAATAAGCAGTTTCTACCTTACAATTATGTTCAGACCATGTACCAGCAACTGTAGAATCTACGTCAAGGCTTGAAGACGGTTAGTAACTATACCACAGAATTCTACATGTTGATTACGATGAAAGAGCTGATGGAGACGGAGGAACAATTGGTGTCACGATATGTGGGTAGTCTTCGTCCCCAAATACAGGATACACTGAATATGTTTGGTCTTGTGACATTTTCCGAGGCATATCAGAGGGCAATAGAGATAGAGAAACAGTAGTCTAGAAGAAATACAGTTCCTTTCACTACGGGTAGTTCTTCCAATAATCCACAGCAATAGATGACGCATCTTGGTAATCCTACTCAACCTGGGATGGCAATGGGGCGGGTATGGGACGGGTCAACCATTCCCACCCCCGTCCCGTCGGGTATTTTTATTACCTTACCCCATACCCATACCCATACCCATACTCATACCCGGTTAAAGTGGGACGGGGCAGAATCGGGGCGGGGTAGGGCAAGTCCATCGCCCTATTTATTTTTTCTTTTTCTTTTTTATTTATTTTAATTTTTGCTTTTATTTTTTTTATATCTTTAGTTAGTAAATATTATTACTTTTTTACTAATTTGTTAAAAGCAATTTATGTTCTCTTTAAAAATGATGATAAATTTATTATTTTTGTTCGATAAAAAATTAAATTTGAAATTATGTTTCATGTACCCGCCCCATACCCGTTTCGGGGTAATAACCCTCGCCCCGTCAGTGCATCGTTTACTCGGTTAGGCGGGTAATTCCCGTCCCATTCGAGGCGGGGCCCTATGGGTATCGAGTTGAACGTATTTTATTGCCATCCCTAACTCAACCTAACCCTCCTAGAACTAATCATGTTCAACAATCAGCACGTTTTGGAGGTGGTTTTCATTATTTTGCATGCGGTGGTACATGCCGTAAACTTTCTGAATGTCCCAAGAATCCGCGTAGAGAAATTTTTGTTGATGAAAGGTATGGAGATTGTGAAGGTCCGCCTGTATTTGACAATGAAGACACCAAATAAGCCACATAGGAGGAAGAGTTTGTAGTTGGTGATGTAGGTCAGGCTTTGGTGGTGAGGCGGAGCTTTCTGACTTCCCTGGAGAATAACACTAACTGGCTGCATAACAATATCTTCCAGTCGATGTGTACTGTTAGGGGAAAGGTTTGTAGATTTGTTATTGATTCTGGTACTTGCGAATGTGGTGGCTGATGAGGTCATTAACAAGCTGGGTTTGCAGACTGGGAAGCATCTCAAACCGTATAAATTGGCTTGGCTGAAGAGGGGCAATGATGTTGAAGCGTCTCAGTGTGCTCGAATCAGTTTCTCTATTGGACCTACATACAAAGATCAGGTTTTATATGATGTAGTAAAGATGGATGCATGCCACTTGTTGTTAGGGAGACCGTGGCAGTTTAACCACCATTCGTCGCATGATGGATATACCAACACGTACAACTTTTTGTTTGGGAGAAAGAAGATTGTATTACTACCGGATTTGGGTTCAGTAAAAACAGTTGGGGAGAGCACCAATTTACTGACCAGAGCGAAGTTCGAAACAGAGATGGAGGAATCTGGGGTAGTATATGTGCTGGTGGGAAACTCAGTTGACAACGAGCAGGAGGTCCTTCGCAGGGTTCAGCCATTGCTAAAGGAGTTTCGTGAGGTCTTCCCTGAAGAGCTTCCATATGGATTGCCACTATTGTGGGATATTCAGCATCAGATTAACTTGGTGCCTGATGCCTATCTGCCTAACCGGGCGCATTACAGGATGAGCCCTACTGAACATGAAGAGTTCCACAAACAAGTGGATGAGCTTCTGGCAAAGGGGCACATCAGGGAGAGTCTTAGTCTTTTGTGCTGTTCCTGCTCTCCTTACGCTGAAGAATGATGGGACGTGGCGCATGTGCGTTGATAGTAGGGCGATCAATAAGATTACGGTGAGTTACCATTTTCCTATTTCTTACTTAGATGACTTGTTGGACCATCTTACTGGTGCTTGCATGTTTAGCAAGCTTAATTTGAAAAGTGGGTACTATCAGATTCAGATCAGACCTGGGGATGAGTGGAAGATGACATTTAAGACAAGTGAAGGATTGTACGAGTGGTTAGTCATACATTTTGGCCTTCCAAATGTGTCTATTACGTTTATGCGGGTCATGAATCAGGCTCTTTGCCCATTCATCAGTAAATTTGTTGTCATCTACTTTGATGATATTCTGATTTATAGTGTTAACGATGATAATCATGTCCAGCACCTTCGGGAAGTTATTCGTAGACATCACTTTTATGCTGTAGTGAAAAAATGTTCATTCTTGACTAATCGTGTTGTATTCCTGGGTTATGTGGTGTCGAAGGAGGGGATAGCGGTGGACACATCAAAAGTAGAGGTAATAAGCCAGTGGCCACAACCTAAAACTGTTACAGAAGTGCGTAGTTTCCATGGCCTTGCTTCATTTTATTGCGGGTTTATACCACATTTCAGCAATATCATGGCACTAATTACAGATTGTATGAATGATGGCAAGTTTCAGTGGACTTCCGAGGCACATGCATCTCTTCAGTTGATTAAGCAGAAGTTAACTATTGCTCCAGTTTTGGTGTTGCCTGACTTTACCCAACCGTTTAAGTTGCAATGTGATGCTTCGAAGGTGGGTATTGGTGGTGTGTTGAGTCAAAACAACTGCCCCGTTGCATATTTCAGTAAGAAGTTTTCTGGCCCGAAGTCTCGGTACAGTACTTATAATGCGGAGTGCTATGCAATAGTCGAGGCAGTTCGACATTGGCGTCACTATTCGTTCCAGAAGGAGTTCATTTTGTATATTGATCATGATGCCCTCAAGCACTTTGGTACTCAAGATAAGGTGTCTGCTCGACATGCCTCTTAGATTGCTTATTTGCAGCTGTTTATTTTTGTGATTAAGCATAAAACAGGTGCCCTTAACAAGGTGGCATATGCATTGAGTAGGCGCCAAGCTCTCCTGACAGAAATGCGGGTAGAGGTTCCAGGTGTTGATAGTCTTTGTAACTTATATGCTATTAATCAATATTTATCCCATGTTATTCGGAAGTTATAGGAAGGTGTGTAGTCGGAGTTTGCTTGGATTCATGGTTTCCTTTTCCATGGCAACCAGTTATGTATTCTAAAGGGCAGCTTGCGGTTGAAGATTGTTCAAGAATTGCACAATGAGGGCCATGTGGGTCGTGACAGAACATTGTAGTTTGTTGTTGCTTCTTACTTTTGGCCATCATTACGCAAGGATGTCGACAAGTTTGTGAAGCGTTGTCGGACTTGTCATTTGGCCAAAGTTCTTGGGACAAATGTTGGCTTGTATATGTCCCTGCCTATCCCAACCCAGCATTGGACAGACGTTATCATGGACTTCGTTGTGGAGCTTTCCAGGTCTCAACGTGGATTTGACTCTATCTTTGTAGTGGTTGATCGGTTCTCCAATATGGTTCATTTCATCCCCTACAAGAAAACTACAGATGCTGTCAATGTAGCTTTACTGTACTTTCCTGAAGTCTATTGCCTGCATGGATTGCCTACATCTATTGTGTCTGATCGGGATACTTGTTTCCTCAGTCACTTCTGGCGCAGTTTATGGCGTTCGGTCAATACACTGTTAGACTTTAGCAGTGCATATCATCCTCAAACAGATGGACAGACAGAGGTTGTTAACAGTTCCTAGGGTGATTTACTACGTTGCTTGGTTGGTGATCACATCAAGTCTTGGGATCAAAAGTTATGTCAGGCAATATTTGCTCATAACCATGCTGTTAACCGAAGTACAGGTTTTAGTCCATTTCAGGTGGTGTATGGTCTTATTCCTCGTTGTCCCCTTGACTTGGTACCATTTCTACTACTGTTAAAATACATGGTAAGACCGATGAATTTATTCAACAATTGCAGCAGGTTCACTAATGTTTACCTATGATTTAATATAGCTCCACTTGTTTTGATTATAACAAACAATACACTTTTGTTTCTAACAAGTTTTTTTTTTTTAGTTTTTCATGAATATATTTTCTTAAGCATTCAAAGACTCAAACTGTCATCCGTTGAAGAACAAGCAATCAAACGAGACCCCAAGAGAACAAGAAGTTTGAAGAACAAAGTTTAGAAGTAGCTTATCGGTACTTAAATGTAAAGGTATTAACTCTTTGATTTTTAGCAAGTACATCAAGCTCAAAATTATTTTTCATAATTCATCACTTGAATTAAAATACTTTTCATGATATGAAATAGATCTTGAAAAATCAATTTTCTAAAAAAAAAAAAAAAAAAAGTCAACTTTCAGTCAACCAAAATGGTTGACTTTTGGTCAACTAAAAATCTTTAACTGATCAGCTGAAATTTTAGTTTGAAATTTCGGTCAACCGAAATTATTAATTATTCAACCGAATTGTTTGATTATTCAACAGAACATTCAATTTCCAACGGATTTATTTCTAACGGCTATATTACCTTCGGCTAACCGAAATACTCTTCCGAAAGTTCCTGCAGCTTGCCATTTTTTCTCTATAAATATACATATCTTCTTACATTTAATTTCAACCAACTTATAAGAGATTTTTGAGAGCTTATTTATTGAGAAATCATTGAGTTTACTTGAATTTAATTTTTGTCTCATTTATTACAAAAGACTTTCTTGATTGATCCAATCTGTTTCATTCATTTTATCAAGAAGTTTATTTTGCAAAGAATTTTTCATAATTTCATCTATTATTTATTATTGTTAAAAGTTTTATTTGCCAATACTTTGATTTAAGTGAAAATATCTCTTCATACTTAACTTGTATTATTTGTTAAGAGAAATCATTGGTTTGAAAATTTTGATACAAAAACTTAAACTATTTCATTATCAATCATTCATCAAAGTTTTCTTCATAAAACACTCGAGCTTCATTATTTGCGATCTATTGAAGTGTTATCCTAACTCCTTAAATATTTGACTTGATTATATCATTTGTTAAGGGAGTTCTTTCAATTGTAAAATTACAACTTATACTTCGTGGTTTCGAGAGCCCTTGAGAAAACTCGATTGTTGTTAAGGATATATGCTCATCGTTGTAAATCACCTAAGTGCTTCTTGTTGTAAATCACTTAAGGATAAGTGCTCATTGTTTGTAAGTCACTTAAGGATTGATACTCCTTGTTTGTAAGTTATCATTATAGTGCATTTGGCATTGCTCGTGACGGAGAACTTGATAATGGGGACGTAAAACATATTGTGTATCGAACTCCATTAAATCGATTTGTTATCTATACATTATCGCACTTTACTTTACATTGCTATTTAATTGTGCTATATCTATACTTGAATATAATTATTGAATTAGCATATTTAATTCTCGTATCATACTTTGCACTTATATCTTATGTGTTAAATTGTTTTGAGACTAAGTGTCGAAAAAGTTTCAAAAATCAATTCACCCCCTTCTTGGTTAGTTATTCTTAGGTTATCAACTCACAGGCTCATGATCAGTTGCAAGCTGCTGTTACTAAATATAAGCATGATGCAGCATGTTGAATTTGAGGTAGGTGACTTTGTTTGGGCGGTGTTAACAAAAGTCTGTATTCCTGCTCATGAATATAACGAGCTTACTGTAAAAAAGATTGGTCCATTGGAGGTCATTGAGAAGATTAATCCAAATGCTTATCATTTGAAGTTGCCAAGTCATATTCGTACATCCGACGTGTTTAATGTCAAGCATCTGGTGCCATTTCGTGGTGATAATTATGATGATGATGAAGCTTCTTCCCCGTCAAATACGATGGCGAATTTCCCTCTCTCTAGGGAGAATGATGAAGTGCATAAGGAGTTAGAGTTTATGATGAAGTAGGTTCGCAAGGCAAAATAATGATTTCATGATAACTTCGAGTTTGTTCGTTTTTGACGAATTGTTGATAATTCTTATTCGATTGGAAACTGATAATTCTTATTCTAGTAATATATCATTCAATAAAATTCGGATTCATATTCCGTTTGTTGGAGGATGATCCTGAATCTTAGGAGTTTTCATTTAAGTTATTATCTCAAAATTTTTCATTTATGGAAAAATATCATTTTTTATTTTTATTATTTATTTTTCGAATTTTGTTAGAGTTTTACTATTTAAAGTATTGTAAGCCCTTCGATGCCGCGGTTTATTAAATTGAATAAAATTTCTCGTGAGTTTTTATCATTTTTGTGAGGTTGTTCATTTTTCCTATAATCTTCCGCTACGTAAAGTTACAAGCATTACAAACATAGGATGTTCGGGTGAAGTCTTTGCATGATAAAGTACATTATTTTAATTCTTTTAGATTAATAAATAAAACAATTAACTATATCTTGAAAATTTATAGGAACTTTATACATAGTGTTCAAGTTTTCAACAAAAAACATAATTTTCAAAATCATAAATATTATAATTATTTCGTAATTAATTCCTACAATTAGAGTACATAAGAAACATAACCTAAATCTTGTACAACTCTTTTCTGTGGTGAATTGAAAGTCCCAGACAATTTTAAACATGAACTAGGCAGGGAGAAACAGAATGGGGAATGATGAATGTTTTGAATTTTTTTCTAAATCATGCATGCTTCGATTTGGGACATAAACAAGATGGAGTATGGGAATGTTCGTGGTTGAGTTTAGGCTAGGTTAGGATTTATTTATTTATTTTTTATGTTGGGAACCAAGGGCGAATCCAGCATTGAAGTTTAGCCCGAACGGACGTTGACTGGTCAACGTCGACAATCAGCGATCATAAAGGTGAGATCGTTTATTAATATTTAAAACTTAATATATATTATTATGTTAAAAATAATATCAAACCCAACACGTGCTCTAATGGTAAGGATTCCAATAATCTTTAAGGATAGTCACTGGTTCAACTCCCCGTCCCTATTGCCATTAATTTTGGTAAAAATTGTAAAATGATAAAAATTGGAGTACTAAAAATATATGAATTGTAAGATCTAACCAACTCAACTGAAAGAGGCGTTTGAAAATGAAATAAAATAACAGTTATATAAGCTAAAAAAATTATTTATTATAAAAAAAAAAAAGAGTTCTTGGCAGATCCAGCACAGGCGGCCACAGGGATTCATCGGGTGCTGAGTCCGCCCCTGTTGGGAACAATTCATAAATAACCTGAAATAGTTACTTTTAATCACTTTTTATTCTCAAACCATTTTTTATTATCTTTTATATTTTAATGTTTTACAATAATTTGTGTATCATTATGTTACATATATTTCACCACCTTGTTTTCATCGTTGTCGGCATCACTTGTAATATAATGTGTTACATACTGTTTGATACAAAATGGAAAGTATATTCTAGGGGTAAGCTGAATCAAATCAATTAAAGATCAAATTTTTATTATTGCATTTTATTATTTTTGGTAAAATAGTGAATTTGTCTCCTTTTAAAAGGAAACCTTAGGGGATGTTCTCTTTGTGTTTCAATTTTGTGTTTTGAGTTTTGAATTTGTTTTGTATTTTGTGTTTTGAGTGTCCGTTTTGAAATTTCTGAAAACGCGTTCTTTTTGTCATTCTGAAAAACTATTTTTGAAAACATAAAAATGAAAAACGCGTTTACTTTGAAATTTTGAGATTTTTTTTTTTTTTTTTTGTTTTTGATAACATTATTGTTTATGGGGAGAAAAATATATTTTTAAAGATTATGATTATATAAAGATATCAAAGTATGAAAATTCATAAAGAACAATTATAATGTATTTCATTTTTAGTATAATGATTGTGTTATAATGTTATTTTTTATACCTTTGCTAATATATATTGCCCGTACTCGGAAAACTTCATGGATCCATCCCTAAATGAGGAGCAGGAAGGCAGGCGTCCTTTGCATGCATAGCTACATACAGCATTGGATGTCCATTCAAGCCAAAAGTGATGCATCATAACAATTCGCACAAGCTCTCAACAAAGGCACATCCATCAAAATTCCACGAAAAAAGATATATTTGTAGGAAGAAGTATTAATATGTCACAAACAGAATAGCTAAAGAGTACAAATGAGAACTAATATTAAATGAGCAAACTATAGCAAATCCATCTAACATAAAAAAAATAAGCACTAAAAGTTTATTTCAGACGACAAAATGTACACAGACATAATATAGGGGACTGCAAAGGGGTTGCACCAATGATTTCAGGAAGGTCAACAGCAGATGAACTTAAAGGAATCAATCCATAAGCTGCTTCCCATAGTGTTCATATTATCCATTCAACCTCAAGGCCATGAGCACAAAGCATTGATGCAATTCCCTAGGCAGTAGCTTCAACTGTTGCTTCTGTTGCATGCAGTTCTCTCTATGCCATCAACTTGTCTTAGGGGAGGAAAAAACAAGGCAGGTTGAGAAAGTATTCTGAAAAGCAAAGCATCTGCAGCAATATCTGCTCTCATGGACATTGCAATTCCAATTGCACGCAAGAAATGTAAGTGCATCCAATTCCTTGGAAGCTGCACATGGGATATCAAAAACATTGATTCTTCAACATTGTAGTATTAGATGCAATAACAAAGTATATAAAAACATAGAGATCATCAACATTAACATTTGGTGGAGAAGAACTTTGCGGTAAATTATTATCATTCATGAAGAACTATTAGCTGCACGATTCTTTGGTGGAGAAGAACTTTGCGGTAAATTATTATCATTCATGAACTGAAAAAATAAATGCAAAGCATATAAAAACATAGAGATCATCAACATTAATGTAAAGTGAATAACAACAAGCTAGCATGTATAAAAAGAGATCATGCAGGTATACATCGAGCAAGTGATGCAAAACTAATTCATATAATAGGAAACAGTTAAAATCATTTTCATCAGTGACTTAATCTATGTTGCAAAACTATCCAACTGATTGACAATTGGTCAAGGATTAGCATCTCAAGGTAAAATATATCTCTTTATGTTTGAATTATTTGTTTATTTGATCTAATCTATTATTTCCTACATACTGTAGTGGACAGTACCAGTGCTTTACCATGTCAAGTGAAAGGAAGTAGTAGGAGATGTCACTGCTCTCACTAAGGCCATTCCGGTCCACCGCAAAATGTATTGAATGGTATAACCTTATAATCTAAATAGAGACAACACTTTGGGTACATTTACCTATGGTAAAATATGGTCTATGATCTAATAAGGTTCTATCCAAGTGATTGACATTTGAAAATAGACTAAGAAACTACAAAGTGAAATCCACAAATTCCAAAGGTCATTCTTCCTCTGTAGTTTTCCTTTTTGGTCGGAATTTTCATTTTCAATGTTATTTAGAACCTATAAAATGATGCTCTTTGATTGTAAGAAGACATGCTTGAATATGAAATAAAACTACAATTTTCCCTCATTTCTCTCCTCACTTCCTTCTTCTTTACTGTTTTCACTCATTACAATCGACATCAATTTGATATCAGAACTCGATACTATCGTTTGATCAAAATGTTTGTCTTACACGTGTTACAAACCTGAAGAGTTGGTTTCTGTAGCTGTCAATAAACCCACAACCACCGCTACTTCGCCGCCTACGACAACCCAACATCCAAATAGCGAAGACCCTCTTCAACATTAGCAGCAAGCAACTTGTTCGTGCTTAATTGTCTTCACTAAAATAAAAAGTGAAAAAAGCAGAACTATTCCACCGTTGTCAATTTTTTTTAGTTGATATCTTTGAATCCCAAAATAAAATAAAAACTAAAATCAATTGTGGCCATTCGAACTTGTACCCAAAGTCCATCCACAACACTTCCCACGACCACCCACCATCACTCCACATAATACCACGAGCACTTACATCCACCTAAACAACAACAATAAGTCCCTGAGACCACACACTTAGCCCAATTACCACAATCCAGCTAAAATGGGAATTTGAAAGATTGAACCCCTATTTGGTGGCCATTTTCTTGAAAACAATATTGTTTTAAATAGAGATTTGTTGGAAAATGTGTAGTTAAAATGTAGAAAAAATATTTGGATTTAGGTGTATGAAAAAAAATATTTAAATAATATCTCGCATCTATCTCTGAGGTTTATCGCTCGAATGTAAGAGGCCTTTGCTATTGTCACCGAATTGATTATTTCCTAAAATTGGCTAATAGTTATGGATCGATCCACTTGCTTACTCATCCTTAGGCAATCGAGTGTCCTCTTTTTTGATGTGCACCATACTGTCAAAACAACTCCAGTTGCTCACTAGCCTCAGCAACCTCCTCTTTTCGGTGTGCCCCACGTTTTCAAATAGACTTGTGATTTCATCCTGAGCTTGAAACCCTTATTACTCGTGTGTAGATTTATTTCCTTATATTGCATGTTTATTTGCTTCCCAAGAGCTTTTTTTTGCTTTGGCTAAAACTAGGGGGCTGTATTTAGATGAACTTGGAACATAAGCTCCCTTATAGGGTCTAGATTGATAGTGGTGAGAACTGTAGTTTCTGAAAGTCTGTGATTTATGAGAAGCTATCGGTATTTTGCTCTAAGTGTCGACGCATGAGACATATATAATCAAATTTAGTGGTGGCAATTGAGCCTAGCGGCTCGTCCGCTCGGCTTGTATGTAGCGGCTCACGAGCCGCTTGGGCTCGTCAAAAAATGAGCCCGAGCACAAGTCGAGCAGGCCGGCTCGGTAGGCGAGCCGAGCCTGCTCGGCTCGTTTTTGACGAGCGGCTCGTCTAATTTTTTTTCTTTAGAAGGATAGTTAAATAAAATTCAAAAAAGGCGAGCCCGAGCCGAGTAGCTCGGCTCGGCTCGTTTGCCACCCCTAAGATTCAATGTATGGTCAGACTGGTGTCCATGTGGTTGATGTCCCTCCCCACGGTCGTTATTCCTTCTATTGCTGCTATTACTAGTCGGGCTAGTAAGGAAAAGGGTAAGGAGGTTATTGTTGTGCCTCCTAAATTGTGGGTCCCATTTACTAGGGTTACTTTTGGGAATTATTGGGTTAGCTCTTCAATGTCACCTACCTGAGTTCCTATTCTAGCAGTTGTTCCGTCAGACACTTCTACTCCTATTTTACCAATTATTGGGAGTTGGGATCTCTCCTAAGCATATTAGTATTGCTTCTATTGAGGCCTCTCAGCCAATTGTTATATCCCATACTCATGCTATTGTTTTGTTTCTTGATATTGAGTCTTCTCAACCTACTCCTAATAGTGTTGACCGCTCAGTGGCTCATATTGTGGTTCCATCTCAGACAACGATTACATCTTACTCTCTTGAGCCTGCTTTTTCTCTAAGGGTCCGTTTGATTACAAATATGGAAAATTGGTGGAAAGAAAATATTTTAAAGGAAATTGAATTGTCTAAAAATTATTTTATTAGGAATTGTAATTAATTGTGTTTGATTGATATTATTTTTCACCTGGAAAATGTTGAAAGTTTGATGTCCGTTTGACTTCATTTTTTATGGAAATTGTCCATTAAAGTGATAATTTTTTCTACCATTGGGTCTAAAATTTGTTTCAATTGCCAAAAAAAAAAATTGAAAATAAATAAATTATCATACTGAATACCATTCGTTTGGCTTTGTTTTATATGGAAATTGTCAAAAAAAGTGAAATTTTTTACCATTGTGTTTAGACTTTTTTCCAATTGCTAAAATAAAGCTGGATAATCTTTTACCAGAAAAGGAAAGAAAATCAATTTCACAATTCCAAGGAAAATCAGCGCGTGAGGCTCATCCATGGAAAAAAAATTCCATGGAAATTTTTTGCCATCAAACAGCAAAAAAGTGGAAAATGGATGGAAAATCAAAGCCATCAAGCAGACCCTAAGATTCCTTATGCTATTCCTGCTACTGCTCTAGCCATTGTGTCTACTCTAAAGCCTACTCTTGTCCATGTTGAACCCCCATTGATTCCTACTATGGCTCCCTCTCAAACACTAGTCAGTACCATTAGTACATGGATCAAAACTTTGAACAAGGGTATTATGGTCGCTATTGGTAGTGTTTGATTAATCACTTCAAACTGCAACGTCGAATGAAGGTGAGATCTACCTTCTAATTTGCTCTTGATGATTTGGTATCTAGTTTGGTAAGTAGGGTCCCAAAAGTCGTCATTCCCTGGTCTTAGCATCTCGAGTTTCTACGTCCTCTTCAAATAAGGTTCGAGCACGGATTTAGAGTGACATGAATGGTATGGTTTTGGATGATTGCATAGCTAATGTTGAAGTTGATAGAACCAGTTTTGAAACTCAAATTGCAAAAAATTTCGCTCACAAATTCAGCCGAATGTGACACTACGCACCACCTTTCCACCTGCCATTTAGTGGAGCTCATATCCTCAAATGTAAGCTCTCTCCCTCTACTAGCGATCTTGATTACGTTGATTATTATGAGTATGACCAAGACACATATCGCACAAATAAAGACCAAATCTATGATGACTTGATAGGTCCCATTCAGAAGCCGATATCAACACTGAATTTAGAATTCTCTTACAGTGAGAACAAGACCCCAATTTATTGAATTTATTGCCTCATTTCATTGAAATTTAAAATGTGGTTTATGTAGGCAAAGCCTAACAACCACATTCAACTTACATGCAAAATTAAGTAGTTTAGTACTTCCTAAGAAATAGTTACCAGAGCAGTATGCAAAACAGAATAAACGTGTAAAACAGAAATGTAAAATTGAATGCTAAACAAAATGCAAATAACTCCCTAATGTTCTAGGCTTCAATAGGTTGTTGACTTGGGATTATTCTTTGGTCATTTACTTGACCTTCGTGGTTTATCAATACCTCTCCCTCAAATGGACACTTATCCCCAAGGTCTACACCTAGATGCTGTTTCTAGAGGTCTTTCTGATGTTGCTCACTTGCACTTGCTTTGTCGTCACGCGGGTTGTCCTCTATGATCTCTTCGCAAGTAATTTTGCCCGTATTTGTACATCCCTCAAGCAGTAAAAGTTGTGATCTTTGACACTTGCGACCAATAGTAAACCTATCATTTCAATTGAAACAAAGACCTTACGTTCTCCGTTTCTGCATTTCATCCCATGTGAGCCTCTTCATAGGGGATGTTTGTATGGATCGCATTGGAGTTGGAGGGGTCGACCTTACGTGCGGAATTATACAATTAATAAGCAATAAGTCACTTTTAATTGTTTCTATATGGTTAAACAAACAATCCAATTATTCTAAGTTGAATTGCCGCAGTTTGTAAGAAAAAAATAATAAATAACACCAACATTGATGATGGAGAAACCCAACTGAGTAAAAACTCCAGGACCAAGCCAACTACCTCCACTATAGACAATACGAATTTACAGTAAGATGCTGCCTAGCCAACTCCACTAGACTTCTCCATCTAATTCATGTAACCTCCAAAATCAGTTGAACCCACCAGCTCCTGATCTTCTGCAATTGTCTCTTCCAAGTAGAATTCCAAGAACTCCCCGTTCTTGTGATTTTCTTGCGCTTGTAGTCCAACATCTCTCAACTTTCAGCAGCCTATGAAGTTCAACTGAGAAAGTACTTTCCCAAGGGTGTTTAGGAAGTAGGTGTTTTGGATTCAATGGATTCGATGTTTTTCCTCAATTTGTGGTTGTACATGAACAAGCTCTTAAATCTACAAAGAATAATATGGAAGTGTTATAGAGAAGAGGCACAATAAACAACCACACCAAATTTCGTGCATATACTTGGTGTTCATGAAAATATATTTCGAATTAAAATCACTGCAAGTGTACGATTCGTTACAAGTAATAAAGTGGACTTTTTGAGTTCGAATATCGTTCCCATAAGGATTGATTAGTTTTAATTCTAATTATTTTGACCATAATCGAAATAAATAAAGGAAAGTGTTTGCATTGATAAAATTAGAAGTAAATTAATGATAAATATGCAAGTATGAATAAATCAATTAACTAAATGCAAATTGGATATATATATCCTAAGTAATAATCTTTTTAATCCTAGTTCTACACTTTGACACACGATTGCAATATTGACAAATCAATGTTCCTAAAATATTCAACAAGCTCTCTCGAGCAATGTCAAATATATTCTCATATATGACCCAACTATATTTCCATGATGGATGCAAATATACGAGAATGCATTAGTTTTTATGAACACTTAAAAAATTTACATAAGGCATAGCGGTATATTTCTATCCCCTATCGAACCCTATGATGATTTATATATGTCGAATTTATTTTCATTCTCTCGAATGCATGAAAAAAATCACCAAACTCACACAATTATCGTGCACTATAATCATGGAGAAAATAATATCATATAAATTATTCAAATATTTCAAAACATGTTTTTGATGTCAAGAATGTAAAACTAAGAATTAAAGATCACAATACAAAGTTCATTGTTCCCTATCACAAATTAATCTAGTCTAGCATGGTGGAGAGAAGAAAATCAGAAAAATAGATGAAGAACGATATCACCCCGATTAATCTTCAATTGAATCTTCGTGTTCTTGAAATTGATCTTCACGTTCTTACCTCTTTTCTCTCTAAGAATCTTGATAAAAACTCACTCTCCCACTTTTGGACGGCCCTAGGGTTTTAAAATACCCCACAAGATTCGTTTCCATAACAGTTGTAATCAAATTAGGAAACTAGAATTTTTTTCCCCTGAAATGGCTTGGCGCCCGCCCAAGCTAATTTTTTTACTTCTGTTGATGATTTTGAATTTGGGCGACCTCCCAACAATTATGCCTATGCGACCTTGGAGGTTGCCCGGTTATAATTTTTTCGCGAATTTTCTTTTCAGTCCTTTTCTTCATTCATTCTTCCATCTTGGTCTCCTCATCAAATTACTTCAATTTTAGTATTTCAACTCTTACTCAAGTGCTTGTTGGTCCCCCAAACTTCCATCAATTGACTGATTTATCCTTATTTCTTTCTCAATTGTTTAGAAACAAGTTCAAAACTAAAAGAAGATAAAAATAACTTAAGTTGAGTAAAATATAATAATAAAACGACACAAAAGGTTAATAAAATGGCCCCGAATAAGTGAACAAAAATGCACTTATCACTTGGGGTATTTATAGGAGAGGATGATTAGGTTGAATGAGCCGGAAAAAATATTTCAAAACAGTAAATTAGGGTTTTCTGGATCGCCATGTCGCTTAAGCTATAAGCTGGCGATGGCGAGCGTCGCACTTTCGCTTGAGCGAGAACTCGACTACAGGCGGGAGACAGTGTTTTTGTTTTTGTCGATCAAGTGCCAACTGGGTGAGAATCTAACGAAAATACGACACTGTGTTTCTCCTCTTTTCATGCTCGAATCCTAGACCTTATAATCCAACCTATACAATTTGCACCCTAGGTCCTTAACCTTTACAACATATTACAAATTAGTCATTTTGTCCATAAAATCTCCAACACTAAAAACTAGGGGTGTCCAAAAGTCCCGAACCGAATCGAGCGGTTCTTCATAAGTTAAATACTCAAACGGGTACCCGAATCGAAAACCGATGGATTTGAGTCATGTCTAAACTAAGAACCAAAAAATCGAATAAGAACCGAAACTAAATAATATATTTTTTTAATTGAATTAATTAAATTATTTTATTTTTTCTAAATAAATTAACAAATTAATTAAATAAATCAAATCATTTTATAATTTTAATTTTAAAACTCATTAGCCCAAATGAATTATTGATATAGATCACTGACATTTTAATATTTATATCTACTTTTTGGTATTTGTATGCATTGAATTAATGTTATTCGACAATTAGTTATTTATATATTTTTGAATTAACCTACGTTAATTTGTAAAAGTTACGAATGAAATGTCATTATTTATATTTATGTAGTGTTGTTGTAAATGTTAAAAAAATTAATTATGGTATGAAACCGAACCGAACCGAATCCAAGCGATTCCATTTATTAAATACTCAAAAATTTTGGAACCGAGCATAGCTAAACCGAACCGACCCACGAACAGCTCTACTAAAAACCTAACAAACTCCTCATTTGACATTCTGTAACAAAACTATACAATAAGTCAAAGTGAACTAAATACAAAATTTAAAGTACCCAAGCTTCATCAAAATGACATTTCTTGCATTCCTTGTTAAACCCATTTCTTAAAATTCACAACTCAAATACCCAGTGTAAAAGCACGTGATACAAGAAATATAACAGTTAAACACATGATACCAAAACTAGATAGATTGAGACATAACAATAATGTTAAATCCAAATACTAACAAAAACATTAGCATAATAGAAACATAAAAAAATCAACCAGCTAAGATTATGATATGGAATGAAATGAAATCAATTAATCTACACCTAAATCAAAATTCAAAAACAAAAATTAAATTTTACTTCACTCTCCCTCATTTTCACTAATTCAACAAGAAGTCTCTCTCTCTCTCTCTTCCTTTCGTCACAAATGACGAAGGGATAGAAAAAACTTTTAACATTAAATATAACATCTCAAAAATGCAGTCGTTAGCATACATAAATATAATCAATGTACAGTAAACCTTCTCACATACTCAGTTCAAGTTAACATGGAGTAAATTGTATAAATGACCCACGTGTGTAAATTGTCAATAATCCTTTGTAAGTAGGACTTCAACCCTTAATTTTGTGAGAAATGACATGCTAAATATCACTGCTAATAAGTATAGTCCTCTACTTATGAAAGTCAAACCATGTAAAGTACATTAGGACCTATAAAGAGAAGCTCATTTTGTATGTATATTTTCTTTTCTCCCCTTAACTTTGAGATTGTTTATTTTTACATCTTTCAATATTTTAAACTCATTATTATTTTTCACATTTTAAGTTCATGCTCTTTTCTATTAAGCGACTAAAATGACCCATGTAGCAAGATTTAGGCCGGTTAACCCAAGTCAGTTAACCATAGGCACGAGGTTATGAGAAACCCCGCAGGCTTAATTGTTCGAGTCAAATAGGCTTCGAAGAAGAATATAAGATATTGAGTTTTTTATTACTGGGGATAAACTTGAGTTTATGTCTAATAAATATGGTCAACTCATGTTCAAAGTCACCTTACTAACATATGATTGTCATCACAAATCTCCCACAAGCGATAGAGTTTCACTAACAATATCATAGTGTGTACAGTGCAAATGGTAGATGAAGACACTTATACTAAGTACTCCATAATAACTTAAGACATCAATAGAAACTATGTTACAGCTCATCGATTAAACCCATAGTTGATTATAACAAACAGATTCAAGTATATTATATATTATACTTGTAAAAATAATTTCCCGTATTTTTTATTTTCATTTTTCTCATTTTTGTTGTTTTTATTTTAAAACATGATGCACCAAACAAACAAAAAATGTCAAACACTTACAAAATAAAAATATGCACGAGTTTTTCTACTTATAAAACAAATAAACAAATATGATGCATACATAAATCAATGTCACACGATGATAAAGCACGAGCATGCACCAAAAATACATAATCAGTTAGGTATGCAAATGCTCTTACCTTTAAGAGCAACATGATATATTTCAAAAAAAATCATATCACTATCTTCACCCAAATTTGCCTAGCGATAGGAATTTCCTAAGTCATTCGTGTTATTATCTTGGTCAATTTACTTACTGATTTGTAAGAAAGTCAATCTGACCAACATAATCCTAATTTTTATTTCTATTTAAGTTTCAATTTCTATTTTTGTTCAGGAAATGACGACACCTAGGTTTTATTTGTCCTAACTTACCGCAATGAAAATAAGTAGGGATAAAGGACCAAATGTATGTGATCGTTGATATCTATTCCCAGGTTGGCATGTCCTACATTGTCTAGTATGTCTCTGTCCTACGTATCTCTTATTTTTAGGTTTGGGATTAGGCACATTTTAAGTTGGTCAGAATCAAGGACAAATGTGGTTTTAGACGTACTAACAACATTAAGATCATTTTTAGTTAGAATCTTAACACTCTCTTTATAGGTTCTATCATAAGCCTAATGAATATTTCCCTCACTATCATAATATTCTTCTGAATTCTCACTACTACTTATACTCTCGGTCTTCTCACTCCTCTTATCAGATCCATTCTTAATTCTCGTAATAAATACATTATATTTTCCACTTTTCTCACGAATTGATTGCTCACTCTGATTATCCTAGTTAGACTCGTCATCGGTGAGAGTAGCATTCATAGCTTTATCCAAATTTCTCCTACCGTTAGGACACTCACTTTTAATGGCCAAAATCTCGACAATTATGACATCTCACTAGGCCAGAAGCTAGTGAAAATGCGGCGCTGTATTTTTCCTCTTTTCATGCTCGAACTCTATACCTCATAACCAACTTATACAGATTGCATCCTAAGTCCTTGACTTTTACAACACGTTACAAATTAGTCATTCTGTCCACAGAATCGCTAACATTAAAAGCCTAACAGTTAGCTTCACCCTCCAGGTGGAAGGAAGCTAAGAAAACTTTATGTACTTCAGTCGTGCCTTGAAACTCGAAGTACTGGTCCACTCGAGCAAACCATTCTGTAGTGTCTTCACCAGAGTATTTTGGGAACTCAAGCTTGGCCGTTTTGGATGAAAAAACTCGACGATTTCCCTCCATGTCTTCCCCGTTGCTGCGGGAATTCGCTTCTCGCTCTTTGTGGTTATGGTTGGTACTGTCTTTGTTCGAAAATAAAGTTTCAGAAGTTCTGTTGAGAGTCGTTTCCAGTTGACTCAATTTGTTAGTCATGCCAAGCTCCAATTTGTGCATACCGTCCTGGAATACTCCTAACCCTACCTCCAAATTCTCTATTCTCTCTTTCTGGTCCCATTCAGAAGCTGATATCAACACTGAATTTAGAATTCTCTTAGGGTGAGAACAAGACCAATAATTTACTGAATTGATTGCCTCCCTTTATTGAAATTGAAAGTGTGGTTTATATAGGCAAAGCCTAACAACCATGTTCAACTTACATGCAGAATTAAGTGGCTTAGTACTTCCTAAGAAATAGGTAATGCAAAACAGAAATGTAAAACTGAATGCTAAACAAAATGCAAATAAGTCTCTACTATTCTAGGTTTCAATAGATTGTGGAATTGGGATTCTTCTTTGGTCCTCTCTCCTTGACCTTCGTGGTTTATCATGACTAGATCGGGGATGTTTCCCCGTGTGTTCTATTGATTTACTCTTTACATTTCACTGAACTTCCCCTCTTTGGATGGGATTATTTACTCTTCATTTACTAAAGGTTTGATATCCATGCAATATAGTTTGAACAAAAATAAGAAAAACTCATTGTATCGCAAGTATTGATTACCACTCAGACAAGTTTCAATATCTCATGTCCATACTTTCAAAAGGTGATTTTTTACGCACCTAAGTGTCAGTTCCTGCTTCTAATGATACCAATGTAAGTGTTATGCCCTAGGTCCAATCAACTTTGGAAATAAGCACTTTTAATGTATATATAACCGATGCGTATTTATGGCAAGATTTATTATTGAATTAATATTCTAATTAATTAAATAATAGAATCCGTAGATTCAAGTTTTGGTGATTTGTTAATCACAAAGAGTTGTGATTGTGAGATACAAATTACATATGACTGAATCTTAAATCGTCCGTGGTCGTATGTAATAACGAGATACGGATATCGTTATTATGGATAGACCATCACGTGTGTCATTTCTTACTTATGAAGTAAGTAGTTGATCTTACAAGCTAAAGTGTGGAGACACTTGAATGAACACGTGAATGTTTTGTTATAGAACAAAACATTGGAGACCCGCTGAGAGATTCCACATGGAAAACTATCTGAGTGTCAATGGTTAATCTCTAACGTTCGGTAGTGGAATTGGTCCTTTGACTTGAGGTCATCATAGTGCCTTATGTGAGGACAGTCATGCTTTGGTGATATCAGATGTTGCTCTGTCAAGGGTCGCTAATACGACATCGTTCGGGTATGTCAAGAATCATATGAAGGTTGTGAATGATCAATAGAGGATTCGTCACTCTTGGATAGTAAGAGATTATGATATACATTTCATCCAGTTAAGTTGATAATGAAATCCTTGGCCAAGGTGAACTCATAAGTCGGAAAAGAGTTTTCGACTTACATTGACTTAACAGTAGGATAAAAGATATGATCGATAATTGAGATTGACACACATTCATATCTCGTAATTGATCGGATCATAATGACGAAGGGATTATAGTTTCATGGTAAACGAACAAGTTTGATTTTGTCATGCCACGTGACATTTCCCGTCACATGTATTGCCCTGACACATTGCTAGATGTCAATCTGGGACAACGAATGTAAATTGATAATAAATTAAAATGAGTATTTTAATTTATCAGTTTTGATTAGATCAAAATAATAATTTACGTCGTTGACATCGTAATCGGGAACCTAATGGGTCACACACAAAAGAGAATCAGAAGAATGAGATTTACCATTTAATTAATTAACAAGTGTTGGATAATTAATTAATTGTGTTGCTTATTAATAGGCCCGAAGTAATTAATTGGATTAATTAATTCATGGACCGAATTTAATTAATTTGATTAATTAAATGTTGGACCGGGTTAAGTTAAGAGATGGGTCAGCCCGTTTGGACTTATATTAATAGGCTGCTAGGGTTTGAAAAACCTTAATGGAATATTCATTATTCTTGCTAGCACGAGAAAAGAAAACCCTAACTGTCATTCTTATTCTCTGTGTGGATCATCATTGGAGGCTGGACAATTGGACAGCTTGGATTGTAGATCGTGATCATTGGAGTTCGTGAATCAGCAAAAGAGTTTGCAGAATTCATCAAAGGTATTATTCTAAACACAGTTTCTATCTAAACACAATGTAGATCCTTGTTTGGGAATCGAAACTTGCTTTACTTCCGCTGCGCATGATTAAGTAGGTTCCCAACAGTGGTATCAGAGCCTACTTTGTGTTTGTTAGAAATTGTTTTGCATCATGTTTGAACAATCAAACGTTGATTGTTGATTTTTTGTTTCTAGCAATTGAACAAATTTTATTTTCATATCTGTGAAATCTGTTTCGAAAAAAAAAAAAAAAAAGGGGTTGAAATTCGGATCTGGAGGCGGTAGGTGGCGATGTTGCCGGCGACAACACAGCCGCCGGACCTGGCGACGGCGCACGCGGCGAAGCGTGCCGCCACCACAAGGCAGCACGCTGTTGCGCGCTGCCATGGAAGAGAGCAGCGGCGATTGTCGCCGCTGCGAAAAATTGGCAGCGCCTCCCGCTGCTGTTACGCAGCGGGAGGTACTGCTGCAGCGGCGACAATCCGCCGCACTTGCCATGGGCGGCGCCGTTAGTTTTCGGTTTGGAGATTTTCTAGGGTTTCACAGCAGATCCGGGTGAATTCGATTTGGGGACGGGGGCCTCCTCTGCAATTTCTGAAATTTTGGGGACCCGTCCGCAATAATGGTAAAAGGGTCAATGTGCAATTATTAGAAAAGGAGTCTGTCATGCAATTTAGTTAATTGAAGGGCTCGCTTTTAATTCTAAATTTGGGTCAGTTTGCAATTTCCAAAAAGGGTTTTGAACTTAAATAATAAATTGATTTTAAATTTGATTTTGAAATGGGTTTTGACTCATATTATCAATTTTGACCCGTTTAAAATTTTATCTAAAATTGACGACTTTTATATTTTCGTTAAAATTGGATTTTAACTTAAATATTAAGTTTTGACCCTAAATTGAATTTTATTTTATTTAGGAGTTTTATCCTAAATTAAAATGTTAATTCAATTTGAATTAGAGTTGGACTCTAATTTAGTGTTTAATTAAAATTTAATTTTAATTAAATCACACACCCTAATACTTTCTTGAAATTAGAGTTGGACTCTAATTTGACATTCTTAATTGAAATTTGATTTTAATTAAATTGTCTCGCCCTAAAACTTTTCTTGGAATTAGAGTTGGACTCTAATTTTGTATTTAATTAAAATTTGATTTAATTAAATAAGTTCGTCCTAATATCTTGGAATTAGAGTTTGACTCTAATTTTATAATTTTAAAATTTGATTTTAAATTTAATTTAATCGCCCTAAGTTTTGAAATTAAAGTTGGACTCTTATTTGATATTTAATTAGAATTCGATTTTAATTAAATTATCTTATTTTAAAACTTTGAAATTAGAGTTAGACTTTAATTTGATATTTAATTAAAAATTGATTTTAATTAAATAGTTCTGCCCTATAATAGTGGGATTAGAATGAGATTCTAATTTGGTATATAAAATTAAAATTTGATTTTAATTAAATATACCCGCTAATTAAATTAATTAATTAGATTAATTAATTATTTCATTGTTCCGATCCATTTGTCTAAATTAGTTTAGACGACTTTAATTGCTAGAAACTTGAAACATGTTTGCATATAATATTAGATATTATATATGAATGTATTTATATGATGAATGTTCTACTAGTGGATGATTATGGACTCGACCATGTGGATGTATTGAATGGTTAGTTTTATTCTTATTGTTATTATGGGCCTGCGAGCTCTAATTTATTTTGGACCTGCGAGTCCGTTATTATTATGGGTCTGCGCGTCCAATATTATTTAGGCCTGCGTGCCAACTAGTATAGGATACAAGTTGCAGCTGGACTAATCGAAGATACAAGAAGAGAAGGAGACCATAGAGATGGAGCATTGTATGAATCAATCATATACCCCCTAGGAACTGACCAACTAGTCTTCCTAATGGCTCGGGAGGACTAGATAGTATAAGTCCATAATCGTCCACACTATTATATGTATGTTTATTTGCATGTTAGATGTATAATAAAATATATATAATTATTACGATGAGACCTTTGCATGCAAAACCCCTCGTTGAAAATATTAAGTCATTTTCTTATTCGCCTTCCATCATTATAGTGAAAAAAACTAGAATCCTAAATCGATCTCAGCTTGTTGAGTACACTCAAGGCTGGTCTATTATGGATATGTTTGGCACTATGAAATATTAGATATTTCTGAATGATGGGTTTGACTTAACTAAAATTTATCTTTTGTTGAGTACACTCAAGGAGATGAATTTTAGAGGCATGTTAAAATATTAAGTCATATTTATATTAGCCTTCCATCATTATAGTGAAAAACGAGAGTCCGAAATCGATCTCAGCTTGTTGAGTACACTCAAGGCTGGTCTATTGGGAATATGTTTGACACTGTGAAATATTAGATATTTCTGAATGATGGGTTTGACTTAACTAAACTTTATCTTTTGTTGAGTACACTCAAGGAGATGAATTTTGGAGGCATGTTAAGTTAACACATAAGATGTGTGAAGACAAAGAGTTGTCAGCTTAATGATCTGGGAGTTGTATGGAGATACAATTGATAATAGTATCTACCCAAATGTTTTATTAAGATTTGTTGAGTACACTCAAGGTTTTAATATAATAAATGGGATCCCAACCCACTGGGAATCAAGTATGGATTCCATAAATTTATGTGAGAGGGTCATAAATTTGAGTTAAACAGTGGGAGCGAAATTAATTTAATAAAAGACCATGTTAAATTAATCGATGCATTATATATATTATTCTTTTACTTTTCGTCGTTTACATTTATTGAATCTTGAGTAACCATATGTATTTGAGCGGCATATTGTATGCCAACAACCAAACCAAATTTTCTTGATTGGCATCGCAATCTGAGAATTGTTCTCATGCATGATAATTGATTATGTCCTTGAGTAGCCCTTTCCAGAGACACTCGTTGATGACTCAATAAAGGAAGAGGTTGCTGCTATAATAAACACAGTGATGACGATAGTACTGCAACATATGTGATGTTTGCGACTATGTCACCTGAGTTACAAAAGCAACATAAGAGTATAGATGCTAACACATGATTTTCATCTCAAAGTGTTGAATGATAAATAATCACGTGTGAAAAGATATGAGATTTCCTAGCAACTATACCAGTGTATAATGGCAGAAGAGTCTCCGACCAGTTTTGGTGTGCTGAAGACGTTGACCACTTTGAGAAGTTGTCTCAATTGAGTTCAATCATGAACAATGAACTAAGTATGACTTGGTTCTACAATGTTTGCCAGTAGGTTATTCATGACTAATTATGAATTTAACATGGATAAATTCGAATGCACACTTATTGAGTTGTTGAACATGCTTAAGACTGTTAAGCCCAATATCTATGTTTGTAGTGGGCAAATCTTAGTCATAGATTCCTGTAGGGAAGTCTAAAGGATGTTTTGGGAAAACAACCAAGATGGCTAAGACAGTTAAAGCAAACAAGGACAATACTAAATCTAATGACCATTATTATCATTTTGGAATGATATGTCATTGGAAAGGAAATTGCAAGGCTTATATCTACTTCATTAGTTTCATGGGTATTGGATACCAGATATGGATCTCATATTTAAATAAATATGCAGAAACTAAACATAAGCAGATCACTGCAAAAATGGAAGAAGTTGACATGTACGTTGAATATGAGCAAATGTTGTTGCATTGCCTATAGGAGCTACTTTTTACCTTTGTCTTTAGGCTTAATATTAGAATTAGAGAAATATTGTTTTGTTCTTTCCATTACCAAGAGCATTAAATAAATTTCATGTTTGGACATGAATTATTTTAACGTTAAGGACAATTGTTGTTCCTTTTATCTTGATAAGATCTTAATGGTCATGGTAAATTACAAAATGACATTTATATTCTAAACATTGAGTATTCTATAATGAGTATAGATACCAAAAGGCATGAAAATGATAATCTGAATAACACCTATATCTGGCATTGCAGATTTGGTCATATAAATGAAAATGCAATTCCAAACTTACATGGAGATGTACACTTGGGTCAAATGATTTGGAATCATTTGACAAATGCAAAATATGTCTGTTAGGCATAATGATCATGTCTCCTTTTACTTGAAAAGGAGAAAGATCTGTATAATTACTGAGTCTAATACATAGTGATGTATGTGGACACATATCAATCAATGTTAGATAAAGTTTCTCTTATCTCATCACATTTACTAGACGGCTATTTCAGAAATGGTCATGTATATTTGATGAAATTCAAGTATGAAACTTTTGAAATGTTCAAGGGATTCAAACTAGAAATTGAGAAACAAATAGGTAAATAAATTCTCACACTAAAATTTGATCGATGTGGAGAATATCTAAAATGTAGAATTTTAGATTATCTAAAAGAGAATGTGATTCTCTCGCAGTGGATTCCTCTACATGCATTGCAACATAATAGTGTATTTGCAATGAGGAATCATGCACTATTAGATATAGTGCAATAAGGACAAGCCATGCAAATACTTCAAAGTCGTTTTGAGGTCATGCACTGATTGCCACGTGCCACGCACCAATCGTGTCTCATCTAAATCGGTTAACAAAACTTCATACGAGTTATGGAAAGACAAAATGCCCCATTTTTCTCATATGAAAGATTGAGGCTGTGACGCTTATGTGAAGCGCACTGAATCGGATAAGTTTGAAACTAAATTCGATAAATATATATTTGTGGGATATTCAAGAGACAATTGGATATCAATTCTATAATCTCATTGAGAAGAAGGAGTTCATCTCAAGACATGTCATACTCCTAGAGAAAATGTTTGTTCTAGGAGAGGACAGTGGGAGTAGAGTAAATCTTGAAAGAGTTCAAGGATTCACAGATATAGTTAACCAAGTAGATAACATGAGTCTGATCCCAAAGTGTTGAGGGACATACTCTTGATCAAGAAGTGGAGACTCCTGAGGACACGACAGCTCCATGTAAATCTTGTAGGATCATTCGACCTTTTGGAAGGTAAGAATCCATGATTATTAATCTAGCATTACTAATCAAGGATGATGATCCTACTAATTATGCATAAGCAAAGTCAAGTGTTGACTCGCTGACATGACATAAGGCTATATCCGATATGAACTTAATGTTGCCAAGGTTTGGACATTGGTCAACCCGCCTAATGGATTAGAACTCATAGGTTGTAAATGAGTTTACAAGAAAAGTTCAATATGGATTAAAATAAGCCTTTTGGAGCTGAAATATTCGATTTGATATAAAAGTCAAAATGTTTGATTTTATCAAAAATGAATTGTGTGTTTAAAAGAAGATAGTGGGAGCATTGTCGCATTCCTAATATTATATGTATGAGACATACTAACAGGAAACGACGTCTTTATATTTCAATTGTTGAAATTATGGTTGTTAAATAATTTCTTCATAATAGATATGCGAGAAATGGCTTGATCTATAGAGATAGATTTATAAAATTGCTTAACTCATCCAGATCTATATGATAAAATCTGGAGAAAATGAACTGGGAGTTCATGAATACATTGATGCTAACTTCTAGTCGGACTAGAATGATAGCATATTTCAATTAGGATATTGGTTTACTCTTAAGCGATGTGTTGAAAAGGTTCCAAATCGAAAACCATTGTTGATTCAATAATAGAAGCCTTATACATCACTGCTTTAGAAAGCAACAAAAGTTGTTGTCTGGGTCAAAGTGTTCATTAATGAACTTGGAGTAGTTCCTAACATTGTTGATCACATGCTTCTGTATTGTGATAATAGTGGAGCCATCGTGCAAACGAGGGAACTAAGGTCTCATCATTGATCCAAACATGTGTTAAGGCAGTATTATCTCATTGGAAAGATAATACAATGAAATGACCCGTAAAAGAAAGAACGAATTCCCACGAGTTATTAAATTGCAGATCCATTGACAAAGAGTTGTCGCAGTATAAACATGATTGTCATGTAGACTCTTATGGTATAAGATACATAAGGGATTGGATCTAGTGCAAGTGGGAGTTTGTAAGTGTTATGCCCTAGGTCCAATCAACTTTGGACATAAACACTTTTAATGTATATATAACCGATGCATATTTATGGCAAGATTTATTATTGAATTAATATTCTAATTAATTAAATAATAGAATCCGTAGATTCAAGTTTTGGTGATTTGTTAATCACAAAGAGTTGTGATTGTGAGATACAAATTACATATGACTGAATCTTAAATCGTCCGTGGTCGTATGTAATAACGAGATACGGATATCGTTATTATGGATAGACCATCACGTGTGTCATTTCTTACTTATGAAGTAAGTAGTTGATCTTACAAGCTAAAGTGTGGAGACACTTGAATGAACACGTGAATGTTTTGTTATAGAACAAAACATTGGAGACCCGCTGAGAGATTCCACATGGAAAACTATCTGAGTGTCAATGGTTAATCTCTAACGTTCGGTAGTGGAATTGGTCCTTTGACTTGAGGTCATCATAGTGCCTTATGTGAGGACAGTCATGCTTTGGTGATGTCGGATGTTGCTCTGTCAAGGGTCGCTAATACGACATCGTTCGGGTATGTCAAGAATCATATGAAGGTTGTGAATGATCAATAGAGGATTCGTCACTCTTAGATAGTAAGAGATTATGATCTACATTTCATCCAGTTAAGTTGATAATGAAATCCTTGGCCAAGGTGAACTCATAAGTCAGAAAAGAGTTTTCGACTTACATTGACTTAACAGTAGGATAAAAGATATGATCGATAATTGAGATTGACACACGTCCATATCTCGTAATTGATCGGATCATATTGACGAAGGGATTATAGTTTCACGATAAACGAACAAGTTTGGTTTTGTCATGTCACGTGACATTTCCCGTCACATGTATTGCCCTGACACATTGCTAGATGTCAATCTGGGACGAATGTAAATTGATAATAAATTAAAATGGGTATTTTAATTTATCAGTTTTGATTAGATCAAAATAATAATTCACGTCGTTAGACATCGTGATCGGGAACCTAATGGGTTACACACAAAAGAGAATCAGAAGAATGAGATTTACCAATTAATTAATTAACAAGTGTTGGATAATTAATTAATTGGGTTGCTTATTAATATGCCCGAATTAATTAATTGGATTAATTAATTCATGGACCGGATTTAATTAATTTGATTAATTAAATGTTAGACCGGGTTAAGTTAAGAGATGGGCCAGCCCGTTTGGACTTATATTAATAAGCTGTTAGGGTTTGAAAACCATCAGAGAATTATTCATTATTCTTGCTAGCACGAGAAAAGAAAACCCTAGCCGTCATTCTTATTCTCTGTGTGGATCACCATTGGAGGCTGGACAATTGGACAGCTTGGATTGTAGATCGTGATCATTGGAGTTCGTGAATCAGCAAAAGAGTTTGCAGAATTCATCAAGGTATTATTCTAAACACAGTTTCTATCTAAACACAATGTAGATCCTTGTTTGGGAATCGAAACTTGCTTTACTTCCGCTACGCATGATTAAGTAGGTTCCCAACAACCAATACCCCTAATAACGTTCCACAAGAAATAGATCTTCAAAGTCTTAATAAACTCTTTACAATCACAAAATTAAAAGAAATTATCAACTACTTTATGATTAAACAAAGCTCGACTATCTTAGGTAAGTGAAGTATGCAATTTTGATGAGAGTAACATACGCTTCTTCACCTGCATGTTGTATGTGAAATTGTTGTGGCAAATGTGAAGTTCAATTTTTGTACATGCACACGATGGTTTAAGAACATGTTTTATTCATGGGAGTAACATACGCTTCTTAGACCTTCATGCTATGTAACAACTTTGTGTATAATTGATGTCGGCTTGAATATATTTGTCCCATCTAAATATATTTATGGAAATTTCAAGTATGACCGAAGCACATGGGAACATATTAACCCCATGTTTGACAACCATTATTTTTAAAAAAATTTAATTCTTACTCATTTTTAACTACACGTTTACACAAATAAATTATTTTACACGTAAATTCAAAACTTTTTCTCTACTTGTTAATTACACATTCTTCAAAAAATCACTATTCAAAACTCTATTTTCTCAAGATATGCTTATCAAACAGAGGCTAATTTACCGACTCAATGGTACTTTAATATATAAGTCATGTCATATTGATTGTTTGGTGACCTAATGTTACTTAATGGCCTGAGCAAAGATAAAATACATGATTTTGTGAACAATCACACGAATACCATACTTAGCCCAATAATGTCATTATTCATAATCTTTTCATGACAATCCGTGAAACTGAAAGAGATTATGATGAATAGAGTGGTTGGCACTAACTTTTAAATGACGAGATATATGATGGCTCGTTACATGACGAGCTATGAGTTATGGGACTCATCAACAAGTCATAGTTATATTTTAGAATATCAATGTATTGAAAAGAATTTTGTAAGAAAGATGATTTTTATGTAATTGTTCTATCTCGATAGAAGAAGATTTTCTATCAAAGACTTCCGTTCAAGTATTAATGACTTGAGATATCTCGAAGTGTTTGCAAAATCAATTACACCATATATTAATGAAATGCTGGTGTTTTAGAAGTTCAAACTAGTATATTAAATTCTGCCAAAGTGTAAGTCTATGCATCTAAAACACTTGCATCTTATCTATGAGAATTAAAGAGTTTTGTTTTAAATGGAGACAAATAGAAATTTAATATATTTGAAAATTTAAGTGCTGGTTTGTCATAACTTTTTCAAACTTATAAATTGTTTTTCATTTTTATTCATAGATTTCATAGGTTCCACAATTTTTATCCACTTTTTTATTCACAAATTTGACACAAAATTTAGTATATCTATAAAAGTTTTATTGAGCATGCTATGATATTAAAATTTAAAAATTATATTAAATTACCAATTAATTGAATATGTATATAATCATCCCATGTGGACCAAGTGCTACCAAAATAAAATGACTGATAACTCCTTTTTTGAAGGTTGGGGACTAAAGTGCAATATGGTTTGAAAACTGGGTACCTCTACTGCTATTTTGCCGAAGATGTTTGGAAACGATTACCTTTGTCCTTCAAGCTTGGCGCCATCGCCAAACATGCTCCAAATGTTCTCTGGAAAATGGGTCGTTTCCTTCATGCACGGCCCTCCATTGCCAAACAAAGGTATGGGAATTGGGAAGATGAGTAAGACTTCCATTTGCACTACCTTCTCCCTTTTTGGCCAACCCATATGATAGTAGCAACGCAAAATAGTGTAGAGAAAATCTTACAGAAAGTTCAAGGGCAGAGAGGGTGGGTGGGGGAAGGTAGGCTACCGTTTCAGCTTCTTTACCAGCCTCTTGTACCCTTGATTCAACTGTTGGAAAATTCTAACATATTTGGGACCACACGTAACATATTAAAATGTGTGGTGCTATTATTTAAAATATATTAGTCAATTAAAGGGATCCATTAAAGATGAATTTTGACTAATGGGTATTAGATTTCATGGAATTAAAGTGTATACACCAGAAGCTTGTTTTAAATTGATGAGGGGCCGATTTGAAACAAATGAAAGATAATGAATAGTCATCATCTTATGAATATGGGGTCATGGTCCCCATTTGATTGTGTTCTTCAAGAATTTTGCATCCCCGTCAACAGAAATCGAAATTGAAGCGAAGATCACAAATCAAATTGGAAGATCGTGATCCATCCAGGCAAAAAATCATATCACTATGGATATAGGTATGTTTTATGTTTTGTTGTTTTCTCAAATTTCAATATGGAGTATGAATGTTTAAAGTTTATATGAGAAAATGATTTGTATAAAGCATATGGATTGAAGTGATAATCTTTTCTGTTTTTCTATCGAGCGATATCAGAGTCTCTTCATAATTGAAATTCTTGAGAAATTAAAGTTTTAAATTCTGAATTTTTATGGATTATTTGATTTCCATGCTATATTATGAATTTCTAACATACTATGTTATGGATATAGAATTATAGCATGTTATTATGGATATGAACATGTTATAATATGGTTTTTTGAAATTATTGTATGGATATAACATGAAATTATATGGATCTATAATTTTTCTTCAAAATTTAGTGAAATTGAATTTAACATATTTGTTGATATAGAAACAAAAATTTCATTTTTTTTTTTAAATTTATTTTTCTAGCCATGATTGCCGTTGTAACAACGGTACGGCTTCTGATATAGCACCGAACAACAGCGAGCAAGGAGGTGGGCTTGGCGCCCCCCGACCTTTTACCGACCCTAGCAGCGCATTAAAGTTTTCATTAAGTTGTTCAGTTATAGAAGATATGGGGACGGGGGCATGGGCTGCTAATTAAAGATTCTAAAGCCCCTGCTTGCAATTTAAAATTAGGGTTATATTTTATAAACCAGTCCCTAAAGTTTAAAGTTAATCCTAATTGGGCCATAAGGTTACGGGTTTTAATAATTCAACCCCCGAAATTCTGAAATTAATTAGTTTGGGCCATTTAAGTTCTGAATTTAATAATTAAGCCCCTAAATGTTCATAATTGGTTTAGTTTGACCCCTAAAGTTCCGCATAATTGATTATTGACTCCTAAACTTCCCAATTATTAACTATTAACCCCTAAAGTCTTGAATAATTAATTTTTGGGTCCCTAAAGTTTTATATAGTTAATTATTGACCCATAAAGTTTTGAATTAATTAATTTTGACCCCTAAAGTATTGAATTATTAACCCTTAGGTAGGGAGTCAACGAGCCCGAGTTGAAAAAAAAAAGCTCGGGCTCGGCTCGAGCTTTTTTGTAACGAGCTTTTTTTGGCTCGAGCCAAGCTCGATAAAAAAATAAGGCTCGGCTCGAGCTTTTGGTCCGAGCCTTAGCGGGCCGAGCCGAGCCGCCCGGGCCGGCTCTTTTTTTTTTTAAATGTTAAATCTACATTTTTTACTTAAAAAATTAAAATTTGTATGGTTTATACGTATTATAAATTAAAGAAAAGATCTCGGGCTCAACTCGAGTTTTTTTGGGCCCGAGCCGAGCCGAGCAAAGCCTGGCCAAAAAAATGAGGCTCGGCCCGAGCCGGCTCGAGCTTTTTCCGAGCCGAGCCGAGTCCGAGCCGGCGAGTTTTTTTGCCATCCCTACCCTTAGGCCCTTAAAGTTTCAAGATAAATAAAATTAATTATTCTGCTTATCAAATTATGGTATAAAGGACTCATTATGAGGTTATAATATTAGAAAGTGAATTGATTGAAGCAATATGTTGCCAAAACAACCTCTCTTATGGAAATTAATTAACTTAGAATATTAGAATGAATTCATGTGTATACTTGTTCATGTGGATATTAGCCGGCCCAAAGGAAGGTTAATATTTGGCCGAATTTGATACACACTTTTAGTGGTGTGACAATTATAAGGTTTCCAAGTGAATAATAAATCAATCCAAAGATGAGTTTATTATTTGACAGAAGTTATTGTCAATATTTTATCACTACACCAAGATACCACTTACAATTAATATTATTATCCAAAAACTTGATATTAATGATGTGCTATGTATCTTGAGATGTGGCTTACCATGATTTGAATTTATTAATTATTGAATCTTAATGTTAATATGAGCATAATTCTTCCATTTTCTCTCTACAGCTAGTTCATCTGCTACTATCATATCTGTTAATATTAACTCTATTCCCAAACTCAATGGAACAAACTTCAAGGATTGGAAAGAGAATGTATTAATTGTTCTCGGTTGCATGAATCTAGACCTTGTGCTTCGGATTGAGCAACCACTCCTCTGACGGATGAAAGTCCATCTGATGAAAAGAGGAACTTTGAGAAGTGGGAACGCTCAAATCGCATGAGTCTGATGATCATTAAGCACGGCATTCTAGAAGCCTTTCGAGGCGCAGTATCTAAAGAAGTGACTAACGTCAAAGATTTCCTTGCTGAAATTGAAAAACGTTTTGCGAAAAATGATAAAGTTGAAACAAGCACGCTTTTACAAAGCTTGATTTCAATGAAGTATAAAGGCAAATGAAACATAAGGGAGTACATCATGGAGATGTCTCACATTGCTTCTAAGCTTAAGGCACTAAATCTCGACTGTCTGATGACTTGCTCGTACATCTGGTATTGATATCGCTTCCTGCACAGTTCAGTCAATTTAAGGTCAGTTATAACTTCCAGAAGGAGAAATGGTCTCTAAATGAGTTCATTTCATATTGTGTGCAAGAGGAAGAAAGGTTGATGCAAGATAGAACTGAAAATGTTCACTTGGCAAGCACTTCTAAAGATAAGGGCAAGATATCAAGCTGCTCCTAAGGGTCCAACACAAAAGAAACGGCAAGAGGACAACAAAGAGACATGTTTCTTTTGCAAAAATACTGGACATGTGAAGAAGAATTGTACCAAATATCTTGTCTGGCGTGCAAAGAAAGGTACTAATCTTACTTTGGTCTGTTCTTAGGTTAATTTAGCTTCAGTACCTAGAAATACTTGGTGGTTAGATTCTGGTGCTACTACTCACATAAGTATTTCTATGCAGGGATGTCTGAGCTACCGAAAGCCAAATGATGGTGAAAGATACATCTATGTTGGTGATGGCAAGTTGGTGGAAGTTGATGTAATAGACATTTTTAGCTTATTGTTGGGAACTGGATATTATTTGGATTTTAAAGACACTAAAGTTGTACCGTTTTTTAGACGAAATTTGGTTTATGTTTCTTTGTTGGACAAATTTGGTTATTGTTGTTCATTTGGAAACAATCAGTTTAGTCTTTCTTTAAATTTCAATATTGTTGGTACTGATTTATTATTTGCATATGTTAACCTATATTTGCTTGATACTGTTGCATCATATAATGAAAACCTGCATGTAGAAACACGTGGTACGAAATGCAAATTAAATAAAGAAAATTCAATAAAATTATGGCACAAGAGCTTAGGACACATCTCTAAATCTAGAGTTGAACAACTTATGTCGGATGGTATTTTGGATTCCCTTGACTTCACAAATTTTGATGTATGTATTGAATGTATCAAGGGAAAACAGACCAAAATAAAAGGATTAGGTGCTAACAGAACTACGGATGTCTTAGAATTGATACACACAGATATTTGTGGGCCATTCGCTACGGCTTCTTGGAATGATCAACAATATTTTATATCATTCATAGACGATTACTCACATTATGGGTACCTATATCTTATTCAGGAAAAGTCTGAGTCACGGGATATGTTCAAGGTGTTTAAAACTGAGGTTAAGAATCAACTCAACAAAAGGATAAAAAGCGTTAGGTCTGACCGTGGTGGTGAGTACTACGGTAGAAATGACGGTTCGGGTGAACAATGTACATAACCATTTGCTAAATATCTAGAGTAATGTGGAATCGCCACAATACACCATGCCAGGGTCACCTAGCATGAATGGTGTAGCTGAAAGACGAAATAGAACTCTTAAGGATATGGTAAGGAGTATGATTAATCATTCTACTTTACCAAAATCACTCTGAGGAGAAGTATTAAAGGCTGCAGCTTATATTCTGAACAAAGTACCAACTAAGGCTGCTGCCAAAACACCTTATGAGCTTTGGACAGGCAGAAAGCCTAGTCTAAAGTATTTTCCTATTTGGGGATGTCCAGTTGAGGCTAGGCCTTATAGGCAAATGAAAAGAAATTGGACTCCAAAACAGTAAGCAACTACTTTATTGGTTATTCTGAGCGATCAATGGGCTATAAATTTTATGGTCCCACAACTAAGTCAATGTTTGAAACGGGAATTGCAATATATTTTGAGGACGTTGAGTTTGGGGGGGAAAAATAAGGTTAGAGACATTGCATTTGAGGAAGAAGTTGAGGATACTATTACTTTTGACAATATACAAGTTCATATACCTGTCATTGATCAAAAAGTATGTCCCGAACCTCAACAAGACAATGTTGAAGAACCTCCCATCCAAAATGAGTTAATTATTCCAAATTTTCAAACTCAACAACCTCAAAAACCAGCACCTTTAAGGAGATCCACAAGAGAAAGGAAAAATGCTATTTTGGATGATTTTATAGTATTTCTTCATGAACATGAGGAAAATAATAGATTAATGGAAGATGATCCAATCAACTTCCATCAGGCCATGCAAGGTTCAAACTCTCAAAAGTGGATTGATGCCATGAATGATAAATATAAGTCTATGCAAGTCAATAAAGTTTGGGATCTTGTTCCGTTACCTGAAGGTGCGAAACCCATTGGTTGCAAATAGATATTTAAATCCAAAAGAGATTCAATTGGTAATGTAGAAAGATATAAGACTCGTCTTTTAGCTAAAGGCTTTACCCAAAAGGAAGGTATTGATTACAAAGAGAATTTCTCTCCAATTTCAACGAAAGACTCTTTTAGGACAATTATGGCACTTGTTGTGCACTTTGACCTTGAGTTACATCAAATAGATGTTAAGATGGTGTTTCTCAATGGTGACATTAATGGAACGATCTATATGGTGTAACCAGAAAACTTTGTATCAGGAGATCCAAAGAATATGGTTTACAAATTAAAGAAATCCATTATGGGCTCAAGCAAGCTTCCCGTCAATGGCACCACAAATTTCATCAAGTAATTATTTCATTTGATTTCGAGATAAATGCAGTTGATGATTGTGTGTATCACAAGTTCAGTGGGAGTAAGCATCTTTTCATGTTTTGTATGTTGATGACATACTGCCTGTCACTAATAATATAGGCATATTGCACGAAACCAGGAGATTTTTATCAAGGAATTTCGAGATGAAAGATTTTAGTGACGCCTATTTTGTGTTAGGGATTCAAATACATCGGGATCGCTCTCGAGGTATATTAGATTGTCACAAAAGGGCTATATCGATAAAGTACTTAAGAGATTTGACATACATGACTGTAAATCAGGTAACACCCATGTCGCTAAGGAAGACAAATTTAGTCTCAAACAATACCCGCAAAATGACCTTGAAGTTAAAGAAATGTAGAAAATTCTCTATGCATCAGCTGTTGGGAAGCATTCATTGTTGGAATGTTGGGCAGATATTTGAGTAACCCTGGAATGGATCATTGGATAGTAGCCAAAAGGGTTATGAGGTATTTGAAGAGAACAAAAGATTACATGCTCACCTATATCAGATCGGATCAGTTAGAGATCATAGGGTACTTCGATTCTGATTTTGTTGGATGTCAAGACAGTAAGAGATCTACATCAGGCTATATTTATCTATTAGCGGATGAGCTATTTCCTGGAGGAGTGCTAGCAGACACTCATAGCTTCTTCTACCATGACAACAGAATTTATAGCATGCTATGAGACATCTAATCATGGAATATGGCTACGAAATTTTGTCACTGGGCTGCGCATTCTGAATGGTATAGAAAGATTACTAAAGTTATATTGTGACAATAACTCAGCAGTTTTATATTCCAATAACAACAGGAGCTCATCTAAGTCAAAACACATTGACATCAAGTTCCTGGTTGTGAAGGAAAGAGTACAGAGTGGACAGATTTCTATAGAGCTTATTGGGACAAACTCCATGATTGCGGATCGCTTACTAAGGGATTGACACCCAATGTCTTTCATGAGTACATTGCTCGTATGGGTGTTGTATATCATGAGGATATCAAGGAGTTTATGTTTCATTGCTTTATGTTTTGGACACATTTGTGTATTTGGATATTATTCTGTATAGAAGTAAAGTATTCAGTTTATTACACTCTGTTATTATGTTCAATACTGATCTCACTTAAAAAATAAGGTTGGATCAAATGGAGATAAACATGTTTGGATCACATAACATGTAATTTCCATACTACACTCCCATGATTGATCTATGTCATTTGGTTGTTTGAGTGTACGTGACCATTGATAGATTTAGTCACGTTAAATGTGACGAAAATCACTTTAATCATATATTAATATGATTGATGGACGAGATTGTTTGTAACAATAATAATAATAATAATAATAATAATAATAATAATAATAATAATAATAATAATAATAATAATAATAATAGCAAGATTTTGAGCTCATAAGGTTGTGCACATTTGAAAGGTTACACGTATGGTCCAGTGGGAGATTGTTGGAAAATTCTAACATATTTGGGGCCACACGTAATGTATTAAAATGTGTGGTGCTATTATTTAAAGTATATTAATCAATTAAAGTGATTTACTAAAAGTGAATTTTGACTAATGGGTATTAGATTTCATGGAATTAAAGTGTATAGATCGAAAGTTTGTTTTAAATTGATGAGGATCGATTTGAAATAAATGAAAGATAATGAATAGTCATTAGTCCCCATTTGATTGTGTTCTTTAAGATTTTTGCATTCCCATCAACATAAATTGAAACTGAAGCGAAGATCACAAATCAAATTGGAAGATCGTGATCCATCCGGGCAAAAAACCATATCACCGTATATATATATATATATATATATATATATATATATATATATATATATATATATAATAGATAGACTTTTTAGGTTATAACTGGTAATTTATTTTATTTTCAATAAAGAGGGAATTCGAACATGTGAGCTCTACTTAGGGTTATTGAAAGCTTGATATATATATATGTTTTATGTTTTGTTGTTTTCTCAAATTTCAATATGGAGTATGATTGTTTAAAGTTTATACGAGAAAAGGATTTGTATAAAGCACGTGGATTGAAATGATAATCCTATTTTTATATCATCAACCAATCATGATTTTCTTATTTGAGTAATTGTTGAAATATCTTAATGTCATCCGTTTCTGGATTTATCTTCGTGTTTAATTCTATCGAAGAAATAATGGATGACCTGATAGGTATGGCCTATCCCAGTGGGGAATTATTCAATCCAGTTCCTACAATGGGCACCCAGGTTTCCTGCCTTCTTGTGATCTCCCACTTTTTTCAGCTTTTGTTCAAGCCCTTAGGCCAACTAGGACCCGTCGCTCAAATTCTTGTAAGTATGGATAAACAGAACCCACAGCTTTTCTGGTGAATATTATATGGTATTTTATTGAATGAATGCTATTTGTATGTTGAGAAAAAAACAATTAAGAGCTGAATGAATCGTGCAAGATTATTCGAGGAATTTAATGAAGAGAAAATCGAGAAATTAAAAGAAAAAATGAGAATATGTTATAATCTTAACATTCATGAGGTATGTAGGATACAAAATCAAATTCGTGTATTTGCTTTTCAAACTTTTGGTTTTCTTTTTCTAATATCTGCATTGTAAGCTAGCATTTAATTCCTTGTGATATCGGATAATCTAAACTTGTTTTATTTGCACTGAAAATATGAAAGATTGTTGTATTCGTTTGTACACTTCACTCTCACTTTGTTTATTTTGCTTTAGCTTCTAAACTCAGGCAGGATTCGTGCTAGGCACCTCTGGGTTGTCACATATTGATAAAGTAAAAAAGTTCTTTTTTCTATAGATTACTATGAAACCATGGCACTATACGCTAGAATCATCATCATGTTTCTGATTGGGCTTGAGATGGATTTTCCTTATCTAAAACGCAACTTGCATGTCGAAGGATTATTGCTAGAAGAAGCAGCTTTGTTTGTACAATCTTTGCCATAGCCGTTACCTCATTTGTATACAAACAGACTGGAGCACATGGTTCTGCAGTCATGATGGCCTTAACAGTAGCTGTGATTTTAGCTAACACAGCATCCCCTATTGTTGTTCGATTGGCAGCTAAACTCAAGTTTGCTAGTTCAGATATTGGGCGGCTGGCTGTATCTTTCTCATTGATTGGTGATGTCTATGCTGTATTTTTATTTATTATAATTTCAAGAAACAAACATAAATACGACTTCTTCCTATGGATTATGTTGTGCATGGTCTACTTCCTTATTATTGTAGCAGTAATAGTTCTCAACATGTACGTTGCCAATTGGCTGAAGCGGAGGAATAAAAATCAGAAATATCACAAAAATACTGAATTCTTTGGTCTTTTGGCAATTGTTATTGTAGCTGCTACAACACTTGAAACTATGGGTTTTAGCAGCATAATAGCTTGTCTAATCATTGGATCAATGTTTCCTAGAGGTGGCAAAGCTGCTCGGACGCTTATGATCAAACTCTCATACTCTGGTTCACAACTTCATACTCCCAATCTACTTTGGCTACTCTGGAGTCAGGGTAGATGTTACTTTTATAAACAGTTTCCATAACTTTGCCATTGTTGTCATAGTTATCTTGTTGAGCATTGGTGGAAAAATTACTGGCACACTTGCTGCTTGTATTCTTCTTGCTTTCTTAATGAATTTGAAAGGCCATGTTGACTTGCTTACTTTGACCATTTGCTTAGAGAATAAGGCAATCGCTCTTTTTTTCCTGATCTTGAATGCTTATTGTAGGGAAATTTCATGTAAATCATGAGTTCTCTGCCACATCTCATTTCATCACGTTTTAGTATTCAATTTTTATTTTTATTTTATTATTTATTTATATATTTTTTGGCAAGATGACAGAATGTAAACAAACAAATTTTTTTGGAGATTGTCTCTAATCTTTTCATGTGACTTTCCATGCATCAATATCAATAGTTTTCTCGATTTTAATAAAGTCCTGAATTGATTCCAGATATTTTTCTCCTATGCATTGATTCTCACATTATCCAAGTTATTTAAATTCTAGATGTGGAATGGTCGATGCAGGTCATGTCCAGCAACACATTCTATAATTTGATGATAGCAACTGTAGTAATCAATTTTTTTTGATTTAGAGGCCTCTAATAGGTTCATGGTAAAAAAAAAAAAAAAAGAAGAGTTATATCCTTGTTATAGGCATATAGCTTTTGAATCACAAAATCCAGAGAGTGAGTTGCAACTAATAGCCTATGTGCATGGTCCATGCCCTGTGGCTACCATGGTAGGACTGATTGCAGCATCTAAGGGGCCTGAAAATGTTTATGTAAGTCCGTATTTGATGCACCTTATTGAGCTCCCTGAGAAAAGCAAAACAAATTTAATGTATCATCAAAAAGAAGACGACGAAATTAGTGATGATGATGATTATGGCAGTAATGACGTGGTGGAAATCAACGAGGTAGTGGATATCTTTGGTGCTGAGACTGGAGTGATGATTCATCAATTTTAAGTTGTTTCTCCCTATGCAACCATGTTTGCAGATGTATGCGACTATGCTAATGAGATTAGAGCTTTTATTATTATCCTCCCTTTCCACAAACACCAGAGAATTGATGGAAAGCTGGAAAGTGGCAAGGAGGGTATAAGGATTACTAATCAAAATGTGCTTCAAGACGCCTCGTGTTCTGTTGCCATTCTCATTGATCGTGGACTCACAGTTGGTGGATCATATACATCTAGTTGTGAATCTTTGCAATTGGGATTCAGAAGAAGACTTGGAATGCATCATCACATAAACCTCACAATTATTAGGTTCTTCCATACATCTGCAAGAAGGCAAACTATGGGCGTCAATATTGCCCAGAACAAAGAGGATGTTTTGATGGCAATATCAAATCACGAGACAGAAAGCAACATAGAAAGTGTTGTCCTGACTGACTTCTACAATAGGTATGGCAACACATCTTATTTTAATGTTTTAACGAGTGTTTTCCTTTCATTTGCTACATACTAACATTAGAAGTGCTTCAAATTATAATTATTATTTTTCTCATGAAAATGTGTCGTTAATTGTGATTTACAGGTATGCAACAATAGGTCAAGTGGGATATGTAGAGAACCATGTGGAAAATGGTGCCGATATAGCATCTGCTCTGAAGGACATGGCAGACATGTATTCAATGTTCATTGTTGGAAAAGGTGGTCAAGATCATTCAATTTTAACAACAGGTATGAGTGATTGGGAAGAATGCCCTGGGCTTGGTAAGGTAAGGGATTTGTTAGTCTTTCGTGCAGTTTTTGGGTCGCTAACAATTAAAAATGAAAATCAGATGATTGTATAAGGAACAAACCTCTTGAGAAAAAGTCCCAAAAAGTGGTGTTTTTATTGGCGAAGATTTACAATCGGAGATGAATAGAATGCCTGCAAATGGTGCAAGCACACGAGTACTAAAAGAATGAAATTAAAGTTACACTAAGAAATTGAAATTACATATTTTCTGTTGATAGTTTTTTTTATTCGGGGTCCTTTTTCTATGTCTCTTCTTCCTTTTGTACTGCTCTGATGGTTTTCTTCGTGGTAAACCATTTGGAAACTGCTTGACTAATCCATAACTATCCACTTCCCTCATGGTGGTTGAGCAATCGTGGAACTGCCATATCTAACTACTGTCATCATGTTGTTGTCGTTCAACTGCTCCCAACTGGGCTCATAGAACTGTGGATCGTGAAGAAAGTGCTCGATATTCGTTTCAATAACCATCATTCTGATTAAATACAATATCTGACATGGCTACAACTTTGGGTGATTCGAAGGTCTGGGCGATAATAGATTCGTCGCTTTGGGCGACAGTAGGGTATTCCATTCGCGCAAATTCTAGGCGTCGCGCATGCATAGGCGATGCTATTACCAAATTAGCAGGCTTTTACTTCGCCAATACTCCAACTTGGGCCTTTGTCCTGATTTCTCCAATTGGGCTTCACTCCTTGGGCCATTCGGATTGGACTGCACTTTTAGTGAGTCAACAATTACCCCCCAATATGGCAGAATTAATACCGATTATTAATTTTTGCCATATTCACTTTGCTCCAGCGACATTTTAATTTCCAAGAATTTCAATCATCATTTCTTTCTACTTGCCTGAAAAAGTGCAACGCTACAAAAATCCTTATAAACCCAAACGACACGCCATTTCACAGTACCATTAAACCACGTCTCTGCATTCTGCGCTCCTTCCTCACTAGTTTCTCAGGCCAACTCCAACAAGCTTGCATCTTGTATCCAATAGCGTATTCACAAACTCAATCTGACGACACCTTCAGTTTTGAGGATTTCCAAAACCTTCTTGCTAAGCCGTACGTAAACTTAAATCCTCTTACACAGATTAAACCTGGCCTTAATGAGTTCTATCTGGGCCCATCTTTTATTGATGCTGAATCGGTTGGAAAGGCGGCGGTGGGTTAGCTATTCCCTTGCACTGGACTTCTTCATTTTCTGGACTCCCTGCCATTGAAGCCAATCCGCGAGAAAGGTAATGCACTTGGCCCAAAACTGATCCTAGTTTTCGAAGATGGCATGCACGTATGATAAATCACGGTCCCACCAAAGCACTTTTTGATCGTGCTAAAATTTTGGATTTATTAGAAATCGCTCTTCACTCCCCTCTTTATGACCCAATGCTTTTTCCAATCGCCCTTAGTTTCTGGTATTCTGAATATAACACTTTCATTTGTCCCCCTGACCCGATGTCCATTACCTTAAGGGATGTTAGGGCTTTAGTGAATCTTCCACCTTTGGGCGACACCATCTCCCCTAACATTTTGATTTCTGGTGCTGCCCCAAAATTTGACAAAAAGATAGCTGAGTCTTATTCAAGCATGCAAGGTCATTATAATACCTTGGTCCTTGACCCTAGCCATGCTGAGCGTATTACCTTCTTTCAGGTCTGGCTTTGAAAGTATGTTTTTTGTGTTCCCAGTCTGAAACCTTCCATGAGATATTTGCCTCTGTCCCATGAATTAGCTCGAGGCAGACCCTTGAATCTGTGTTCCTTCTTTTGGCCGCCTTTTATAGAGGTATGGCCTCTCTCCAATTCCAGCTGAGGAATGGTACATCTCCTACTGGCAGTGGGCATTTATGGCTTGCTCAATTGTGGTTGAGATCCTATTTCCCACAACTGGTGTTCCACCATCCCCTCCTCGCGAGGTCAGTTGCTATGGGCTATTCATTCATCAACTAAGCCACGTAAATATGTCTAGTAGGGGCGTTTTTACGTTCTTTTATACTTTGAATTCGACACATTCCTTCTTCCCTTTTCTCCTCATCAAATCCCCCTTTACGTATGGGCTCCTTCTATTCTAGCGGAAGCAGAAAAATTCGTATCTGTTTGGGTTCAGTTTTTGGTAGGAAGAGAGTTATTTCATATGGACAAATGCCAAGGCAGTGGTTGAGATATATGCACCCCAATTTTTTGCTCGCCAACTTGGTTTTGGCCAAATGTGGCCCGTTCCTCCTTGTTATTCTAGGAATTTGATAGAGCATTTTTACATCATCAATAAAACTGAGGCACAAGCCATTGATGCCCATAATAATCTCCTGACTCAAGGTTTTGCCTATGCCTCTTTCAATTCTACCGCTATCACACATCCCCTTTTTGACCAATTGTGACCGTCTGTGAAAAGTAGATTGTTCTCAATTAACGTTAATCGTGCCTTCCATCTGCTAGACAAAATTGATCCTCTTTCTATTTTTCCTATTCCTGCTATCCCCTTATCCAGTGAGATTCCTACATCGCCTGTCCGCACTAAACACCCTACTCTTCCACCGACTTCTCCACATCCGAAGGCTACTACATCCAAAGGTGCCTCCAACCGTAAGCGACCAGCTCCGTCCTCCCCGATTTTACAGGATGATGATGATGATGCCCCTCTCATCCTCAGGAGAAAGGTAATCGAGCTTGTTATTTCATAAGACTTTTATCTCCACGTATTAATGACTCACTTTGATTTTTTCAGAAGACCTCGACTTCTCCTTCAAAGGCTCCAGCTTTGGCAACCCTCATTTCGTCACCCTCTGTTGAGGCTGCTCTGCTCGAATTAGATGATGGAGGGGTTATTTTGACAGATAAATCCTTAGTCCTGGTATCTCCATTACTGCTAGCAGGAACACCATCTTCTTCCCATGGCGTTGACCCCCCAAGTGTAGAACCAGAAGGTAATATGTATGTTTTGGTGTCTTGCCTCTACTTGTGCTACTGGCTCCTAATTTGTTGCCTTTTGAGTTATGCAGGGATTCTCATGGACCTGTCAAGTATGGCAGAATCCTCACACTTGGGTAAGGGAAAGTCTCCACAAGTGGTTGAAACGATTAGTGATGTGCCTGGACCTCATAACATTGTTTACAAGGTAGCCTCTTGCCTTGCCCTCGTTCTTACTCTATGTTTTGTGGCAAAAATCCTTAATGCTGGCGTCTTTCTTCCAGGATGCTGATGACATTGTACGGTCCATCCAAGATTTATTCACCTCCTGGGAACAAACAAAAACATCTCGCCCTGGTTCATCTAGTCATTCTTCTACGCCATCTTCTGTTCTTTCGGACGATCATATGAAATCTCTTAAACAATTGCTGCTTGAATATGTTTCTTTCATGGATGTGAAAATTAGCCGTGCTAGTGTTGGCAAACAGAGAGATAAGTTAGAAACGTTGGGTGTACAATTGCTGCAGATACTTTTACTTCCATCGCTCAACGTTTCCGCTAACTTTAAGGCGAAGCTGAAGGTTTTTCATGCTGATATCCTCTCTTTGCTAGCTAGGAATGTGGAGTTGAAGGCCAAGAGTGCTCAATATCTTCGCACAGTGTCTGAAAGAGAGTCTCTGCTTCAAGAGATTAATAAAACCAATGCTGAATTGACCGATATCTCTTCTGAGGTCATGGTTGAGGACTCTTTCCTATTAAATTTGGCTACAGAGATGAAAGAGATTCAAGCAAAGATGGACAACTGCAGGGCGAAAATAGCTGCTAAAAACCTCAATGCTTCTCGAGGAATTGACATGAATAAATCTTTGATTGAGCAATATAACAAACTGGAGGTTGGCGACGATCTGGTGAGCGAGTTGGACGTCATTTCTTCTCAGCAGAAAGAAGAATGGGGAAGGCTCAGGGAAAAGATGCGCTCAGCTTGGGGCGAATTGTAAAACATTCGATGTTTCAACTTTCCTTTTTTAAATTCGCATTGATTGTCATTGCCAATTTTGAATGTAATATTATCCATTATCGTTAATGAATGATTATTCTATTTTCCTGCAAATTTAATCGACGTCTTCGTCCTTAATCGCCAATTCTCCAAGTATTAATTGTCGTACGCTAAAATTCATGCATATTCTCTCTTAGTATTCCCCATTCTTTTCCCAAGTTTTTAGGCCATTCAATTTCAACTGTTACGCATGAATGTGGCCATTCGCATCCTGTCTTTTCACCTTCGAACCTCTATAAATGCGTGGGTATCTTCATTTATCATCTTCACCTCCATTCTTTTCTTTACGATTACAATCCTGTCATCGTCCGACATTTTCATCACTGATCAATACTTTTGTCTTCCACAAAAATGGATCATTTGACCTATCCCTTTTGCCACTTTTCTTGATATTTCCTTGGTATGTGAGGTATAGGAAATGGTCTTTGACCAATAAAGGTCTTTTCGGCGCTCTTGCGGAAAACTTTCCTCAGCGGCAAAGTTCTTTCCTGCCTACTGCTGCAGCGATATGCTTGAAGAGGTGTTGAAGCTTAGTTGCTTGTTGCGAGTGCTTTTCAACTCCTTTTGCCTGTCCTTTGCAGCATCCATTTAGGGAGGCGAGGGCGGTCAGTTTCGCTCTTTCTGTCGCCATCAACCGGGACACCATTCATAGCGTGCTAAGATTTGTGGCTAAATGTATTTTGACTATTTCATCTTTCTTGCTTTATAGTCAGTAGAAGATAGATAACAGCCTGCTGCAATTAGCGGCATATGTAAGAAATACGTGGTAATAAAGAACCTTATTTTGAATGCACTTTGTATTTTTTGGTTTATTTGAACGCAAATCGTTCAGTTTATTCACCTACAATCGCTCAGTGCAATTGTGCTACTCATGTTTTTATTTGTTCGCTTTTCCATAAGGAATGAACAAATTTTTTGAAATACTTACCATTAATAAATCTAACATGCCTAGTACCGTCTAAATCCTCCAAGTGGTAAGCTCCATTAGGCAACACGCCTCTAACTTTATATGGTCCTTCCCAGTTGGGCTACCATTTGCCATATTTTGGATCCTTGCTATCCAAAGGGAGTATCGTTTTCCAAACCAAATTGCCCAGCCTAAAAGATTTGGCTATGACTTTCTTATTATAAGACTTAGCCATCCTTTGCTTTTGAATTTGCAATCTATCTAGGACGTCTAACTTCAACTCGTCCAATTCCAACAAGTTTTGAACTAGCGACTCGGTATACTTTTCATCGCTTAGCTTATATTGCCAACGCACCCTAATCGACTGCACATTGATTTCCATAGGCAAAATGGCCTCATGTCCATAAATATGTTGGAAAGGAGTAATTTTGGTACTTAAACGGGGCGACGTTCTATAAGCCCATAATGCCTTTTTTAAACACTCGTGTAAGTTCCTGGCACTTTCACCTATCATTTTCCTTATGATAGTTTTTAGAATCTTATTAGAAGATTGAGCGTAATAGGGCGTGGAATTTACTAACTTAACTCCAAATTCACCTAAGAATTCCTTCACATGATCCCCATTCAATGAAGTTCCATGATCTACCATCAAAATTTGTGGAATCCCAAATCGATAAATAATATGATCGCGGATGAATTCTATAACATTCTTTTGGGTAATTTTCTTTAAAGGTATTGGTTCAACCCACTTAGTGAAGAAATCTGTTACAATTATAACAAACGTGTGTTGCTTGGACGATGTGGGGTAAATCTTTCTTATCAAGTCTATCGCCCAACCCTTGAACGACCATGGCTTGATGATAGGCGTCATTTCTCTTGCTGGCGCTTTTTGTATTAGGCCATGTTTTTGGCATACTAAACAACTCTTCGCATATTGAACACATGACTCTCCCATTTTGGGCCAGAAATACCCATTCCTAACTATTAACCATTGCATCTTTTGGCCGGCTTAATGCGCTCCACATATTCTTTCATGCACTTCGGCCATAATTGTTCTAGCTTCTTGCACACTTACACATTTTAATAATACACCATCATGACGTTTCTTAAACAACTCCCCATCTATCAATGTGTAATTTAGCGAACGTAACTTCATTTTTCTACTACTTCATTCGTTAGGCTCTTTAAGGAACCCCTTAATCTCGGCCCTCCAATCCATTGCATCTCCATCTTCTATGCACCTAACCTCTACCTTTCTTTTCCTTCTTTGGACTACGGGCAATATCGCTCCATATTTACAGGTAGATTCCTAATTTAGCGCTTTTGAATATCCTGACGTCATTTGGGCCAACTCAGTTGATATGTCATTGTACATTCTATTGACACATTGAAGCTCTACTTGGTCAAATTCTTCCAACAATTCTTGGGCGATTTGTATTGACTTATGATGGAGTCACTTCGGCATTTATAGTCACCAATCAATTGGTGAATTACCAGTTGGGAATCGCCCCTAAAAATCACATTCTTTATTTGCATATCTATCATCAATTCTAGACCCACGATTAAGGCTTCGTATTCGGCCTGATTGTTGGTACACATCCTATCCAAACCGAATGCGAGTTTGTAACAAAATCCCAATGGATTTATTAAGGCTACTCTTACACCTGCTCCTTTGGAATTCTTTGATCCATCGAAGTATAATACTCATGGTTTTAATTCAAATGAATCAATCTCCAGTTCAATCTCTTCAGGCATGTCAAGGCATGGATGATCGGCCAAAAAACTAGCCAATGCCTGACCTTTAACTGCCTTTTGAGGTACGTATTTTATTTCGAATTCGGACAGTGTTAAAGTCCAAAGGCCTACTCTTTAATGCAAAATAGGACGAGAGAACTTGTATTTAAACAAGTTTACTTTAGAAATCAAATAAACTGTCACCGGCTGTAAATAGGCCCTTAATTTTGTACACGTGAAATACAATGTGAGACATAATTTCTCGATGGCAGAATAATTACATTTGCATGTTGTCAATCACCTACTTAAATAGTAAATGACCCTTTCTTCACCAAATCGGTCCCCTTGCGCGACCATCCCGGCTATCGATCCCTATTTAGCCGACACGTACAACTTCATTGGCCGTCCTTGGATTGGGAACACCAATATCGGTGGATTCGTTAGATATGCCTTCAGGATTTCAAAAGCCTTTTGATGCTCTTCCTTCCAGACAAATTCATCCTGATTTTTCAACTTTAAAAGAGGTGAAAAAACTTTCGTTCGCCCTGCACAATTAGATATAAAGCATCTTAAGAAGTTTATTTGACCTAAGAACCTTTGTAACTCCTTTTATTACTAGGGGATTTAGCCTCTAGGATGACTTTTATTTTGTTTTTATCGAGTTCAATCCCCCCTTTGTGCATAAGAAAACTAATGAAATTTCCTACATTAACCCTAAATGCATACTTCAAATGATTTAACTTTAGTTTATGCTGCCTCATTCGCTCAAATGAACATCTAAGTTGTTCAAAATGGTTCTCTTCTTTAACGGATTTGACCACAATATCATCTACAAGACTTCCACGAATTTACCTATCATGTCATGAAAGATCAAGTTCATTGCCCTTTGATAAGTTGCCCCTGCACTCTTTAACCCAAAAAGCATGACTACCCACTGAAAACATCCTAATGATCCATGGTATCTAAAGGCAGTTTTGTGTAGTCTTCCTCAGCTATGTAAATTTGATTATATCCTGAATATCCATCCATAAAAGAATATATTACATGCCCAGCAGTTGAGTCCACTAAAGAATCTACCGTAGGCATGGGATATGCATCCATAGGCGTGGCTAAATTCAAATTTCTGAAATCTATACACACCCTTAACTTATCATTCTTTTTTAATACTGGCACTATATTGGATAGCCATTCAACATACCTGACCGTTCTAATAAAACCCGCTTTCAATAATCGCTCTATTTCTTTCTTAATTTCAGGAAGTACATTTGGAGCAAAACGCCTAGGAGATTGCTTATGAGGTTTAAAATCCAGTTTAGTTGGCAATCTATGTTCTACCAAGTTTCTATCTAAACCAGGCATATGTTCATATTCCCAAGCAAAACAATCTTTGTATTCCTTTAATAAAGCGATTAATTTATCACTAACCTCTTGAGTGAGCATCTGGCTAATAAATTTTGGGCGATCTTCCTCTTCACCGCCAATATTCACCTTGATCAGGGGGTCCTGTGCTTGAGCGTATCCAGGTTTAGCGATACTCATTATTTCATCGTCCATACTTTTTGTAAGCGTTTCCTCCTCCAAACAATCTACCTTATTAACTCCTTGGCGAATAGTCTGCTCCATCTCGAACACTGCTAATTTGTCTCCCAATGCTTTTAGTGCTGCTTTTTCTTTCGTCATGTTCTTACATTCTTCACTGAAAGCCATCAATTTTGCTTTAAAGGCCTGAATGTCTGCCATTTGACTCTGTTGTTGAAAACTCATCTAAAGTTCTTTGATTAGCCTTTTGCTAATCACTAGCTCTTCCAAGGCCACTATGTTCGGCCTTATTTGATTGAACATTTCGGTAAGCGCATCGATTGAAAATGGCTCCTCACTTTGCGCGACAATTTGGGTTTCTTCCCCGTCTTGGACTACTCTGACAGGACCATAATTCCCTTCGTACATAAACCTTTCTACTGAGTTTGCTTTTGCCACAAAAGGCCTATGATCTGCCTGCACCACTTTTGCTTCGCCTTTATCATTCCAGAAAATCAAGCATTGGTGGAGCAATGAAGGTATACAGCGACTTCCATGGATCCAGTCCCTTCCAAGTAACACGTTGTAACTAGTGGGACCGTCTATTACAAAAAAGACTGTAGTTCTGGTGGTTGTTCCTACAGTTATGTCAAGTGGTATAACTCATTTAGCCGAAGTAGCTTCCTCGTTAAAACTCGTCAGGATAACTTCTGTTGGAATCATATCACTCCCAGTCTTGGCCACTTTCCTCATCATTCTGGATGGAATAGTGTTTATAGCCGCCCCATTATCAATGAATACCTTTGCCACAGGCATTCCATTGACTAAAGCTCACATACAATGACCTCAAATGTTTGGTTAACCTCATGGCCGGCCTTTCGAATATAACTTTCTCAACAACATCTATTTTTACTTCTTGTTTGTCATTTGTTGAATTACACCTTTGGGATAAATCCACGTGTAGCATGTCGCAATGGACTCTTTCTTCTCGGACCTTTTCTTTCCCATTTTCTAATGCTTCTTCTCTAGTTACCCTGCCCGTGGGGGGAGGCATTATTCTCGGAGGTGATCCGTACTTTTCAGAGTGAGGCACCCCCTTCTTCCTCTTGGGCGTCCCGTACAGCACATAAAAATCAAAAGAACGCCCTGATGGTTCTCCCAACAAGTTTATTTCACGAACTCCCTCTTGGTGTAATTGTTTCAACAAGGTGTTGCGCGACACTCCTCTTTTCCTCATTTCTGCCTCCAGATCAATTTCTTCTTCAATGTCGGTCATGCTATCATCTTCTTCCCCATCGTCTGCCTCCTTAGAAGTTTGGCCTTCATCACATTCCAACACACATGCTTTTTCTTCGCTATCCTCCCCTCCTTCTTCTTGTTTTCTTTTACTCTTGAGCTCATCAGCTAGTAAATAATTATTACCCAGGACAGGAGGTAACGTACTGAATTGGATAGTAAGAGGTTGGTCCGGATCTTCTTCATCCATTTTATCTCGCTCAAACCTCGACCTTCCGGATGAGCTTTCTGGCAACTTCTCCATTGATTCACCTATCCCGGTTTCTTCACTGTCTTCAAAGATATTTTGATCGGTTACTTTGGGAAGTTTAGGCGCCTTAGGACGTGGTAATCCCTGTTGTTGCCTCATCATTATTCCATAATTACGCTGAAAATGCCTCTGTTGCGTTCTGGTCATCTCGTTGAAAGGTACTACCCTTCCTGCATCATACTGGAATGAATGCCATAAATTTGGTTGGTGAGGCTGTGGCCTGAACGTTCCCCCCTAATTGGTCGACCTGAACCGTCTCTCTAAAGGCGGTCCCCTATAGAACGACGTACCTCGCTCTCTAAAAGGCTAAGCGTTTGGGATGAAATCAGTGCGATGGTGATGCTGCCATATGTTTAGCGGTTTTGCCTTTACTCCCACTTCTTCTTTACACCTCGCACACAGGACGTCTTCATCCTTCTTAGGTTCATTCCCTTTGATACGCTCAAAAACGCTGGGATGAGGCCTGGGATCTTCCTCCCCATCATCAATCACCAATTTGAATTTTGGTAACCTGTCTTCGAAACCGGTTGTCAGCATATTCACCCCTAGTGGCTATGGGAACGGGTTTTTATCCATTGCCATCTTCTTCTTTTCTTCGAACGTGATTCGTCCTGATTCAATAGCATCCTGTAACACATGATGAAAAACCAAACAATAATTAGTCATATGTGACCATTCATTATGCCATTTACAACATTTTTCACCCTTAATTTGCTCAGGGTCTGGCAATTTATGCTTATCGCTCAACTTTATTTGATTGTCCTTATATAACTTATCGAATATAAGGTCAACTTTAGTAACATCGAATGAAAATGTCCTAGCCTTTTTGTTTTCACTTCTTACAGGCTCATTTTTGCCCAACGCTCTAGGTTTAGCCATTATGGGACAAGCATATGCATCTCCCTTTACTAACTCGGCCAAACATAATTCAGCTTGATCGTAATATTCATCGTTGACAACATGAACATTGAAGTTTGGGTCTATATAATAAGTCCCTTTACTACAATTCTTCATGTGTTCCTCCTCTCTTATTAATTGCTCATATCTAATTACATTTGCGCTGAGTTGGAACAAATCCAGGAACTCCCTATCCTGGAATTTCTTCTTTAAATCGAAGCTCAAACAACTTTGTGCAATTTTAACAAATTCCTTCTCGTGCAGATGTACAAAACATTTACTCCTGGCTGTTTTGAACCTTTGAAGGAAACATGTTGCCCATTCGTTGGGCATTTGATGTAAATTTGTCAAATCAGCCAGAGTAACTTCAGACTCAGTTTTATAAAATTGAGCATGGAATAACTGCTCCATTTGTTGCCATGTTTGAACGGAATTTGCTGGCAGATTAATGAACCAGGAAAAAGCTACTCCCGTTAACGAACTAGGGAACAACCTCAACTTATGATAATCATTCACTTCACCACTTTGCAGCGTAAATTGCCCTACATGCTCTAGGGTAGACACTTCTCCCAAACCAGAGAAAAATGAAAATTCTGGTACTTTGTACCCCCTAGGCCATGGATATGCTTGGTCTATCCAATCAGGATATGGTTTTGTGTAGGTCGGCCTAATGACAGGACGTACTCCAACAGCCATTTGATCCTGCATAATTTCCATTATTTGATTCATCAACATGACATTAGGATCATACGAAATCCCTACGGGTTGATTTACTGGTTGATTTACGTGAGGCCTGACAATTGGCCCTTGGTTGGCGGCAAAAGTGCCATTATTTGGGCCATTATGGCCATTGAATTGAGCACGTAACCCATCATTAGCACGTAGGGTATTTTGTCCATTGTTTTGGCCATTATCTCTTACGCTTGAATTATCCCCCAGGTTTGTAACCACGTTATCACCATTCAAATTTGGCATTTCAACCCCCCCTTGGTTTGAGGTAGATGGACCGAAAGGTAGTTCTAAACTTTGACCTGATGGGTTCAAACCAGGGAAATTGTGTGGCGAAGTATGTCCTACTGTCGTCCTAGTTTGAAAGTGACTCCCTATGAGTGCAACATGTTGACATATTTGGCCTACTAACTTGTTCATGATTTCGTTTAATGTACTCAGTTGTTTAGCTATATTGTCATAGTGTATGTTCCCATTTTGAACGAATTTTTCCATATTATAAACATTTCGTAAGTTTACCTGCTCAACGACATCTTGCGTGAGTTCTCCAAATAATGGACACATGGTACGAGGACTCAACGTGTCATTGGCTCGTAACGACTGTGACTGCTCTGACTCTGTCCATCTGTCCGTGGAGAGTTTTGATGCTCCTCATATCGTTCGATTACAGACTGGACTACTCATTGACCCGCTGGTTCCTTATCAGAACTTTTATGAGGTATAATGTTTCACTTTTTGTATCTTCGCTTACCAAACACCAATTGGCACACTGGGCGTGCCAAATTGTTTCGCGCGGTTTTTGGGTCGCTAACAATTAAAAAGGAAAATCAGACGATTGTGTAAAGAACAAACCTCTTGAGACAAAGTTTCAAAATGTGGTGTTTTTATTGGCGAAGATTTACAATCGAAGATGAACAGAATGCCTCCAAGGGGCGCAAGCACACGAGTACTAAAAGAAGGAAATTAAAGTTAAACTAAGAAATTGAAATTACATATTCTCTGTTGAGAGTTTTTTTTTTATGTAGGGGCTTTTTTCTATGTCTCTTATTCCTTTTATACTGCTCTGATGGTTTTCTTCGTGGTAAACCATTTGAAAACTGCTTGACTAATCCATAACTACCCACTCCCCTCATGGTGGCTGAGCAATCGTGGAACTGCCATATCTAACTGCTACCATCATGTTGTTGTCATTCAATTGCTCCCAACTGGGCTCCTAGAATTGTGGATCGTGACGAAAGTGCTCGATATCCGTTTCAATAATCGTCGTTCTGAGTAAATACAATGTCTGACGTGGCTACAACCTTGGGCGATTCGAAGGTCTGGACGATAATAGATTCGTCACTTTGGGCGACAGTAGGGTATTCCATTCGCGCAGATTCTGGGCATCGCGCAGGCTTGGGCGATGCCATTACCAAATTAGCGGGCTTTTACTTCGCCAATACTCCAACTTGGGCCTTTGTCCTGATTTTTCTAATTGAACTTCACTCCTTGAGCCATTCGGATTGGACTGCACTTTTAGTGAGTCAACAGTTAGCTTCTTCAGCTATGATGATAGTGGTTCAGTTTTAGTCATCCAACAACATAGATCTTCAAAGAATGTCAACCACCAATAAAAATGATAGAATGCTGATGAATGATTTTCAGAGGAATCCCCACTGCCACATCTATATGGTCATCAACAAGCTTCGTGTTATCAAGAAATTATAGCCGATAAATCTCTGGGAAGATCATAAGCTAAGAACCATGGACGTTTATTCAAATTAGAGTTGATCAATCTCTTGGAACATGCCTTCCATGGGCCTTGCAATACATAGCATTGTATGTATATTCACCGTATGACAACCATTGTATGAAATGATCAACTTTCTGGGTTTTTATTTTTTATTTTGGCTGGGAGGTTTTTCTTGTTCCGATTTTTTTGATCTTCACAGGCAGAATAGAAGTAAGATCTGTGTAAAATGACTCGATCTTGTGTATAGGTTCTTTCTAGCTTATAGAATGAAGATTATATGTAAAGAGACTAGATTTTATGTATTTTTTTCTTTCCAGAAGTAATACTGATTGAATTTACTGTTAATATTTTCAAGTTGTACTCTCAAGCTAAGAAATGCTCACCTTGCATCATTGTCTTTCATGTAAAATGTAACAGGTTTGAAATAATTGAATTTAAAAAATACTAAAATTATTAAATTATCATTAAAAACTGAACTAACAGTCCAATGAGGAAATTATGCAAGACAGTTGGTTTTATCTTGAAAGTACAACAGTTACTTATTTTGAAAAACAATTTTGCTACCTATATATCATGTTCGACACTGTTATGAGGTAGCAGCTTTTTATACATTAATTTTAACAATCTTTTAAACAACTAATGTCTCATATTTTGACACATAATGGAGTGTCAAACTTGTTGTACACAAGAGTGTACATATTGTAGAAGGATCATACATAAATTGTTTATACATTGGTTTAAATCTCATATGAGTTGACAAATTTTTGTACATTAATTTTGATAATGCATTTTTCAATCAACTACCAAATTTTTAACACATAGGGGATATGAATAAAAATGTACACTTTGTGTGTCAAGTAATTTATCCATTGTGGAAAGATCATGTTACATGTACATAAATGTTGATACATTGATTTAAACTCATGTGAGTTGGCAGATTTTGATTTTGACAACACATTTTCTATGTATTTTAGAGTCAAAATTTTTAAATAATAAAATAATATTACATCAAACCGCTCTAACTCCATTTCGAAAATGATTTTCAATTTATTTAACATTATTCCCCAAATGTATTGAAAAGGAACTAATTAACTTAAGGGAAATTTTAATAGATGTCACTAAATTTGAAAATACATCACAAATGGTTACTTTTACTAATGATGCTAAAAAATGTCACGTTTTTGTTTGAAATGTCCAAATTACCCTTTTTGGGAGCATTTAATGTTTGATTTGAATATACATTAATGCTATGATGTGATAATTTAATTTGTGTATTATAAACATTGGATATATGTATATTATATTGAGTAATATTAATTTTTTAATAAAAAGAAAAAAAACTGAAAAACTGAGCATAAACCAACTCGATCTACCGCTAACAAGCCCTAACTTTTTACTATCTTCTCCATTCCTTCATCAAGAATAAATTACTATTGGATTCATCTTCCATTGTAAGAGGTTAGTAAGTTAGAAATTGTTTATATTTTTATCTTATAACTTACTATTTTTGAAATGTTAAATACAACATAGTCATATTTATTTAAAATTTTCGAAATTATTATAAATTGATTTGTTTTAGTTTTTCAAATATTTTGGAATAAAGATACCAATATCATCTACAAAATGTTGTGAACGATTCCATATTTAATAAAATATTGAGTTATTTATTTGGGAAGATGTTGTGATATTGTAGTTGAAAATTGATGATCAACATTAATGTTTTGAAGAGTTCAAAACCCAATAAATATTTTGAAGGATTGACTCTTTAATGATTCACTGTGCAAGTTATTTGGAAAGAAGATTTTGTCATTTGGTAGTACAATATTGATGACAACACTTAATGTTATGAAAAATTTGTTCCAATCACACACACATTACATACAACCCGTCAGTTCCGACAGTTCAACTGTCGAATTTGACATCTCGAGACTGTTAGAATAGATATTTTAACTGTCGATTTCACCTGTTTTATATTGTATGGATTTAAATATTTGAATATGTCCTTTTCATGCTATTAAATGTCGACATATTAATTGTGCAAAATTTTTATCATTGCAATATCAACTTTTTAGGTATGAGTAATCATTTGACATTTATCGTATCACATGAGGAAAAGTGTAATACCCCAATTTTTTTTTAAAATAAATTATATTCATTTTATATGATAGCTAGTAGTTGAGGGACTAAAATGAAATAAATGTTGATTTCTTATTTTATTTGAGCCTAATAATTAGCTTTTGATAGGGCAGGGATAAGTATATCAATATTGAACTCTTTTAGCAGGTTTTATTTAACTAAAAGTCTTTGACTCGAGAAAATGTTGATTTGGATAAGTTAAGTCCAAGTTTTTGAAGTTCAAAGAAGTTTTCATTAATTGCAACCTCTAATTGCAAAGCCCACTACTTTGTAAACAATCTATAACATCAATACCAAAGTTTGCTCTCCAAAAGATCGAATTCTCGCCTTCTAAGCCCTAATTTTTTTTAAAACCCCCAAATTTTTGGAAAAGTGTCGACATCATGAAGCCGAGGAAAGAGACTCAAGCAAACCGTTCATCGATCTCCATCTCCATCATCCGACGAAGGAATGGACCATGAACCCGAGACGCCGATGAACCCCTTCGAGAAGTCGTCCGCCTTATTAGGTTAAAACATAGATTTTCCTTCATTTACTTTCGATGCACCCGCATTTAGAATAGAAGAACACTTCATGAACATGGGATGGGTGTCGGTTTGCACGTTAGAAGAATATGCATATCCACGACTTATGAAGGAATTTTATCGAAACATGACCTTTCCTACACGTCAAGGTGATATTACTTGTTTCATTAAAAATGTCTTATCACTATTTCAAAACCTCTCATTCGCACTTTTCTTGAGCTTGAATCGTGTGACATTCAAACTTTTGTACACAAAGCCCACCCTCAAGTGGACGTTTATAGCCTGATCAACGCTTGTCGTCGTGTGACAAGTAAAAACTTTGAAAACTTTATAAAAATTCTACAAACTAACTTCCTCTTCCATGTAAAGTTTTACAAAATATTATTGCTAATATAATCCTACCCAGGAAGGGGCGGACGAGGTGAACAATTTTTATTTTTTTTATTCTCGATTCTTTCCTTGTCGGTCGGCGAATTGATTTCTCAACCATTGCATTATGTCTTATGCAACTCATACACTCTTCATGATATACTAAGGCACTTTCTTACGTGCCGCTTTTAACTAAGATCTTTAAAAACTTTGATGTCCCTCTTGACGATGAAGCCTTCGTCAAATCCTATCCTACCGACACTATTAGTTCCACCGCTCTTAGACGTATGAAAATCTTTAAGAAAACGGTCAATGGGTGTCTGAGACGAAGGGGTTGGACCTGGCTTCGTGGCCTTTTACACTACCATTCGAGGAAGAGGAGAAGGACGACGACGACGAAGAGGGCATACCTCGTGCTACGGGTACCTCGAGCTCTACTTCCCAGTCGAGTGCTCTGCATCCTACCAGCCAAGGACTTTCCAAGGACCAATTTTTACTCTTGAGTGGGCGGACCGATTCTCATACTACGACAGTAGACGGGATGAGCGGTGAACTTCTTCATATACGGACACAGCAGGATGCGCCCAACAGGCCGACATGCAGGATCAGCTAACTGCCTTCTTTGCGGATGCACTTGCTTGATTCTCACACCCACCTCCTCTGGCACAATAGTTTTATTTTGACCTAAATTGAAATCACTATTTCTTACTCACCTTTTTACTACTTCTTACTCACCTTTTTGAAATAGTAAATGATTTTTATCCACTAACACCTTCGAATTTAATTCTTTTACCTGTTGATAAGAGAGATAGCTTATATGGAAAGAAGAAAACCAAGTTGGTAAGATCTCTCCATGAAAAGGCACGATACTAGATTGAGAAGAAAAATGAGCATTATGCTTCTTAAGCAAATAAGAGACGAAAGCACGTTATATTTGAACCAGGAGATTGAGTTTGAGTACATTTGAGGAAAGAGCGCTTTCCAGAACAAAGAAAGTCGAAGTTGCAGCCACAGGGAAATGGTCAATTCCAAATCCTTAAAAAGATTAATGACAATGCCTACAAATTAAATCTTTCAAATGAGTATAATATTTTAGCTACCTTTAATGTGTTTGATTTTTTCTCTCTTTGATGCAGGTACAGACTCGGGTCAAATCTTTTTGAAGAGGGAGGGGATGATGTGATCCATGGTACGAGCACAAATCTGGGCAATGATCCATTGATTGTTGAAGAATGGCCTATGACTAGGTTGTGAGCGAGTAGGTCAAAGAAGCAATTGAACTACTTTTTCAAGTCATGGTGAAAGAAACATTGATGACGACAAGCAAATGGACAAGTCTCATGTTGGACATGGGAGATGAAACGAAGTGGAGCAACTTGATTCAAGTAATAGACGGAGAGACTGGAAGCTGCATAGTTGTTCAGACCACATGCCCATTTACCAAACCCATGGAGGAGGAACTCATGTGGTCTATGTGACTGCATAGATTTACACTATATGGCCACATAGTATATTTTCGGTCGCGAAATTTCTAAATTTCGCCAATCTTCTATTTTCGTTAAACTTTATTTTGTGAAATCTTTTATTATTTTTAGAGTTTAATTCCATTTTTACTAGTGTTTTATGGATTCCATATAAATATTAGTATTACTTTCATTGTACAACAAACAATTATTGAAAGATTAATTGCAAGGCATTATTACTTTATTCTTATTATTTATCCAATTAATTCTAAACTTATCAAGATTATTCTTGTGGCGTTTAAACAAATCGAGTAAAATTCTTGAGTCTTGTAATCACGGGGTCAACATATTGTTGGTGATTGTGTTGGTTCTTTGGTTCAATATTTTTGAATCAAGCTTAAGTATTGATTCTTGGATTTCTTGGGGTTGAATCAATCTTGTGTGGGTTTCGTAACTACTATTACTATATGTGTTCGCATCAATAAGTAATACCAACTTTAGAGGTCATGCCTCGTTGATGTCGGAGAGTTTAGTAGGCCTTGAATACCCTCAAGGGGATGTTCTTCTCATTCCATGCTATCTTCCAGATTATAAAAGGAAACACTTCTTTGTAAGCATGTGTTTGGCCTCCATTTTTTAGGAAGAATTAGTTTTTGAATAGTGATTAATGGGAAAATGTGTGGTGGAAAAGTAATAAAAGGTTTTATATTTGTGTGTAATATTATTTTATTTGGAGAATGTGTGGTTGAAAATGAGTACCGTAGAAAAATGAATAGGAAATAATGAGGCTCAAACATGGGCTAGATATCATCATAAGGGATAGAGATATATGAATATGGTCTATGTGATCGTTATATGATATTTAGTTATTCTAATCTTGTATTAACTCCACACCAGATTGTTGAATAATTAGGGACAACGATCGTCTTAATAGGTGAATATTGTCAATCATACGGTTATATATATAAAGTGGAAAATTGGTAGAGTCGAGCATTTTTTATTTATTTATTTATTTTTGTATTATTCAATTTTTAAAGTTTGTGTTTTCGCGCGTTTTTGCAACCCGCCAACAATTACGAGGAAGAAGGGGTCAGACGATTGTGTAAGGAACAGACCTCTTGAGACAAAGTCCCAAAAAGGGGTGCGTTTACTAGTGAAGAATTACAATTGGAAAGTAGACAAAACGCCTCCAAGGGGCGCAAGCACACGAGTACTGAAAAATGATTAAATTTAAACTAAGGAATAAAAATTACATGATCTTTTGTAGAGAGTTTGTTGATTCTTTTTTGCTTCTATGACGTTACTTCCTTTTATACTCTCTGAGCATCTCTTGGTCGTCGAAACTGCTCGAACTTGCTCCATTACCTTCGTAACCGTCCGCTCTTTTAGTGAGAAACCACTTGTTTGGGGAGAAGTTACTTAGTAACTGTTGCCACTACTCTTGCTGTTTCTGGATCGTGGGGGGCGTGTCGGTTTACTTGACAACCGCTTCCGTAATTACCGAATGGGATGAATTATACCTTTTGGGCTTGTTTGATTCTGGGCGACTCGAGAACCTGTGCGATAATGAGGCTGTCGCTCTGGGCGATTCGGCATCACTACATTCGTTCAGTCTCTGGGCGTCCTACGGTCTTGGGCGATGGTACTTCCATACTTTTGGGCCTCCGATATTCAGGCCTTTTCTCAGGCTTCCAGGTTGGGCTTTTCTCCTTGGGCCTTTTAATTGATTTCCATTGGGTCCTCGTCTTGGACTTTTCAATTGGGCTCTCCTTTGATCTTGGGCTGCATTTTTAGTGTGTCAACAATTACCCCCCAATATGGCAGAATTAATACTAATCATTAATTTTGCCATATTCACTCTGTATCCTTTTGCAACACTTGAACTTCCCCACAATTTCAATCATCACGTACCTTTACCGCTTAACAGGGTGCAACATTACAAACCCCTAAAACTCAAAAGTACGCGGCATTCTCAGTTACACGTCTCTCGCTATTTTCACTGTTCATCTTCTTGTCTCTGCGCTACGTTTCATCAACACTCCTTAGCCCTTACTCGACTCACATTCTGTAACAGATGGCGACTTCAAGCACTCAGTCCGATGCTGCCCTTACCTTTGAGGACTTCCAGGACATCCTCACCAAGCCATATATAAATTCGAACCCTCTTTCGCGGGTTGGTCCCAACGTTGATGAGTTTTTCTTGGGGCCATCTTTTGTTGATGCTGAATCGGTCGAGAAAACGGCGGCGGGCCAGCTGTTCCCTTGCGTCGAAACCCTTCCTTTTTTGAGCTCTCTACCATTGAAGGCCATCTACGATAAAGGTATTCATACTTGGCCGAAAGCCGATTCTGGTTTTCGTAGGTGACATGCACGTATGATGAACCATGGCCCTACCAAATCTATTTTTGAACGTGCGGGAATTTTGGACCTATTGGAAGTCACCCTTAATCCCCCCGTATACGACCCAGCTCTTTTTCCAATCGCCCTGAGCTTTTGGTCTTCTGAGTACAATACTTTTGTTTTCCCCTGCTGCCCGTTGTCCATTACTCTGAGGGATGTTGGGGCCCTAGTAAACCTTCCTCCTCTGGGCGATGTCATTTCTCCCGGTATGGTGGTCTCGGTTTCTGCTGGCAGTGTTCCCCCTAAGTTTGATAAAAAAAATGTGCGAATCTTACTCGGCTATGCAGGGTGCTTTTGTTGCTCTTGCTTTTGAGCCTAATCATATCGAACGGGTGGCTTTCCTTCAAGTTTGGCTTTGTAAATATGTTCTCTGCGTCCCTAGCTTGAAACCTTCTACAAGTTACCTGCCTTTGACGCATGCATTGGCCCGCGGCACGCCTTTGAATTTATGTTCTTTCTTTTTAGCCGCCCTTTACAGGGGTTTAGCTTTGCTCCAGTTTCAATTGAGGACTGGGGCGTCTCCTACTGGCAGTGGGCCTCTTTGGTTTACTCAATTATGGTTAAGAGCATATTTCCCTTCCTTTGGGGCCCCCTCTATTCGCAGTACTTCTGCCACCTGTTATGGGTTGGCTATAGGTTCCCTGCGCCCAACGGCCATGTCTAGGAGAGACATTTTTTCATTCTTTTATACTTTAGGTTCCATCTCTTCCTTTTTCCCTTTTCCTACTCATTTGACTCCCAACTATGTTCATATTCCTTCTGGAGCGGATGACTCTTTACCCATTTGGATTCGATTCTTGGCTGGAAAAGAATTGTTCTACGACATTGTCACTGGAACCAACGCCAAGGCTGGGGTAGAGATTTACGCTCCCCATTTCTTTGCTCGTCAGCTGGGCTTCGGCCAGACTTGGCCCGTTCCTCTTTTCTATTCCAAAAATCTGACTGAGCGCTTTTATACTATTAATAAAGCAGATGTCGCAAGTATAGAGGCCCATAACCGTGCTCTGGCGGACGCCTTTTCGTTGACCCTTTTTCGTTCTAGTTCCGCCATTCATCCCCTTTTTGAGCAACTCTGGCCGTCAGTGAAACGGAGGATATTTACAACTGACGCCGCTACTGCCTTTCATTTGCTGGACCGGCCGAGTACTTCTTCCACTCCTCTTTTAGTCACTCATGTATCAATCAGAAGTCCTTCTTCCCATTCTCATTCTAAAGAGCCTATCCCTTCTCCTGCTTCTTCATCCGCTAAGGCCATTGCTGCCAAGGGTGTACCAGGCCGGAAATGGCCGGCTTCGGCGTCCCCTGTTTTACCGACAGACGATGATGATGATGATGATGATGACACCCCTCTCACTTTTAGGAGAAAGGTAATCCATATTTGTATATTTGCGGATATATTCTTCCGTGTGCTAACGGTTTGCTTGACTTTTCAGAAAAGCTCGTCTTCTCCTTCCAATGCCATAGTTTTGACAGGCTCTTCCTCACCCTTTCCTGTCGAGGCTGCGTCGCCCAGGCATCAAGCTCCAACATCTTTATCACCAACCAATCCTCTTCCTCAGGGTGTCGACCCCCAAGCGTGGAACTAGAAGGTAATGCTTACTTTTGATGTCTTGGCCTTTCTTTATCGCTGCTGGCTCATTTGTGTACTGTGATGTGGTCACATGCAGAGATTCCTGCAGCTTCGTCAAGTGGGAGGAATCTTCCACGCTCAGCTAAAGGGAAATTTCCCCAATTGATGGAGGAAATAAAGGAGGTGCCTGAAGTTCCCACTATCGCCGATGAGGTCTTTCTACTTCGTTCTCATTTCTTAGTTTTGTTTCGTTGTATCGAAAATCTTCAATGTTGGTAACTTTCTTTGCAGGAATCTGATAGCATCATCAATTCCATCCAAGACTTACTCACTTCTTGGGCGCGCATGAAAACATCCTCTGCGTCATCCTCCATTCCTGCAAACGAGAACATGACACTTCTCAAACGGGCATTGTTTGAGTATGTTTCCTTCATGGACATGGAGATCGGCCGTGCCAGCGCTGCTCAACAAAAGGCCAAGCTAGATATGTTGAGCGCGAACCTACTGCAAGTACTTTCGCTCCCGTCGCTCAGCATTTCTACTGATTTTAAGGTGAAGTTGAGGGTTCTTCACGCCGACATCGTTTCCTTGTTGGCCAAGAACGCAGAATTGAAGGCCCGAAGTGCCCAATATCTCCGCGCTTCTTCTGAGAAAGAGTCTTTGCTCCAGGAAATTGACAAGAACCATGATGATTTGACTGAAGTCTCTTCAGAGCTTGTAGTGGAAGACTCTTTGATGTTGAGCCTGGCTACTGAAATGAAAGAGCTGCAAGCGAAAATGAACGACTACAGGGCGAGGATGGCTGCTAAGAGGCGTACTGCATCCCAAGGAATTGCAAAGACCAAATCTCTATTGGAGCAGTATCAAAAGTTGGAGGTTGACGATGACTTAGTGAAGGAGTTAGGTATCCTTTCCTCTAGGCAGGGCGAAGAGTGGGATAGACTTAGGTAGCAGATGCGCTCAGCTTGGGGCGAATTGTAACTACACATTTACTGTTTTAGTCTTTGTAACTTTTCGCGCTGACTGCCTTGATTTTATGTAATCTGATGTCATTCATCGTCATTAATGAACAATTATTTTGAAGTGGCATTTATCCTTGATCGCCGATTTTCCTCGTACTTAGTCTTTATGCCAACGTTCATGCATATTCTCTTGGCATTTGAATTTTCTTCCTTAAGTTTTCGGGCCATATTGATTTCACCCACTGGTCATAAATGCGACTTTCCACATTCTGGCTTTTGATCTTCCAGCCCCTATAAATATGCATGTTTATACTCATCATCTTCATCCTTATGCCTTCTCAAATTCAATTTCTTGCCATCAAAGCTTCCTGCCACTGCATGGCATTCCGATCGTTTAGCAACAATTTCCTCTTCTACAGGGATGGGTTTCTTGACTCGTCCCTTTTGCCTTGACATCACCTTTGGTATGGGAGGTATAGGAAATGTTCTTTCAAATCGAAGCAAGATTTTTGCCATCGGTTTGCTTGTGGAGAGTGCTTCTCCTTGCCTACTATTGCAGCAATGCATTTAGGAAGGCCAAGGGGCTCTCTTAACCGGCCATAGACTGAAGGGTTGCTTCTCTACGCCTGCCATTGCAGCAATGCACCTAGGAAGGTTGTAAGAGCAGTTCACCCTCTTACGACCATAGACTGAAGGGCTGCTTCTCCTCGTCTACCATTGCAGCAATGCATTTGGGAAGGTTGTGGGAGCAGTCCACCCTCTTACTCGGCCATGGACTGAAGGGCTGGCCGTATCGGTTTCACTCTTTCTGTTCCCGCCAGACAGAAGATAGTTTGTAGCGTGTCTAGCCTTGTATTTTGGACTATGTCCTTAATTCTTGTAAAGAATGGTTTGTAAGGAGCATTGGGTAATAAAGGATTTTGTTTTGAATATGCCTTGTTTTCTCTAACTTTACTTAGAACGTGATCGTCCAATTTTATTTACCGCCATCGTTCGGCATGAATACATCGCAATTGCAATTTTACCACTTATGCATCTATCTGTTTATTTGCTATCAGAACGTGATCGTCCAATTTGTTAACTGCCATCGCTTGGCATGATTACATTACGATTGCGATTTTATCACTCATGTGTTTATCTGTTCACTTTCCCAAAGGGATGGAACATATCTTTTCAAGTACTTACCATTAATAAATCTTATATGCCTAGTACCATCTAAATCCTCCAAGTGGTAAGCTCCATTAGGCAATACACTCTTTACTCTATACGGCCCTTCCCAATTTGGCGACCATTTGCCATACTTTGGGTCCTTACTATCTAAAGGAAGTATTGTCTTCCAAACTAAATCGTTCGCATTAAAGAACTTGGCTATGACTTTCTTGTTGTAAAATCTAGCCACTCTTTGTTTCTGGACTTGCAACCTGTCTAGCACGTCTAACTTCAATTCGTCTAATTCTAACAAATTGTGAATCAACGATTCTTTGTACTCATTCTCGCTCAATTCGTGCTGCCGACGCACCCTTATGGATTGCACATTGATTTCCTGGGCAATACAGCCTCCTGCCCATAAGTGAGTTGGAAAGGCGTAATGTTAGTGCTTGAACGGGGCGATGTTCTGTAAGCCCATAAGGCCTTGTTCAAGCATTCGTGCCAATTTCTGGCATTTTCATCTATCATCTTCCTTATGATAGATTTCAGAGTCTTGTTAGATGATTCTGCCTGACCGTTTGACTGAGCGTAGTACGGTGTGGAATTTACCAATTTAATTCCAAAATCGCTCAAGAATTCCTTCACCTGATCTCCATTTAGGGAAGTCCCATGATCTGTCATTAAAGTTTGCGGGATCCCAAATCTGTAGATGATATGGTCCCGGATAAACTCCATGATACTTTTCTGGGTGATTTCTTTTAGAGGCACTGCCTCGACCCACTTGGTGAAAAAGTCCGTGGCGACTATAATAAAGGTGTGTTGTTTGGATGATGGAGGGTAAATCTTCCCTATCAAATCTATCGCCCAACCTCTGAACGGCCAAGGTTTGATAATGGGTGCCATGTTGCTTGCTGGTGCCCTCTGTATTGGACCGTGTTTTTGGCATGCTAAACAGCTTTTTGCATATTGAACACACGATTCACCCATCTTTGGCCAAAAATAACCACTTCTAATAATTAGCCATCTCATCTTTTGGCCGGCCTGATGGGCTCCACATATCCCCTCATGCACTTCGGCCATAATCGTCTTAGCCTCTTGCAAGTTCACGCATTTTAATAACACACCATCAGAACGTTTTTTGAACAATTCTTCGTCTATTAATGCATAGTTTAATAAACGCAATTTCGTTCTTCTATCAATTCGCCCATCAAGCTCTTTGAAGGATTCTTTAATCTCATCTATCCAATCCAGTGCGACCCCATCTTCTATGCATTGAATTTCAATCTTCCTTGCCCTCCGCTGAACAACGGGCAATATAGTTCCGTATTCGTAGGTAGATTCCCAACTCATCGCCTTTGAATAGCCAGAAGCCAACTCGTTGGCCATGTCATTGTACATTCTATTAACACATTGAAGTTCTACTTGGTCGAATTCCTCCAACAACTCTTGGGCGATTTCGTATAAACTTATAATAGAATCACTTTGGCATTTGAAATCACCGGTCAATTGATGAATCACCAATTGAGAATCGCCCCTGATGATTACATTTTTTACCTTCATATCTACCATCAACTCCAAGCCTACAATTAAGGCTTCGTACTCGGCTTGATTATTAGTACAGATTCTGTCCAAGGTAAATGCGAACTTATAGCAAATCCCTAAAGGATTTATCAAAGCCACTCCTACTCCTGCTCCTTTAGAAGTTTTCGATCCATCAAAGTATAAAACCCATGGTTTTAATTCAAATTAATCAACCTCAAGTTCTACTTCGTTAGGCACATCAAGGCATGGATGGTCGGCCAGGAAATTAGCCAAGGCCTGATTTTTAACTGCCTTTTAGGGTACATACTTTATTTCGAATTCCAACAGTGCTAAAGTCCAAAGACCCACCCGTTGGTGTAAAATAGGGCGAGAAAACATGTATTTGAATAAATTAACTTTGGAAATTAGATAGACTGTCACAGGCCGTAAATAGGCCCTTAATTTTGTACATGTGAAGTATAATGCGAGACACAACTTCTCGATAGCAGAATAATTACATTCACATTTGGTTAACCGTCTACTTAAATAATAAATCGCCCTTTCTTCGCAAACTTGGTCTTCTTGTGCGACCATCCCCGCTATCGATTCTCGTTCGGCCGACACGTACAATTTCATCGGCCGCCCTTGGATTGGTGACACCAACACTGGTGGGCTTGTTAAGTATGTCTTCAGGCTTTCGAAAGTCTTTTGATGTTCTTCTTTCCAGACGAATTCGTCTTGATTTTTCAGCTTTAGGAGAGGCGAAAACGTTTTCGTTCGCCCTGCACAATTAGATATAAAGCGTCTTAGAAAATTGATTTGGCCTAAAAACCTTTGCAGCTTCTTTTTATTGCTAGGAGCCTTAGCTTCTAAAATGGCATTAGTTTATTCTTATCAAGCTCAATCCCTCTTTTATGTACCAGGAATCCAAGGAAATTTCCTGCATTCACGCCAAACGCGCATTTCAAAGGGTTCAATCTTAGTTTATGCTGCCTCATTCGTTCGAATGAACATCGCAGTTGTTCGAAATGGTCTTCTTCTTTAACAGATTTGACCACTATATCATCTACATAAACTTCCACAAATTTGCCTATCATATCATGAAAAATGAGATTCATTGCTCTTTGATAAGTTGCCCCTGCATTTTTTAGTCCAAATGGCATTACCACCCACTCAAAGCACCCTAAAGACCCAGGGCATCTAAAGACAGTCTTGTGTACATCTTCGTCAGCTATGTAGATTTGATTATATCCTGAATATCCATCCATAAAAGAGTACATCACATGTCCTGCAGTCGAGTCTACTAGAGAATCTACTGTAGGCATTGGATATTCGTCTTTGGGAGTAGCCAAGTTCAAATTCCTGAAATCTATGCATACCCTCAACTTGCCATTCTTTTTTAATACTGGCACTATATTAGATAACCACTCCACATATCTGGTCGTTCTAATAAAACCTGCTTTTAGTAATCGCTCTATTTCTTTTTTGATCTCTGGCAATACATTGGGGGCGAAACGCCTAGGAGGTTGCTTATGAGGCTTAAAATTTGGTTTAGTCGGCAGCCTATGTTCTACTAAGTTCTTATCCAAACCAGGCATATGTTCATACTCCGAAGCAAAACAGTTTTTATATTCTTTCAATAAAGCGATTAATCTGTTACTAATCTCGTGAGGCAGCATTTGGCTAACGAACGTTGGGCGATCCTCTCCTTCCTCACCAATGTTAACCTTGACCAAGGGGTCTTGAGCTTGTGCATATCCTGACTTAGGGATCTTCGTCGCTTCATCATCCACGTCGCTCAGAGAGTTTTGCTCTTCCAGGCAATCCACTTTATGAACTTCCCAATCCAAGCTCTGCTCCATCTCGGACACCATTAATTTGTCTTTCAGCATCTTTAACGCCGCTTCTTCTTTCTTCATACATTCACACTCTTTATTGAAAGCCATCAACTTGGCTTTGAAGGCCTGAATTTCGGCCTCTTGTTTTTGTTGTTGAAAACTCATTTAAGGTTGTTTGGCTTCTTTTTTGCCAATTACTGGCTCTTCCAAGGCCACTATGTTTGGCCTCATTTGATTAAACATTTCAGTGAGTGAATCTATTGAGAAAGGTTCTTCGCTTCGGGCAGTAACTTGAGTTTCTTCCCCATCTTGAACCACTCTGACAGGCCCATAATTCCCTTCATACATGAACCTCTCCACTGAATTCGCTTCCGCCACAAATGGCCTATGATCTGCCTGCACCACTTCTGCTTCCCCTTTGTCGTTCCAGAAGACTAAGCATTGATGGAGTGATGAGGGAATACATCGACTGCCATGGATCCAGTCTCTTCCTAGTAGCACGTTGTAGCTAGTAGGACCGTCTATCACGAAGAAAACAGTAGTCCTAGTGGTTGTCCCTACAGTTATATCCAATGGCATAACTCATTTTGCTGAAGTTGCCCCGCCATTAAAACTTGTAAGAATGACTTCTATTGGGATCATGTCGCTCTCTGTCTTAGCAAATTTCCTCATCATTCTAGCCGGAATGGTGTTTATAGCCGCTCCATTGTCAATAAGTACTTTTACTACTGGTACACCATTAACCAAGGCTTTGACGTACAGTGGTCTTAAGTGTTTGGTTAACCTCATCGCTGGTTTGTTGAAGATGACTTTTTCAGCAGCGTCTATTTCCACTTCCTGCCTATTTTCTGGCGGGCTATCTCTTGGTGATAGATCGACGTGCAGCACATCGGACTGAGCCTTCTTTCCTTGGGTCCCTTCCTTCTCTTTTTCCAATACTTCTTCCTCAGTTACCCAATTTGTAGGAGGAGGCATTATTCTAGGGGGTGATCCATATTTCTCAGAGCGAGGTACCCTCTTTTTCCTTTTTGGCGTCCCATACAACACATAGAAATCAAACGGTCGACCAGATGGTTCTCCCAACAGATCCACTTCGCGGACTCCTTCCTGGTGCAATTGTTTCAACAGGGTGTTGCGCGACACTCCCCTTTTCCGTCTCTCTGCTTCTAAATCAATCTCTTCTTCAACATCTGTCATACCATCGTCCTCGCCATCATCACACATTTCTCTGGATGTTTGGCCTTCATCGCAGACTAGCACACAAGTTTCTTCCTCATTATCCTCTTTTTATTTGCTTTTGAACTCGTCGGCCAACAAGTAGTTGTTAGCCAGGACAAGAGGTAATGTGCCAAACTGGATAGTTAGAGGTTGGTCAGGATCATCTTCATCTTTCCTATCTCGCTCAAACTTCGATCTCCCAGACGAGCTTTCCGGCAATTCTCCCATTGATTCGCCAGTGCCTGTTTCTTCGCTATCTTCAAAAGCATTTTTGTTGGCTATTCTGAGCGTTTTGGGCGCTCTAGGGCATGATTCTCCTTGCGTTGCCTCATCATCCGCCCGTAATTACGTTGGTAACGCCTTTGTTGGGTCTGGCAATTTGTGTTTGTCGCTCAACCTTATCTGCTTATCCTTATATAATTTATCGAATATAAGGTCAGCTTTGGTTACGTCGAACGAGAATGTTCGCGTCTTTCTGTTTTCACCTTTTGCAGGTTCATCTTTGCCCACTATTATTTGGCTTAACTAGCATGTGACAAGTATATGCTTCTCATTTTACTAACTCAGCCAAGCATATTTCGGTCTGGTCATAATAACCATCATCAATAGTATGAACATTGAAATTCGGGTCTTTATAATAAGTCCCTTTACTGGAATTTTTCATTTGTTCTTCCTCTCTTACCAGTCGCTCATACCTAACGACATTCGCGCTAAGTTGGAATAAATCTGGGAATTCTCTATCCTGGAATTTCTTCTTTAAATCAAAGCTTAAACAACTTTGTGCGATTTTGATAAATTCCTTTTCTGGCAACGGCACAAAGCATTTACTTCTGGCTGTTTTGAACCTTTGTAGGAAATTTTCTGCCCATTCGTTAGGCAATTGACGTAAATTCGCCAAAATCGGCCAGTGTGACTTCAGACTCAGTTTTGTAAAATTGAGCATGGAATAACTGCTCCATTTGCTGCCAAGTTTGGACGGTGTTTGCTGGCAAATTAATGAACCAAGAAAAAGCTACCCCTGTTAAAGAACTTGGGAACAACCTCAACTTATGGTAATCATTCACCTCACCACTTTGCAACGTAAATCGCCCTACATGTTCTAGTGTGGACACTTCTCCTAGGCCAGTGAATAGTGAGAATTCCGGTACTTTGTACCCTCTAGGCCATGGATATGCCTGATCTATCCAATCAGGGTATGGCTTGGTGTAAATTGGCCTAATCACCGGACGTACCCCGACTGCTATTTGATCTTGCACTATTTCCATAATTTGGTTTCTTAGCACGGCGTTAGGGTCATATGGGTTTCCCATTGGCTGATTTACTGGCTGATTCGTGGGAGGCCTAGTGGTCTGCCCTTGATTGGCCATAAAAGTGCCATTATTCAGGTTGTTATGACCGGTAAACTGAGTGTTTAAACCGTCATTTGTACGCAAACCGTTCTGTCCATTATTTGGGACATTATCTCTTATGTTGGTACTACCCCCCAGGTTGGACGTAGTGTTACCATTATTCACGTTTATGGTTCCGTTTCCCCCTAGGTTTGAAGTAGAAGGGCCGAAAGGTGGCTCCAAATTTGGGCCGGAGTTTATACCAAGAGAATTGTATGGCGAAGTATGCCCCACGATAGTCCTAGACTGGAAGTGATTATCTATAGGCATAACAGGTTGACACATTTGGCTTACCAACTTATTCATGATTTCATTCAACGTATTTAGTTGTTTAGCCATATTATCAAAATGCCTATTCTCGTTTTGGGTAAACTTCTCCATATTATGAATGTTACGTAAATTTACCTGTTCAACGACATCCTGCGTGAGTTCTCCCAGCAATGCACGCATTGTGCGAGGGCTCAATTCTGTCATTGGTTCGTAGCGGCTGTGACTGCTTTGACTTTGTCCATCTGTCTGTGGGGAATGTTGTTGCTCCTCGTATCGCTCAACCACAGACTGGACTACTCCTTGACTTGCTGGTTCCTTATCGGAATTTTTATGAGGCATGATATCTTTTCTCTTTTTGTATCTTCACTTACAAAACACCAACTGTCCCACTGGGCGTGCCAAATTGTTTTCGCGCGTTTTTGCAACCCGCCAACAATTACGAGAGAGAGGGGTCAGACGATTGTGTAAGGAACAGACCTCTTGAGACAAAGTCCCAAAAAGGGGTGCGTTTACCAGTGAAGAATTACAATTGGGAAGTAGACAAAACGCCTCCAAGGGGCGCAAGCACACGAGTACTGAAAAATGATTAAATTTAAACTAAGGAATAAAAATTACATGATCTCTTGTAGAGAGTTTTTGATTCGGGCCTTTCTTCTATGACGTTACTTCCTTTTATACTTCTTGGGGCATCTTTTGGTTATCGAAACTGCTCGGACTTGCTCCATTACCTTCGCAACCGTCCACTCCTTTAGTGAGGAACCGCTTGTTTGGGGAGTAGTTGCTTAGTAACTGTTGCCACTACCCTTGCTGTTTTCTGGATCATAGGATCGTGCCGGGTTCACTTGCCAACCGCTTCCATAATTGTTAAATTGGATAAACCATACCTTTTAGATTTGTCTGACTCTGGGCGACTTGAGGTCCTGGGCGATAATGAGGCTGTCGTCCTGGGCGATTGTCCAGTACTACATTCGTTCAGCTACTGGGCGTCCTACAGTCTTGGGCGATGGTATTCCTCTGCTCTTGGGCTTCCAATATTCAGGCTTTTCCACAGGCTTCCAGTTTGGGCTTTTCTTCTTGGGCCTTTTAATTGACTTCCATTGGGTCTTTACCTTGGATTTCTCAATTGGACTTCCCTTTGATTGGGCTGCATTTTAGTGTGTCAACACTATTAGTTTCGAAGAAAGATACTATGGCTATTTGTCCGTGGATAATTTACATGACTGATCTCAAATTCTTTAATCATTTTATTATTCTTCACAGACGTGAGACGTCCACCTTTCCCAAGCAAAGAGCCATTTTATCACCTTCACATTTAAGCCGTGTTTGGTGTAGTTTAAAAATCTGAGATAAAATTGAAAATTAATTTTTAATACATACATCATATAACTTCAATTCTTATCAATCTTCCAATCTGTATTTGATCAATCTTTATTCAAAGCTATTAAAATTTAATTTTTAATTAAGCTCTTGTTTTGTAAAAATCTAAATTTAAATTTTAATCTAAGTTAAAGTCAACAATTAGTTTTAATCACACGTTTCGTTGGATTTCCAACTTTTCAACCACACATTTTATCAATTTTAATTAAAATTTGTTGTTGCAATACCAATAGACTATACTATTGTTGCTATTCTTGATTCTGCCCCTTTCATGGCTACCCCGTCTTCCTTTCACGAACAATGAGACCCTCTCCATGAGCCTCAGAATCGACGACCTGATGCTTCATCTTCTCCTTAGAATAAAGTACATCATATACCTCGTCAATTATAAGAGTATCCCCACTATAGAGAATGATATCTCTAAAAGTCACATATGAAGGCGGCAACGAGCATAACAATATCAGACCTAAATCATCTTCATCATACTCAACCTCCATCGTTTCCAAATCAACGATGATTTCTTTGAACACCGATAGACGACCTTCCATAGATCTACCTTCCGTCAAGCGATGAGAATACAAACGCTGCTTCAAACTTACTTATCAAGTTCTTTGTTATACAAAATTGCTCCAACTTCAACCACAATGATGCGTCACTTTTCTCCTTTACCACGTCCTGAAGAATTTCATTAGAAAGATAAAGATGTATCTAATATAGGGGTTTTCGATCTTTCCATTGTTTCTCCTCCACATGCATTGTTGAGGGCATTCTATTAATCCACAACAAAGTATCATCAAAATCTAATTGAGCAAGGATCACTCGCATCTTGATTTACCACAATGAAAATCTATTGTTGCATTCCAAAAGCGAAATTTCAAATTTCAAAGTTGTTATCTCTGAACAATCGACCTTGTTCCAACCTTACTTTAATAATTAATTTGAACATTCCAAGAAATCGCCAAAAAACCATTGGCTCTGATACAACTTGTCACTACAACAAAAATGGGCTTTGACAACACTTAAAATGCAACATTCATTGATTGAATGTTGCTAAAAGGGTCAATTGCAACGTTCGTGTAAGTGAATGTTGTTAAAATGGTCTATTGGCAACTTTTTTTAAATGAACGTTGCGAAAAGTGACATTTCGCAACGTTCATTTTAATGTTGCAAAATGTCACTTTTTGCAACGTTCGTTGACCGTTGCGAAAGGTCACTTTTCGCAACGGTCAATGAACGTTGCAAACACTGGCCGTTGCGAAAAGTCCCGTACCTCTTCAAAATCAAACTATTTGACATTAGCCCTCATTTGTTTTCCTTTAGTGTAAACGAATGAAGGGGCCAGTAACTATCTTCTTCGACCTTCTCTTTCTACAATACTACCGTCTACCCAACCGTCGCACCGACGATGTCTCCGATCTCGTCTCTACACTTCCCTTCCCTCTCTTTTCCTCCGGTACTGTGGGCATGCGGCGACCATCGACTGTGAAGAAGATTGAAGGAAGCGATGGGCAAAGAGATCCTGTACAGAACAGAAGATGCCATTTGTATATTTTTGCCTGAATCAGGCGCACAAAATTCCTTCGTGCAAGGGATTCTAGAGTTCAAGATTCACTTAAGATGTTGCAAAAGTGTCTTTCTTGGAGAAAAGATTTTGAGGCTGATGGCATTGTGGAAAAAGATTTGGGGTTTAAGGAGCTTGAAGGTGTTGTGGCTTATATGCACGCTTATGACAGAGAGGGACATCCAGTTTGCTACAATGATTATGGAGTTTTCAAAGACAAAGAAATGTATGAGATGATTTTTGGGGAGGACGAAAAGCTTAAGAAATTCTTGAGATTGAGAGTTCAAGATTTGTATGAGAGGATTTTTGGGGATTATTGTGGATTTTTATATTCTTAAATGCCATGGTTTGATTTTGTGGATTTTGTTTGTGTAGATCTTTATCAATGTGCCGTGGTACTTTAGTCTGCTGTACTCAATGTTTAGTCCATTTCTCACTCAAAGAACAAAGAGCAAATTTGTGGTATCCAAAGAAGGAAATGTTGCAGAGACACTTTACAAGTGAGTATCTTAAAACTATTCTGCATTTATCTTGTTCAAATTATATCAAGCATTAATTTAATTTTCCTTTTTCTTCCCTGTGTGCAGATGATGACATGTTCTAAATTATCTGGACAATAAGGGAGTAGGAACAAGATTAAAACCAGGCACTATAGGTTTTATGTGGGATTTTCTTGTTCGAGTTTACGACTCTCTGTTGATTGTATTGACTTGAATTATATCTTTTGATCAGGTTTATTAGGCCAGAGGATGTCCCTGTTCAATATGGTGGACTGAATGTCTGAGTCTACCCAGTGATGTCCTTAATAGTCCACCAAAACCAGCATCCGAGCTCACTGTCAAAGGAGGAGAGAAAGTCAACATCCAAATTGAGGGTATTGAGGTAATAATCTAGTACAAATTATCAAAGGTTCTCTTGAAGATATCAAATAGATAGATTCTTCATATTTCAAATAGTTCAAGATTTTAGACGAGTTTTAGATTTCATCAACTACATTAGATGATTGTTTAAGTGAACCAAATTGTTTTTTTGTGGATAACAATGCACGCTGGTGCAACAATATCATGGGACAAAATAGTGGGTGGCTGGGAATTGGAATACAGTGCTGAATTTGTTCCCAATGCTGAAGGCACCTATACCATTTTTGTGGAGAAACAGAGAAAGATTGCAGCCAATGAAGAGGCAATTCACAACTCATTTACTGGGTTCGACATTTTTAAGGTTTTCAATTCACAACTCATTTAGCTATATCTTATTACAATGCTATTAATTGATTGCTTAGTTTTATTAAGGAATGTAACCTATAATTTTGTGTTGTTTTTGTACCGTGACTAATAGCAGCCAACTCTGGTTTTGGTTGGTTTTAGCTCTAATGGAATATCCCTACTTGCTCACTTGCTCTTGTCATGAACAATATGATGGTTTTTCTTCAACAGGTGAATCTGAAAAGTCTATTTGATGGACCCTGCTGATGCTGCTAAAGCTGAGGAGAATAAGAAGAAGCCAACTGAAGTGAGAATAGGAAGAAGCCAACTGAAATGAGAGAATAGGAAGAAGTCATCTGAAATGAGAGAGAGGGAACGTGGAGGACGGTTTACTTTCTTGTTGTACATTTTAAGTTTGCTTTATAGCTTGATAAGTTAGATGATGCTGGTAGCATCTTTCATCCAGTTAAAATGTTTGTTGTGAATTTTTAATCTTCTTGATACAGCTCTTGATGTAATGTTCAAGTGTATGGATTCAAAAATTTGTAATGAAATTATCAATTTTTATGCAATTCTAAAATTTGTTCATGAGGAGTCATTTTCAATTTTGCCATTCAATTTGCATAATATTAAAAAAATAAAAAGGGGCACTGGCAACAGTCTTTGAACGTTGTAAAAAAGAGCATTTGCAACGTTCAACGACTGTTGCAAAAGACCTCATTTGCAACATTCAGAAACCATTGCAAATGAGGTTATTTGCAACGTTTTTTGCCTGTTGCAAAATCGCATTCCACAACATCGCATTCCACAACAGACGTGCGACTGTTGCAAAAAGTTATTTGCAACATTTTTTTGCCCGTTGCGAAAGGTAATTTTTGGTGTAGTGTGTTATGAACCAACCCGATATCAAGAATGTTTTGATATTACTTATTGAGAAATCAGCCAAATAATTAAAGACGAAAATTATGGACAATATGAAACTTAATGGATCACACAACAATCAAGTAAATTGTGGAGGAGGAGAATTTATTATACTAAGAAACAATCAATTGTCTTACAAGATTTGATCCTCTCAATTTAATTTAAACAATTCTCTCTTGTTTCAAATGTATACCCAAAGATCTAATTGTTATAATCACTCTTGAGTTTTTTCTTTTTCACCTTATTTTTATCTATACACTGTGAAGTATTTATAGAAGTCAAATCTAGAAGTTGTGGAGTCCAAGATGAAAAAGAAGTCCCAAAGTCCAAACAAAACTAGGAAATCGAGTAGAATTACGCTATTGGGGCGCCCGAGAACGTTGGACCTGTTGGCGCAAGCGTCGGGCTTGCTGAAATCCCCTCCCCACCCCCTCCTTTTTTCATCTCCAAATTATTTACTTCATCTTCAAGTCCTAATTCAATTAAACTCCAAAAAACATGATGTTTGATTTCTAATCAAATCGTACCAAGATTAAACAAATCGTACCAAGATTAATATCCAAGAAAGTTCTTATTAAGCCACTGGTTTGGTATTGATTAAAATAAGATTTTTACTAAATTTTAATCAAAGTTAAAGAAATGTGTGGTTAAAAAACGGTTAATCAAAGTTAAAAAAATGTGTGATTAAAAAACGGTCAACTTCGTGAATGGTTAAAATTTTGATTTTAATTATGTGGTTAACATTCCTCCTTGACTCAGAAATACGCGTCATTTAAACAGCGACCTCTAAAGCCACGTGTCAATTTGCACCATACGTGTCACGAATTCGTCCTTCGGCCCAGCCGCCTAAGCTACCACGTTTCATCTAATCCTTCGCCAGTTGATTTATATATATTCACTTCATGCTGTAAGCATTTGTCGTCATCAGTTGATTTTGTTCGAAGCAACGAAAATCACGTCGTTTTACTCAGGCAGTTAAAAATCATGTCTTCCAAGCAAGAAAGAACCGAGCTTGACGCCAGGGCAAAGCAAGGTGAGACGGTGGTGTCGGGTGGTACCGGCGGAAAAAGCCTCGAGGCCCAAGAACACCTTGCTGAAGGTAATACCGAGCATGTTTGTTGCACAATATTTCACGGCACTAACCAAATACCACAAATTATATTAACTTCTTTTTTTCTTTAATATTGTTTAGGGAGGAGTAAGGGAGGACAGACGAGGAAGGAGCAGCTGGGAACTGAAGGATACCAAGAAATGGGTCGCAAGGGCGGACTGAGCACTGGGGACAAGTCGGGAGAAGAACGTGCACGAGAGGAAGGAGTCGAGATAGACGAGTCCAAGTTTAGAACTGGGAGCTGAATCATCTGAGTCTGTGCTGTACTAATTAGAAAGTACTAGGTTTTCGAGTTTGTTAATGTAGGTCTCATCTGGCTAGATAGAAGTCTTACTGTTTTGCTGTATTTGGTTTGCAATGTGTTTTTTCCAAAGGTTTGTTGTATATAGAGTTTAAATGTGACCTTAGTTTCTGTCTTTTTAAGGTTTAGTTGTACGTGTCTGTGTGTCACTGGCATGGTTTTCTGTAGTATGACATGAGTTGTCGAGTCATTTCAGACAAAAACCTCAAAGATGCAGCTAGGGGTGGAGCAGAACTTTTAGGGAGCACAATTGAATTGGTAAAGAAGTTGGAAAAAATTTTACAATAAAAAATTTACGTTCAAAAATTTTTTACCCCATGTAATTTTGTATCCGAAAATTTACATGGGATATGACTTTTCGGATGTAAAATTTCAAAAAAAATTGATTTCATATTTTATAAAATCATGAAAATTACATTGAGAAATTTGTATGACAAAAAATAATAAATGTTAATGAAATAATTGATTTTTTTTTAAATAGGAGTTAAGACGTATTTCTTTAAAATTCACATTTAACGTATTTTTAATTATTTTCGATATTTGTTTGGACTATTTGATGTCCATAATTTAGTTCTTAAAATAAGCTTTAAGACAATTTGTAGATTCGATTAACGTACGATCATGGGAAATTTTTTAAAATTAGCATGTTATTGAAATTCAAATTTATTGTGATTTTGTCCTTGTTTGGTGGGAGATTAAAATCAAATTTTTAGTAAATTTTTTTTTATAAAAGTTAAATAGTTATGGATTCTATGAAATATGTTAATAAAAATAATTGCTAAGTTTGATTAAGATTAAAATTTAATCGATACCAAACATGACTTTATATAGAAAAAAATTCTCAAAAATGGGGGCATGTACCCCCGAGGACCCTCGGGTCTGCCCGTGGATGCAGGGTTCTTTTGAGCGGTATGCAGTTTTCTTATTGCAACCTATGTTTTGGTCTCATTAAAATATAATTTATTTTTCTTTTTCTTTTTATCAATTATACATTTTTAATAAAATATTATTATACGATTATCCACGCATTTTCAAAAGAAACGCTATTTTAACAAATAAAATTTTAAAGAATTTTGCTATTCTTACCGATGGATTGACCACCCGCTAAGTCTTTGAAAAGGAACTATTCTGTATATATCAATCATGTGCAGTGAGAATTTAAAATGGGGGACAAGTGTCATTTTTTTATTTAAATTAATACTTTTGTGTTACTTGTCAAAACTTTGGGTTAATTAACACAATAGTCACTGAACTTTAAAAACTACGTGGTTAGTCACTGAACTTTCGAAAAATCATCACATTGGTCACTGAACTTTAAAAATCACCTCACTGGTCACTAAACTTTGCAAAATGTTTCCCAGATGGTTACTGAACCCAGTGGCCATCTGAGAATTTTTTTGCAAAGTTCAATGACTCCGTAAAAATCTTTTGTAAAGTTCAGTGATTAATGATGTGATTTTTAAAGTTCAGCGACCAATGAGGTGATCTTTTGAAAGTTCAGTGACTAACCACGTAGTTTTTAAAGTTCAGTAACTTGGTGGAAACTTTCGATAAAATTGACTATTGAAAAAATTAACCCTTAAAACTTTCATCTTCAGAAACCCCAAGTACAACTTTATCCGGAGATGTCAATGCAAATTAGTCTTTTGCATTCAAATGAAATGACGTTTGATTAAATATTTCTCACAGTTATACTGCAAAAAATACTTGGAACATTATCGTTTAATCTAACCATATTTAAAGACGAAGGATTGGGAATAAATTTTTGAATATCAATTTTACTTCGATATGTTTAGTTATCTGTTTCATATACCCTCGTTTAGTTTACAATTTTGTCCTTCAATTTTTTTTATTTTTTGTCAACTATATCTTTAGCCTCTATTTGTTCCAACTTCTTTTCTCATTAATAGAAAAAATAGGACCGTTTTTTCAATGTTGGTGGGTCCCAACAAGATACAAATTGTCAAAAATGGTAGGCAGTGCCACTGTTCCAACGATTCTTTTTCTTCTATTAATGAACAACAAACAGAGGCTTATTTAGAATTTTTTATGTTTAATAATGCATTAAGTTAATTTTGTGATTTTCATGTCTATTTGGTACTAGGATTTAACTCAACTCTTTTAAGGAAAATGTCATAAATTCGAGTTTTGAGGACACGACAAAAAAGTCATGAGGGATAAAATGGGTTTAAGTTATCTCATAGCGGATTATATGTAGGTTAACAGATTGGACATAGAGGATGGATCCTTACAAAAAAAATACGCGTTTTTGTAACGACCTCGACCTCTGTACCCAAGTCATTTAACTTATGTAAAGTTCGTTTTGAAAGAGTTTGAACCTATTTTACTCTTCATGGATTTCAATGGCGTTCCAAGATTCAAACTTGTGATCTTATCCCTAAGAGAGATTTAAATTAAATTCTTGTGTAAATTGTACAAATTGCCATCATTTTTAGAAATTATAAATTGGAAATTTTACTAAGGGATACACATGTAATTTTATTCTTTTAAAAAACTTTCAAAATCGATGTATAATAAGATTTTCAAATAAAAGTTTGCCACTTTTAAAAATCGCTCAAAATCGGTACTTCAAAAAATGATCATAATCGGTACGCTGAAACTTCCAAGTAGGCTAAGTGCTTTTTTTTTTTTTTTTTGAAATAATAGGATAATTATTGATGATGATTCTTATCTACTTTAAAAGGGTTATTGTATTTAGATTATAACTTGTTGGATAAAATAATGGTAAAGTGCAGAAAAACTTATCAATAGATCGAGTCTCGTGACAGCACGATGTCCTAAAGCGAAATTGCCCGTCGATAACTGCTGCGACCTCCGTGGACAATCACCTCCAGGATACAACGATCAAATAACCAATTGAGCAGCAATCACAAAAGGTTTTCAGAACTCTCAAGTGTACTCCAGAAATATGAAAAACTAATTTGAGTATAATATTTTACTGTATATATGAATAGACAATTTCGTTTTTGTTGTAGTAGTTTTCTCAAGTCCAGAATTGAGCTTATATAGCCAGAAAATAGAGGTAACTGCATACCCCATGATCTAGTATTAAATTACAGTTTTAATGGCCAATGGTAATGGGTTGTAAATACTGGACAGTTAAAACAGTCATATTTTACTGGCTAGTTGACCCATTAAACAATTCCGAAAATAATTAAAAATAATAATGCGTGAGGCGTGGCTCGAACCCCAGACCTCACACACAAATTCCACATTTTTACCAGTTGGGCACTTTATCTTAATTAATTATTTCTTTCACATATTATATTTATTGTATAAATATATAACATAACTATCGTTTGAACTCTAAACATAGGTCCATCGTTAAAATAAAATTACAAACTTGAATTTTCATTCGTGTAATAAAATTACACGCTTGAATTTTAACTCTATCTATATCTTCTCTTATATTTCTTTTTTATTCCTTCAATGTCATAACAAGTTATTAGCATAAAATTTTTTTTCTAGATTGAAGCACGAATTAAATTTGTCCAAGTACAAAGATAAGGCACTATTCTATTTTGTGTATCTGCGTGTCTGCGTTTGCCAATTTTTTGGGATATTTATGACAGTAAAGGTTATTTGTCAATTAGTTAAGCCCCTGTTCGGTTCGCATACCTTAAAAATTCTTAAATTTATTTTCAATCACTCATTTAATGGGAGCCATAACTTTTTTCAATTTTTCAACCATACATTTCACCAACTTTTGTCAAAATCCACTAAAAATCTATTTTTTTTTATCCAAACCAAACAAGGGATAATTTAAACTTACAAGTTCTGCTCATGTCAATATGCAAACTAATCTAGGGGTAATTAGCAACCTGGAACTGCACACGCCAAGGAATTGCGTTTGCATTTGCATTTGAATTTGAATTTTATATTGGGGATGTTCAAACAACCCCTCAATTATGATTAACTCTAATTAGTAGAGTGATTTTGGTTTTGGTTATGGTCATGCAGTGCGCTTACAATCCCAGCTCCATATTACACGCACATGATTAATTAAATTAATTGGGCAGATTGGTTTTTTTTTTAGGTGTTCAATTGCCTTTACTTTGAAGTATTGTTTAATTTCTGTATGACGTGCAATAGATGTTACACGTGCTTCGAGTAATGTTATTTATCATGATAATAACACATAGATGATGTTAAAATATATGCAAGTTGCATATTTATCTAAGCTCAGCAGCTCACACGTTCTAGCTCCTGCAAGCATGTCAAGCAGCTCGCGTTCCCAGCAAGTTCAGCAGCACCTTCCAGTCTCTTCTTCCTTATTCCAAATTCTTCTAGTTTCTTCTTTAGTTTGTTATTTTGTTAGTTTATTAGATAGACAGTTAGATTTTACTCTATAAATAGAGCAATGTATTTCCATTATCACTTGAGCTTTTGACGAATAATAAGTGTTATTCATATCCTCTTCATCAAGTTCCTTCAATATAGTTTCTATATTGAATCTATCCTTTTATTTTCTTAATATGGTATCAGAGCAAAATGCTCATTCTGTCTGCATTTCTTTTCATTTAGTTTATCTTCATTAAATAGGGCGATTCTCCTCCAGCATCACTCTTACAACTCTCCAGTTCAGCAGCTCACGTTCTGATGAATTTGGAGATTCAGTTGATTTATTTTCTGTTCATCAATCGATCTATTTCTGTCATAGATGTGACTCTAATTCATGGCTAGTTACCTTTTTTTTTTGCTGCTGGAATTCTGGTTGCCCATGCCCCATAGCTCCAATTCATAG